>CM046469.1:27949461-28341961 GCA_025506415.1 Flaveria robusta
TAACGAATTAGCCGGTGAGTAAACACATGTTTGAATACATATATAGATTGATTAAAATGAATGAAAAACAATTCAATTCACATGTTAATGTCAAAACTTATAAATGTAATAGTGTAACATAAAAGACAAACCAAACACAATCAAACCAAATGATTGAATAGACTCGGTCCACACATGAAGCCTTATGATTGATTGAATACGGTAATAATCACCATGCTTCTAAACAAGTGGGGTGGGTTTGTCAAACCAATAGATCTATTATTGTATACCATGACTAGAATGAATACATGATTGTGTCATCGTCAAGTTTATCTAACTATGCACACATAATTGCAAGTAATAACATAGCATGTTTTGAATTGAATATTGAAATAGAATAATAATGATTAACAATGTTTGAATATAAAATCACATGATTTCCCCAAAATATAAAACATGAAAAACGGGCAATGAATACTCACTTGGTGATTGTAATCGATTGGAAAGTGATAGAACGCTAGACTTGATACCAAAAGTTTCAGACGGTTCAACCTAGGGTTTTGGTGTTTCTGATTAGAATAATAATATAATTAAAAACTAAATATGAATTAGGATTTAAATTGTAATTTGGGTTTAACAAAATAGTTTAGATAAAATATTGTAGTTTAACCTTTATAACTTCATTAAAAAAATATGATACATTAATTAGGTAATTGAGGTTGAAAGTAATAATAATAGAATTATTAAATCTAATTAAAATATTTAATTTATAGTATTTGTATGAATCCTAATGTGTGGAAAATAAAATAATTAATTTAATAATTAATTAAATGATGACTTGGTCAAAGATAATCAATTGAATAATTAATTATTTAAATGATTAATAAAAAATGATTTAAAATGGTTTGAAATAATTTAGGTTTGACTTAATGTGATTTTTATAAAATAAAAAATTATAAATATGTTATTATAACATTTAAAACCTTAAAATTAAATAAAAAGTAAGATTATAACTTTTGAAAATTTTAGAAATTAATAAGTAATTTCTGAAGTAATTTTAATTAACAAAACAAATTTTATTTTAATACTATAATATGATATTAATTTCTGAAATTTAGTTTTGATTAAAAAAAGCAAAGTTTTAAAAACATATGCGGGTGCCCATGGTCGAACCTGGTTCCCGACTATAGGCAGTGTGTGTTACCACTGGGCCAACGCCCCATATCTGAATAAAACATCCCCAAATTATTTAAAAAACATTAAATGCTTAATTTCCCAATTCCACATGAAACCTAGATTCGATTTGGATCCAAATTAAACACCAAGTCGATGTTGACAACAAAATTTGAATTGGGGCTTTGATTCGCCACATTATAACAAGTGTGTAGGTGTGTTTAATTACCCGATTAATGTTCGAATTGAAGATGAACCCGAATAGCTTAGTCGCGTTTACAGTGGGAGTCGGTTTGGGGATAATGATGATGATCTGATACAATAAACCACTTTCAAAGCTTCTGAGGTTGAGAATGAGTAAAACTCCTCCATCAATTTTAGTTGAGAAAGTCTAGAATGCAACATTCGATTGGTTTGCAGGTCGATGAAGAAGATGGTAATCGATTATGGTGTGGGTGTGTCTTTCGAATGAAATTGGATGTACAGAGAGTTAAAAGGTGTTGATTCAAGTGTTTGCCCTCAATTATATGGTCTCGATTTTAGCTGTTACATGGACGACGAGTTAAGACTTTGAATGAGGTAGCGTTTTCGAGTTTGGTCATGATATCATTCAATTTATTCGAATTGAAATGGTCTTTGGTTCGAAACGGGTTCAAGAGATGTTTAAGATGGTTTGATTGCGTTTTAATCTAGTGTTTTGGGTGTGTGAGGCTCATCGGAGTTCAGCCGGAGAAGTGGCTGGAGATGGGTCGACGGGAAGGGGGGTCTGGGTGGTTTTAAAATAATTACACTCTGGTCCCTCGTGTTTACAAATTTATTATTTCATGTTTAAAGGTTTTAGTATGAGTTTTAAAAATGACACTTTAATCCCTAGACATATTAAAACCATATTTCAATAATAAATCTAATTATTATTATATAAAACTTTATAAATTTTATAAATCTTAAATTTTAACTCTATTTTAATTATATGTTCTAATTTAATAATTAAAACTCATAGATGACAAATAAGGCTTTATAACTTTGTAAATCTTGCAAAATCTTTTTAATTGAATTATTTATTTTAATAGATACAAATCTCATAAATAAAATTAAACTTCATGAATTTATAAAAATTTATTTTATAAGCCATAAAATTATTATAAATTGATTTATATGATTTAATAAATGAAAATTAAATAATACGATTTATAGTTTTCGATTAAAATTGAAAATTGATTTATATGGTTATTGTAGGTTGAGATGGTGGTTGGGAGACAACAGGTGTGGGTTCAACACTAGCTGGTGCTGTTTGGTTGTCACCTTTCGCAATGAGCTCTAATATTTTGGGGACAAGGGCTGTTTCTATCCCAAAGAATCTCATAGTTGGTTTTCTCATGATTTTAAAGATGCCGGGCTTCATTTGTCCAAATTTTAGAATTCTACCAATTCCGCTCAACTGTCCCAGTTCACAGTTAAGAATGTGCTGGACATATCTAGGGAACATGTAGTATTCTAGGGAGTCCAAGTTAGAAAGCAGATTAAGGTAGACAAAGTGTGAATACCTGAACTTGACCCCCTGAACCAGTTCATGGACTATGAAGGAAAGATCCTCAAGAATCTGGTCCTATCTTCCATGCTTGTTTGACAAGCTGTGTATGATGACATGGAGGAGGTACTTCCACTGGAAAGAGACCTTCCCTTTCCTGAAGGTTCTGACTGATAAGTCTCCCTCATAACCCATCTGCTTAAAAGATTGGTTAACAACAGATTTGGGGAAGGACAAATCACCTTCTACATCATCCAGCTGAAGATGAGTGTTGATGATGGCCGGAGTGATGAAGATTGTCCTCCCCTGCACTGTGGCAGAAAGTGCCTTCTCCCCATCCATGGTGACCACTTGGCAGGTCCGCCAGAAGTCCAGAAGATGATCCTCATAGTGAGGAGGATCAATGGTGAGGGAGGTGAAGTAGTTGGACAAAGAAAGGAAACGGCAAACCTCTGAGAAACCAGGATCTTTCTCAGAGTTCAACAGAGCAACCTGATTGTGTTGCCTGTGAAGTTGCATGGAGAAATCGTGTTGGTTTCTACGATTTTGGTTGGCCATTTTAGAGAACTTCGTCGTGAAGGAATATAAGAATAAAGGCGGTTTGTGGGTGAATTTAGGTTATCAAGATGTTGCAGATGAAGAGTGAAAAGTGAAAGAGGGGAAAACCGTTAAATATATATATGAAATGGATTTGAGACAAAGTTAATGCGAAAGGATAAACTTTGAAATCCGGATATCGGTCCCACCTCTGAAAAAGTGCCCAAAAGTAGTTTTCTTGAAAGTCGAAAATCTTCCGAAGGTAATTTGGCTTCAGAAGTTTTGATAAAAGCTTCCGAAGCCAATTTGGCTTCGAAAGATATTTCTAAGAGTTTTGAAAATTTTACTTCGGAAGAAAAATACTTAGAGTATTTCTCACTTTATAGAGATAAGTTCTTTCGGAAGAAAATTGTTCTTTAATAGCATGTGAGTACTTATGAAAAAGTTGGCTTCGGAAGATATTAAGAGAATTTCTTCCAAAGGCAAAATGTCATAAGAAGTTATTTGATATTAAAGACATAATTTGCTTCCAAAGGTAACTTAGTTTCTTCCGAAAGGAATTATGTTCAAAATTTTCAAAAAATCTAAGGAATATTTTCTAAAAGACTCTTCTTCCAAGATAGTTAGGGGCTTATGAAGGTGATAAAATAGACAACTAAGGACACACAGATTTTAGAAATAACATTGAACTTAAGTTTAAGAAAAAGCTACTCAAAGTTAATCATCCCAATAGCTGATATGAGATACTTAAATCTCTATTCATCAAAAGCTTTGGTGAACAGATTAGCATATTCTTCATTTGTGTGAACTTTGACTAGTTTGATTAACCCTTTTTTAAAATTATCTCTAATTAAATGATACCTGATGTTTATATGTTTGGTCCTTGAGTGCTGCATAGGATTTTCTGTAATAGAGATAGCACTATTGTTGTCTATGTGGATGGGAGTCTCTTTAAAGTTGAATCCATAGTCTAGCATCTGATTCTGAATCCAAAGCACTTGAGCACAGCAGCTAGCAGCAGTAATGTATTCAGCTTAAGTAGTTGATACAGATACACAAGATTGTTTCTTGCATTTCCATAAGACTATCCTTTCATAAGAAATTGACATCCCCCTGATGTAGACTTTGCAGTCATGTTGTAGCCACCATAGTCACTATCTGTGTATGCATACAGATTGAAGTCAGAATTCTTTGGATACCAAAGGCCTAGTGATGGAGCACCTTTGAGATATCTTAGAATTCTCTTGACAGCAACCAGGTGTGACATCCTGGGGTTGGCTTGATATCTAGCACTAATACATGTGGCAAACATGATATTAGGCCTACTGGCAGTAAGGTACATAAGAGACCCAATCATAGCCCTATAGAGATGCTCATCCACACACTCCCCCTTAAGGTCAGGTCCAAGGGAGTGGTTTCTTACTATGGGTGTCTTTGAAACCTTACAGTCAGTCATGCTGAATCTTGTTAGTATGTCCTGAACATACTTTGACTAACTTATGAAGATGCCATTGTCAACCTGCTTCACTTGAATTCCTAGAAAGAAATTGAGTTCTCCCATTGCACTCATTTCAAATCTATTCTTCATCAGCTTCTCAAAGTCCTTGCAGAGCTTTGGATTAGTTGACCCAAAGATAATGCCATCAACATAAACTTGAACCAGCATTAAGTCATTTCCTGTTTTCTTGATGAAGAGAGTTCCATCTATAGTACCCCTTCTGTAACCATGTTGACATAGGTACTGAGATAGAGTCTCATACCACTTCCTTGGAGCTTGGTGCAGCCCATAGAGAGCTTTAACAAGCTTGCAGACATAATCAGGATGATCTGGATCTGCAAAACCAGGTGGTTGTTTGACATAAACCTCTTTATCAATCACCCCATATAAGAAAGCACACTTGATATCAAGTTGGTAGACCTTGAAATTCTTGAATGCAGCAAAAGCTAGGAATATCCTAACAGCTTCAAGTCTTGCTACTGGAGCAAAGACATCAGTGTAATCAATCACTTCCTCTTAAGTATACCCTTGAATAACTAGTCTTGCTTTATTTTTGATGACAAGTCCTCTATCATCTTTCTTGTTCTTGAACACCCACTTGGTCCTATGGTATTCTTCCCTGAAGGAAGAGGACATAAGTTCCAAACTTTTTGCCTTTTGAATTACAGCAACTCCTCCTGCATAGCTTCAACCCAACTTCCATCCTTTAGAGCCTCCTTAACTTTCTTTGGCTCTACTTGGGATAGGAAACAAGAGTAGAGACAAACATTTTTGTCATGAGTTTGTCCTCTTATTCTTACCCCCTTGTCAACTTCACCAATGATGTTTGTGGTGGGGTGAGACTTGTGGATCCTAAGTTGAGGGATCACAGCAAGTTGGTTGGAGAGATCTAAATTTGAAAAATTTTGATCAGGCAAAGTTGATTCTCCCACCACATCAGCACACTTATCAAGAGAGACTTGATCCAATGAGTGTGTGACATCATTGATGTTGTCTTCCATGGAATGATTATCAGCATCAAGAAATTCTTGATCACTATCACCATTACCACTTCCTTTTACATTTGAAAGCTTCTTCCCTTAGGTTTTCTGCCTCTGAGCTGGAATTTGATGGCACTTCAGATGCATTAGCTGGATTTGTCATAGTTGTGTTGATAGGAGCTCCATCTGCAGAATTTGTTACCATTGGAGCTGAAGTAGATTGATTTGAAGGTCTTCTTAGCTCAAATCTTGGGTTAGGATCTTCTGTTGATAGGTTACCTGTAGATCCTGAAACATTCTCACAAGACTTATTAAACTAGTTGGTAACTAAATCAAAATCAAACAGCCAATCTGGACCAGAACCTCTCACACAAGGAGTGTGTTCATTGAAAGTCACATTGGCTGACTCATCAACTATTCTAGTTCTGAGATTATATACTCTATAAGCCTTGGCTTGAGAAGAGTATCAAATAAAGTATCCATCATCTGATTTCTCATCAAAATTGACTATCTGATCTTTGGTATTCAAGATTGTGCAAGGACATCCAAATGATCTGAGGAAACTAATAAAAGGTCTCCTTTTGTGCCACAATTCACAAGGAGTCTTACCATGAGTCTTAACTACTAAAACTCTGTTCTGCACATAGCAAGCAGTGTTCACTGCTTCTGCCCAGAAGGTGATAGGTAGTTTAGAGTCAGACAACATGGTTCTTGCAGCTTCAATTAATGTCCTGTTTCTCCTCTTAGCAACACCATTTTGCTGAAGAGTCCTGGCAGCACTATATTGTCTTGTAATACCTTTTTCATCACAAAATGTATCAAGGATTTGGTTCTTAAATTCAGTTCCTTGATCACATCTTATGATCTTGACCTTGTGATCAGATTGATTCTCAATCTTTAGAATGAAATTCTTTAAGATTTTAGGAGGCTCATCCTTAGTTCTAAGAAAAAAGACCCAAGTAAATCTAGTAAAATCATTTGTGATCACTAAACAGTATGAGGTCCTTTCTAGACTCATTACACTGGTGGGGCCAAAAAGATCCAAATGTAACAAGTGTAGGGGAATAGTGATGGAGTTTCTTTCCTTTGGCTTGTGAGATACCTTATGCTGCTTCCCTTTCAAGCATGCAACACAATGATCATCACTTGTAAACTCTTTCTTTGGCATTCCAATTACCAAATCATTCTTAATTAATTTATTCATGTTTTTAAAGATTACATGGCATATTCTTTTATGCCAGAGAAAAGACTCATCACTATTTGCTTTAGACAGAAAGCAAGACACTTCTCCTGAAGGGGAAGTTTCCTGCAAATCCATCTTGTACATGTTCCCTTTCCTGGGGGCTCTGAGCAGTATATGCTCCTAAGAATGACCACCCCGGGCATGAGAACAATGCACTCATGCTCAGTAAAGAGCATGTTGTGTCTTTGATCACAAAATTGGGATACACTCAGTAGATTGTATCCAAGCTACTTGACAAAGTTTACCTTCTCAATGCAGAGCTTACCATTTGTGACCATGCCCCTTCCAGTAACGTAACCTCCTGCATCTCCTCCAAAAGCAATAGGCCCTCCATCAATTTTCTCAAAATTTTGAGAGTAGAGAGCCATTGCTTGTCATGCGCCTGGAACAACCACTATCAATGATCCATACATTCCTGTTGGTCTTTAGCTGTTCCCGCACAAAAAGAGATGATTAGTTACATTTGGAAACCCAAGCCTTGTTGGTCTTGGGCTCATTAATATCAACAGAAGATAATGCAACAGTAATTGATCCTATGTTTAAGCTTCGAGGATCAGTAGCTGTTTTTGATGAAGAACTCTCAGTCACATCTCTTTCTTTGTCTTCCACACCACCTTTGGAACTTAGACTTGACCTTCAACACTTCAGAAGTTTTGACAACTTCGGAAGTTTTGGAGACCGGACCTTCGAAAGATCTTGCTTTCACTGCAGCAGTCTTTAGTACTTCGGAAGCATTCCTATCTTCCGAGACCAATTTTTCTTTCGAATGCAAGTTTTCACTTGTCTTCTTCTTTACTTTGGAGCTTCTAAGAGGAAAAGCTTTTTATTTAGAAGCTGGCTTCTTCTTGATCTTCTCAGAAGTTTTCTTCTTGATCATGTGGATAATGCTTTTAGGATTGTAAATGCAATCCTTAGCCAGATGAGAAGTACTGCCACACATGACACAATCCATCTTCATTCTTCTGGAAGTCTTCCTTTGAGAGCAAGACTGATCTTGATCACTTTCCATTTCCATCTTCTTCTTCACAGATGTAGTAGCAAGCCTTTTCGGGAGTGACTTGCTGCTGGATATGGATGGTTCAGGCTATGCAGCAGTGGTACATAACAAATCAGCCTTCTTCTTGTTGTTGGGATGAGTTTGACAAGAACTAGAACCCCTGGTACTAGGATTCAGTTGAGTCTTCAGCCTTTACCACTTCAAGTCCTACAGAGATAAACACTTGTTTCTGCTTAGAGTTGAAAGTGGCCTTGATCTCTTGAGCTTTCTTGGACTTTCTTTTGGCTCTTCTAATCAAGTTCTTTCTCTTGGTCTTTGTCAACCCAACGGGATTCCTCTCCTCAGGAGAATAGTGACCCTTCTTAGGATGATCTTCTTCACTCTTCTCAGATCCATCCTTCACTATCTCCTCTTCATCCTCTTCACTCATGGGGTCTATGAGGGGAAGCTCATCTTCAGAAGTTCCACACGTTGGAGATCTTACAGAGGGTAAGGAGTGTAGAGGAGCTATCTTAGTAGATCCCAGTCCCTACTTATTCTAGTAACAAACTTTGGCATGCAGAGATGAGGACATCATGTTCTTGAAGGTCTTTTCTTCAAGAACACATTTTTTTGCCCTAGCTTTGCTAATCACATGCTCAGCCTGGCATTCAGTTAACTTAGTTATGAGATCTTTGATCTGAGTCCTGTAGTTGGTGTGTTCATGTTTAAGAGTAGAAATGGTTTTCTCTAAATCTTCTATTTCTAGTTTATAACCATTTTAAGCTCTTTTGAAGTCAGATTTTAAGATATTTAAAGACTCAAGATCAGATCTCATCTCTAAGTTATAGGACCTGTATCTGTTTACTTTAGCAATACATTCAGGAGTACAAAGATGTTCCAATACCTTGGCTTCATCATGATCTGCCATCAGTGCTTGGTTTGGAGATGCATCTTCCACCTGAAAGCTCCAGTCAAAGCCTCTTTCTTCAACAACAACTATAGCTTGCTGCTTTGGCTTCTCATTCTAGGTGGCTCCTTCAGTGTAGTTTGGTCTGGTTTGTGCTTGGCCACCAATTTTTCTAGGTGTCTTGCACTCCCAAGCAAAGTGTCCCATTTGGTTGCAGTTGAAACACTTCTCTTTACTTTTGTCCAGTCCAAACTTTAAAATGGCTGCATTGCTAGGAAACTTCCTCCTTGTTCTCTTGTAGAACTTCTTGGCTCTGTGAGTGAGAAGAGCCATCTGCTGGACTATCTCCATACACTCCAGATCATCTAGATGGATACAGTCCAGCTCTTCAAGGGTGAAGAGAAAGTTGCCTGAACTCTCATCAGCAGACACAAAGGCATGAGAAGAGCTTGTCTCTTGGAATGGACTTCCTTGGATGTAGCTCTCCCTTGGTGTCTCAGGGAAGGTGATGAAAGGACCCTTTTGTGAGTTGTCAGGGTAGCAGATGAGATGATGCTGTGGTTCTGTGCAATCTTTCAACCACATGGAGGGCTGAACACTGCTGATTGCTGGAGTTATCGGACGGATTTTGCATGTTCATCTCCATCTGATAGCCGCTGAGAATACCATACAACTCTGTAAGAGTAAGAGTCTTGAGGTTCTTAGTACTCTTGATAACAACATAGTAGTGAGTCCATTGTCTAGGAAGAGAGGACATGAACTTCCTCACAATGTCCCTATTCTCAAGAGTTACTCCAACATCCATTAGAGTGTCCACAATCTCAACATACCTGAAGTATTATTGAGTCATGGTTTCACCTGTCTTGTAGGTGAACTTCTCAAACTGCTGCTTTAAGAGGTTCTTTATGTTCTATTTTGCTTTAGAGGACCCCTCATACATGAGCTTTAGTGCATCCCATAACTATTTGGTAGTTTTGCACTTCTTGAAGCCCCTGTAAATGGAGTTTGGAAGAGCAGTTTGGAGGGCAGTCATGGCTTTCTGATCGATATCAATCTTCTTCCTATCTTCTTCAGAAAAGTCAGCCACCTTCTTTGGTATCATGCCACCTCCAGCAGCAGCTGAAGAGGTGCCTGGAATGTAAGGTCCGGAGACAACAGATTCCCACATCCAGGAGTCTTGTGACTTGATGAAGCCTTCCATTATTTGACACCAAGTATCAAAGTCTTCAGGAGTGATCAGTGGGGACTTTGTCATAGTGCCAGTTTTCATATCAGCCTTTGAGAGAGCTGCCATTTGAGTTGTTAAGTGTTTTGTGAAAATTGAGAGATCTAAGATGGTGAGATCTTACAATCAAGAGCCTGGAGAGACTTAGAACACTTAACAGATCAAATAGGGAACTAAAACCTTTTGGTGATACTTAGAAACGCAAGTAAAGATGAGACGGAACCAAGAACAACACACAGATTGGTTTTCAAGGATAAAGTATATTGCTCTCAAGTTCTTTTACAAGTGTTACAAAGCATAGATATAAAATACAAAGACCTGAGATACTTTATACTACATCCTACAGCCGGCCATACTTTGAAGGCCAGCTGGAAACACTAATCTAGACAACAAGATCAATGTAAAGTCAAAAGGCAGATTGTCTTTTGACTAGTGACTATGACATGCCATAGCTCACATCCTAATGTAATACAAAAAGGATAAAAGTACATAAAGTAGAAAGTTACAAACTCAAGACCATAATCTATAGCTTCCTAAAGCATGGACCTTTTCACCAACTTGTATAAGTTGGTGAGTCTGCAGAGTGGCAGCGGAAAGTAGGTCAGCTTTTCTGAAAAAGGTGATCAGAGAAAGCATGTATTCTCTGTCTTCGGAAGAAATTAGTCTTCTATCTTTGAGGCTTCGGAAGACTTTGTTTTCTAAGCTTCGGAAGACTTCATCTTTGGCTTCGGAAGATTTGGTCTTGGGCTTCGGAAGATTTGGTCTTGGGCTTCGGAAGATTTTACACTTAGAGAGATTTTTTTGCAGGGTGTAATACTTTCAAAGTAACTTCTACCATGCACAAAGTGCATGCATGCAGGAAGCATCTTGACTGTTTTGAGTGCATCAGCCTCTTTCAAATACCTTACACCATTGCTTTTTGTAGAGTCTGTCAGAACCGCGATGTGAACCGACTATCACGATCGGATATAATTGACACAGGCACTGCATGCCTAGCCGTGATCTCCCTTATGTATAATCTTTCTAACTTTTCCAACTTGTAATCCTTGCGAATCAGTAAGAAGTGAGCGGATTTCGTCATTCGGTCGATGATAACCCAAATCGAATCATGTCCGCTACTTATTCTAGGCAACTTAGTGATAAAGTCCATCGCTATATTTTCCCATTTCCATTCGGGAATTTCCGATAGTTATAATAGTCCTGACAGTTTCTGATGTTCGGCTTTGACTTTCAAACAAGTCAGACATTCACTTACATACGTTACAATGTCTTTCTTCATACCTGGCCACCAATACAATTCTTTAAGATCCTGATGCATCTTGTCTGCGCCAGGATGAACAGAATACTTGGATTTATGCGCTTCGTTCATAACTAAGGTTTGAACGTTACCCCACTTAGGTACCCATATACGATCCACAAAGTACCGCACACCATCCTCCTTACGGTTCATCTGTTTATCTAACCCTCGAAACTCCTCAATTGTAATATTCTCTTCTTTTAACGCTTCAGTCTGTGTCGTTAGAATTTGAGCCTTTAGGTTTGATTGTATAATCATTCCTAAGGCTCGTGCACGTAAGGGTTTAACACGTTCCTTCCTACTCAAGGCATCAGCCACCACATTTGCCTTTCCAGGATGATAACGGATCTTACAATCGTAATCACTAAGAAGTTCAACCCATCATTGCTAACGCATGTTTAATTCCTTTTGATCAAAAATTGTTGAAGACTTTTATGATCAGTGTAGATAACGCACTTAGTCCCGTATAGGTAATGCCTCCATATCTTAAGTGCAAATACTACTACGCCTAATTCCACGTCATGCGTCATATAATTCTTTTCGTGACCTTAAGTTGACGTGAGGCGTAAGCAATCACCTTATCCTTTTGCATCAGCACACAACCCAGTCCTTGATGTGATGCATCACAGAACACCACAAAGTCGTTGGGTCCATCAGGGAGGGTCAATATTGGCGCATTACACAATCTCTCCTTCAACGTTTGAAATGCCTCTTCTTGCTTATGTCCCCAATCAAACTTCTTATCCTTCTGCGTTAACATTGTCAACAGTTGAGCGATTTTGGAGAAGTTCGCAATAAATCGACGATAGTAACCAGCCAATCCTAAGAATTGCCGTATTTCCGGTGGCGTCTTAGGTGTATCCCATTTTTTAACTACTTCAATCTTTCTAGGATCAACGTGGATTCCATGCTCATTAACCACGTGTCTAAAAACTTCACCTCTCGTAACCAAAATTCACACTTCGAGAACTTGGCGTAAAGTTTCTCATCCTTTAGCAATTTGAGTATCGCGCTTAGATGTTGATCATGGTCTTCATTCGGGAGTAGATAAGAATATCGTCTATAAACACGATCACAAACTTATCTAGATAGGGTTTACATACCCGGTTCATCAAATCCATAAACACTGCTGGTGTGTTGGTCAGCCCAAACGGCATGACTAACAACTCATAATGCCCATATCGAGTTCTAAACGTCGTCTTTGATATGTCCTCCTCGTGAACCCTCAATTGATGATAACCTGATCGAAGATCAATTTTAGAGAAGTAAGAAGCTCCCTGCAATTGATCAAATAGGTCATCGATTCTTGGAAGAGGATATCGATTCTTCACGGTCAACTTATTCAGCTCTCGATAATCGATGCACATTCGGAACGACCCATCTTTCTTCTTGACAAATAATATTGGTGCTCCCCATGGTGAATGGTTGGGTCGGATGAAACCCTTATCCAATAATTCTTGTAATTGGCTCGATAATTCCTGTATTTTCGAGGGTGCCAGTCGGTAAGGTGTCTTTGGTATGGGTGTT
This sequence comes from Flaveria robusta, assembly GCA_025506415.1. NCBI lineage: Eukaryota > Viridiplantae > Streptophyta > Magnoliopsida > Asterales > Asteraceae > Flaveria > Flaveria robusta. Next base: position 27,962,335 of record CM046469.1, read on the forward strand.
GCTCCAGGAATCAAATCGATTCGGAACTCCACCTGTCGAGGGGGTGGCAAGCCGGACAGATCGTCAGGAAACACTTCCGGAAAGTCTCTCACCACCAGAATGTCTTCCAGCCTCCTTTCCTCCTCTTTCTTTTCTACTACGTGCACTAAGAAGGCGTAACATTGCTTTTGTAGGCATCGATGCATCTTCATGCAGGAGATTAGCCTTAGATTTCTTCCTGGTCATTCTCCTTGTATTTTGATCACATCACCGTTAGGCATAGGGATTCACACCTTTTTTTCTCGAATGACAATTTCGGCTCCACATTTCGATAACCAATCCATCCGTACTACTACATAAAAACTTCCCAATTCAAAACGTATTAAGTCTATATCAAAGGCATGATGCTCTAATGTTATCGTGCAACCTCTAATTATCTCCTTAGTTTATACAAATTTACCATTAGCTATTTCTACGGAATAACTAGTCTCTAAGCAACTAGAGTTCAAACCAAGTAGAGGTGCAAATTCAGAGGAAACGAAACTATTATCTACCCCGGTATCAAACAATACGGATGCGAAATGATTATTGAGGAGGTACATACCCGTAACAACATTCGGGTCCTGACGTGTGTCATTTGCTCCAATCATGAACGCACGTCCTCGAGCAGCATTCCCTTGATTCATCTAACCTTGATTACCGACTATTGCCATCACTTGATTATGATTATTTCCATGTTGGCCCGGTGCCCGATTTAGTCTAGGGCACGCATTTCGATAGTGATCAGGGCTTCCACACTCGTAGTAAACCCTGACGTTTCCAGCCGGATTAATTGCATTTATTGGTGCAAGCAAGTTGGGCGCCATCCAACAATCCTTCGCAAAATGTCCCGGGCGCTTATAGTTCACGCATACTCTACACGGCATCGCTTGCGAATGGTGAAAATTACACTTACCACATTTAGGATGTGGCCCAACATAGTCCTTTCTCCCTTGGTTCACCACCACAAAGTTTCTCGTCACCTTTGCCCTTTTATCATACCTTCCCCCTGTTTGCTTACTTGATTCCCCATTATCTCTCCTTTTCTCACCACTCTTACCTAACACCCCAGTTCTTACCATCTCATCAGTTAAAGTGCCCGCCTTTAAAATGGCATCTGGATTATGGGAGGAGCGGCTGCAGTTACCATCACCTTAATTTGATGAGCCAAACCCCAAATGTATATCTCGATTCTTTTTGATTCTAGGGTCACCAAATGCGGAACAAGCCTAGCCAATTCATAAAATCGTTCCTATAGGCCGCGTGTCCAGCTCCCACCATAGTATGATTCCAAAACTCATGCTCCACCTTTTGCATCTCATTATTAGGGCAATACTCCTCGGTGATCAAAGCTTTAAATTCATCCCGGTCATTTGCATTGCCGCCTCCCTGCGTCTGGCTTGAATCTGAGTGTTCCACCAGGTTAGCGCATTTCCTTGCAGTGAACATGTAGCATACTTAATCTTCTGACTATCCAAACACTCGCTAATGTCGATCACTGCTTCCATCTTTTCGATCCACCTATTTAACGCCATTGCTCCACCTTTGCCATCAAATTCCTTAGGTTTACAGGCCACAAACTCCTTATAAATAAACCCTCTTCTTCTCTCGCCATTACCATCTCCATTCCCGTTTCCTCCTCCGTTAACATTTCCATTATTTGGTCCATTTCCATTCCCGCCAATCGGACCATCACCATTGCCATTTGTATTCCCATTACCATTTCCATCACATATTCCACTTCCTCCCTCATTGTTGTTGCCATCCTATCCTTCATACCCATTTCCACCGTTTCCTTCATCACCATCATTCCCATTGTAATTTCCATTATCGTTGTTGCCACCCCCATCGTCGTGGTTCATAATGTTACCACTCACTTGTGCCACTATGGTTGGGATGAGCACAGCCAACTGCTGGGCAATCATAGCAGCTATGTCAAGGTTCCCAGCTCCATGGTTGTTGCCAGTTGGACCACCTTCATTCCCTTCACGTGGGGCTTCACCCCTACCACCAGCACATCTTCCTCTACCTCGGCCTCTTGGGCAGCAACACCACGACTATTACTGCGGGTAATTCTTCTTGGCTGCATTTTCTAATCAATCACAGATAGCACATAAGTTTCAATAATATCAGAGTTTACCACAATTCAGTCATCCATCCGCAATTAACATATCATCACGAACCATATAACTCACGAATAATATCATAAGCAATTTAATAATATTAATATAGAGTTCCCATTTTCATAAATCATAATATCCATCACATAGTCAAATACCAAAATACCATCAAAACACATGAGTACTAAAAGTCTAACAAAATCCCAATATGAAATATGAAATAACTAAGAATAAATCCCATCAAATCTTCACGTATTCGTCAATCCTCATGAAATGTCAATCCTGTTCATCGCCATTGCTGGAGGAACTAGTGGGGCTCGGGGGCTGGTCAAGGTAGTCACCCCATAGATTGGCCTCATCTGCTGGCAGTCGGAACCTAAAACGATTGGCCGAGAACACCCTCTTCTTGGTCGTCATCATCCTCAGCGCCCCAACTCCGTTGACACGGTACGGCCCCCTCGCGACGGCCTGTGCAGAAGGGAGAGGCACGTCCAACTTAGCAGGTGCAGGAACAGGTACAACTAGTGCAGTAGGAACAGGTGCGGCCGGAGTAGCAGGGGTCATAGGTGCCATAGGGGCAATCGGCGTGGCACGAATAGCAGGCATGCCTAGTACAACCGAGTTCACCGGTTCTTCCTCCTCAGATGATTCTGATGAGTCCGACATCATCTCCTCAGGTTCAGACTCAGTGTCTGAAGACGACTGCAGCAAGTGGTTTGAAAGGACCTCTTTAGGTTCTGACTCAGAGTTAGAAGTAGTGATGCTAGCTAGGGAATGATCAGATGGACCGGTGGAAGACATCCGCTTTTCCTCAAATGAAGACAATCAAAAGATAGCAAATAGGCAATCAAATAAGGAAGAACATACATGTAATATAAGATGCACACAAACCCTAGTATGCATTCTACATGAAGGTTCTTTGGTTATAGTCTTGGTCGAGTGATCTACCTAATTCTCTATAACTAATGGCTCTGATACCAATCTGTCACACCCCCGCTTATAGCGGAAACAAGAGGATGTAACGGACGGCATCATCATAACACATTGTTAATTAATATAGAGCATTAAATGATATAATAACGTGTCATGACGTCACCCGACACAAATGGTGACTTGTGTTGTAGTTAGTCAATTCACGACAGCATAGTCAAACAAACGTAATCCAAATGAATTCCCATAACCTGGGAATAAGTCTAAGTAAAACAATATTCAGAATTACAAAATAAGTCAACAATCATTGTTTATAATGTCAAAGCAAGCCTAGCTCGAATTCCTTAGGTCATCACTAAGGCCTCATAATTTGCTACCCTTGATTTATGTTACCTGAAAAGATATGCTCAAAAAGGTCAACATATTGTTGGTGAGTTCGCAGGTTTAAATAATAAATAAACTTGATGTTGTGTAATTGTTTGATAGGACATAAGTGCATACAGTTATAGGCAAGCAATATCACATGTAAACATGAGCCTCACAACTAAACCTATGACGTACCACACAGATCTTGTCAGAACATATTCACCCTAGGGCCCGTCCGTGGCCACTGTCAGTCCCAACTAGTATACTAACCAACAAGGGTGGGGGTGTCAGCGTAATAGTACTACCAATACCTGTCCGTCAGCTCCAACACCGGAGTAAAATAGTTGTGAATAAAGAACCACACAGAAAACTCATGCATGTACTAGATATTTTCTTACCAACAGTAAACACAATTGTCCAAAAACTATAAAGAGTTCACAGTATAAAAAGGGTGAGCATACTTTCCCCCCTAAGTTTTATAAATAATTGTAATGAAAAAGGGGCCACGAAACTCACCTTGAATAATTTGGAAGTAAAGCAAACAAACGGCTTCTAAGAGTAAGAGCACGAACAATCAACCACCTATAATTAGTTGTAACTTCACTCTTAAAACACGCCTAATGAGAATAGATACATTCGGTCTGTTTCAGGTCGGTGCGGGTCGGATTGGGTTCGACGCGCGACACGCACACAAGATATGTATACTTCAATTATTTATTAAATAAATAAAGACGTGTAAGAATATATATATATATATATATATATATATATATATATATAATTAGTCCGTGCTCACTCATAATTATTCATTTTATACATATATATAACTGTAATTACTATTCATGCACGTCATACACGTTTTATAATACGATCATTATAATTATATCATCACACACACATATGCATAATTTGTACAACCCAACATACTATATAAGAATAGTGATGATAATGCTCATAATATTAATGATGATGATAATAATAGTAAGACAAAATTACAAAAAACGTCCTTTTGGTTTATAGAAAATTACAGACAGCATACTTTATCTTCAAAAGTACTCAAATCATCCTTTATGTATACTTTTCATAACAGATTACGTCCTTTAGACTAACGGGTGTTAATTTTCTCCGTTAAGTCAAGGGCGTTTTAATCTTTCTACCACTTAAAGGACTATTTTTGCAACTTTAAACCTAATTTAAAGGATGTTTTTTGTAATTAGCTTTTATTTCAAAATTTGTTATACATATAATTTTTTAAATTATTTTATTTTAATAAAGATATACAAGTAACATATATTATACAAATTAACAAATTTTATCATAACTTTTAATAATATAAATTATAATTAGTTAGTAATTATTTATTAACTAATTTGAATTTATATTATTAATTTTGTATTAATATTATTATGTTAAATATAAAATTTTAGACACAAAACAACTTTTTTTTAATTTAAAAAACATTATATATATTACTAAGTATCAAATACATTGTACATCATGATTTGTATCTTACCTTTAGTGGTTGTATTTTGTTTTTTGAATCTATAATTTTTTTTTTTACTTTTAACACTAATACTTTTACATCGTTTACAATTGTACCCTTATAATTTTTCACTTTTAACTTTGTTCGCTTATAGTTTTGATCTTTTATAAACTTTTCGTTTTACATTTCGGAGTTAACAAGCCGCAACGTGTGTGTGTGATTCCATATTTTTGTGCCTATTTTTTCAGTTTATCAGCCACGTCAAAAAGCGCAGTTCCTAGATCGACTTAGTTATTGTTTTTAATATTTTATGTTTTAAGTGTGTAGTTCAATGTTTTTACGTCTATATTCTATTTGGTTTTATTTTTTCGTTTTTACTAAAAACTAGATTATATTTTTAGTTAAAAAACACAGGAGGAGCTGTTTGGAGTCGAATCCAGCAGATAAATAAAAATGTGAACCTACTGTGCACACACTAAGAATAGTATGAGCGGAAGTAGGGTTCGTGTCCTTAGGGATACGTGTTAATTATTTTATACAAAAAAAGTTTAAGCATAGTTACTATAGTTGGTTATGGGTTAAGGAAGTTAGGGGTTTTAATTAAAAACTAAAACTGAAAGTAAATTGCAAAAAGTGAAAAAAATTCCAGTAGGCTGACACGGTCGTGTCAGAACTGTACGCGGTCGTGTTAAGGTTCTGCCAGAAAAATAAAAATTGACAATTCTCTATATTTTTTTCTATTCTGAAAAGAAATTACTAAAAAATCTAATTAAATAGTGAAGTAAATTAATATATGAAAACTAATTCCAACACTAAGGTAATTTCTTGATTCGATTTGGCTAACGATCATTAACGATTATGGTGCAATGACTATTTTTAATTAATGATTTGTATCGATACTAGACATCACGTCGTTCGGATATCCACTCTATCTAATGTATAATCAAGCGTAGGTCATTGATTAGAGCCGACCCGCTACTCTAAGCTCACGCCGTTCGGATCTTAGCGTGCGGGTTGCAATGATAAAAGTATCAATTATAATAAAACACACACGCTGTTCGGTATGCTTAACTAGATTGGGTGATTCTATAACGAGAATGAATTCATAGATAAACTCAAACCGTTAATTGTTTCTTATATTAAAAATCAAAACTTGATTAGGGTTTTAAAATTTGAAGAACTTTATTGGAAAAATTAATAAGTTGATCAGGTTTATTAACAATCTAATATGTACCGGAGTAGATCCGTGTTTAAGATCAAGAATCAAACAAACAAATCACTAAAATAAAAACATCTCATAAACGTTTCACATAAGTTCAAACCAAATCAAAGAAAATTAAAACTTAATGTTGAAACTAAAGTTCGTTGTAGCCGGACATGACGGCTAGATCAATCAAGAATAAAATGAAAACTTACGAAACAAAACGCGAATAATTAAGTATCTTGATAATGAAGCTGCTTTGTTGAACTTGATTCTTCAAAATAAAGTCTTCAATATGCTCTAAGATGCCTCCTTTGATCATCTTCTTCTATTATATTTATAATAAAGCTTAGATTTTCAGATCCACTTTTTTAGGATTTTAGTTTCTATCTTTTATTTTAAAAATTATGATGATAAACAATAATTAAATCAAGATTTCTAAAAAATAGAAAACTCCTGCACTCTTTTAAATTCAAGATTTTTTTAATATCCTTTTCAAAGTTTTCATAAGCTTTTATATTCTCTCCCAATAAATCTATAAAACCAACCAAAACACCAAAGTAGATTCTATCCCAAAGAAAACTTCAATTATAAAAAATAAATGAAAAATGCATGCAATGAATGCAAAATATATGCCAAAATATACTCTAAAATTACGATAATTAACGTCTAAAAATATAACTAATAGGAGCGGGTCGTGAAATTTAGTTAAGCCTTAATTAAAAAAACTAATCACATGTGACCCTCTTTGTTAATTATTATTATATCTTAGATTAAAAAAAACAAGTTTAAGGTAATAATCTATAACTATATAAAAACATTTTGTAAAAAATATTAAAGGTAAAGTAAATAGAACTAAGGGCGTAAGTATAAAAAATAATAATACTATTTACAAATTTATATTTATATTCCAAATGTTGACGAAAATAATTAAATAATATATGTTATGTTGTACATAAAAATCATATGTATATGTATAATTGCAAAAATACATAAATTAGTTAAAAGATAAAAGAGTTGCAGAAAACATCATTTATGTTTAATTACATAAATAATACTTTAGAGGTAAAAATATCAAATTACCATTGACTTAACATAGTAACTTAACAACACTTAGTTTAAAGGACGAAATCTGTTATAAAAGAAATAAATAAAGGATGATTAGAGTATTTTTTGAAGATAAAGAATGATATATGTAATTTTGTATAAACGTAACGGATGCTTTCTGTAATTTTGTCTAACAAACAACAACAACAACAACAACAACAAGAATCGAGCCAAAAAAGTTCAATGTAGATTGGTATACTTGGTGTTTATATGGTTAAAGTATGTAGTTTTCTAACTTCATTGGTGTTTATGAAAGTTCCGGCCGTTAAAAATAATAATTTTTGGTAGATACAAATGATGATGTCTTTAAGTGTGTACATATGCGTTCTTGGTATTTGTATGTTATTGTTTTATATCAAGTGATATCATAATCGTTTTTAAAACAAAACTTTACTTATTACGTTTTAGTAATATTTGTTGAATATATAATCAATTATATTCTTTTCATACATTTTAGTAGTTTCAAATTTTGAGAAAGTAAGCTTCATAGATTGTTTGATAAATAGTTTTTTTTTTACTTTCAAAAAACAAAAAAAAAAAAAAAAAAAAAAAAATAGTTGTAAAACTAGTATTATAAAAAGAAAAACTTCGAAACTCACATTCAACTGAAACTCATATTCAACGCCATTGAACTTTCAAATAAAACCATATCGTGACATAGAAATTTACTCTTACTCATTTACTAACGTCAGTGTTGTATATCTTAATACTTTATTGATTGGTCATTCAAGTCCTTATGTTGTTTTGTGATTTTGTTAACCGTTTTTGGTTGGTGCGTGGTACATGTTATTTCATTTATTCTACCCAACCTGAGTTCGATCCTGTGTTTTTACTTCCAGGCTTCTTTTTCATTTTCTTTTGGTTTCTTTCAATTATTCTCTGGTGTCTTCTAAGCTCAAAGATTTAAGAAGCGTTAGTTATTCAATGTAATATTAAGAGTAAACTTCACTTTTGTTCTCTATGGTTTGGTCAAAATAACAGTTATCCTCCAAACATTTCAAAATCACAATTTTACTTCATGTGGTTTGAAATTCATCTCAATTAACTCCAAACCATTAACAATGTTAATTTTTTCCATTTAATACAAGGGTAATTTGATCATTTTAATGATAAGGACTAAAAATATAATTTATTCAAACTTCTTTATTAAAAAAGACTATTACTGTATATTACTTAAAAACAAACCATCACCACCGTCACCACCACAACGTTGGCACTACTAGCCACCACAACCCCATCACCACAACTTCAACCACAAACCACTGCCACCAAACACCACCACCATCACTGTAACCATAAACCACTGTCCCCTAACACCACCACCACCACCACCACCACAACTGTCACGTCCCCCACAACACCACCGCTATCCCCACATCTTTTGGCCCTAGAAGACGTACCAAAATCGCTAGAAATTCCCACCACAAAACCACCGCCGCCCCAAATCACAACCAACACCTACACCACCATCACCATCGGTTACCACCATCACCATCACATCTGAAATTTGAACCCTAATCCAATCATCGCTAACAACCATAACCATTGGTCACCAAATCAAGCCTTAATGGAAGCATAAATTTGTCTTAGAAGTCGATATGTTCAAGAAAAAACACAACAACAAAACCCACCATGAATTCCTTCTATATGCCTCAGATCTCCACACTTCCCCCCATCGATCTGCTCAAAAGTTTATTTATTTAAGAAAAAACTCAATAGTAAAAACCCTAAGTGGAATCGGGTTGTGATGGTAGTGGTGCAGATGATGATGATGATGACAATGGTGTCCGAGGGACTATGGGGGTGGCAGTGGTGGTGGAGCGGTGGGTGAGATTCGAGAACCCACCACCCATCTCAACTTCCCCTATTCAAATCAAGATTGGCAACTTGAATAACCGGTGGTGATGGTGGTGACCGTGGTGACCATGGTGGTGGTGGTGGTGGTTGGTAGTTATGATGTTGCAAGTGGTTGTGGGCCTATGGTGGGTTGTGGTGGTGGTGGTGGTCGGTTCTGGTTCTTAGATGGTGATGATAATGATATGGGTGATTATATTTAATGATGATGGATGAAGAAGATGTGGGTGGGTGATGGTTTTATGATGAAAATTTATTTATTTTGTTTAAGTCTTTTTAAATAGATAAATTACAAATTTGGTCCTCACATATAAAATGACCAAAATATCCGTGTAATTAACAGAAAAGTTTAACGTAATTAGTGGTTTGGAGTTAATTGAGATGAATTTCAAACCATAGGGGGTAAAATCGTGATTTTAAAATGTTTGGAAGAAAACCATTATTTTGACCAAACCTTACGAAGTAAAAGTGAAGTTTACTCTAATGTTAATTATTTTACTCCGAGGCTTCTTTATCATTTTCTTTTGGTTTCTTTCAATTATTCTACGGTGTCATCTAAGCTCCAAAATTTAAGAAGAGTTTAGTTATTACATATAATATTAACTAGTTATTTACTCGCCGCACGTTGTGCCGGCGTACGCCGACGTAAATGACGTGACAAATTATACACTACAATCGACTCGACTTGTTGAAACATAAAATAATCAAATTCATAGCAAACTAAAAATTAGAAAACGAAAAATATATTTAGAAAACATCTTCACATGATGAAAAAATAAATAAGAAAACGAAAAATTAAATTTACATAGTTCAACATAAAATATCTTTAGAAAACAAAATCTTCATGTGATGAAAACATATATCGAAAATATAGTACAATATGTTATATAAAACAATAGACCCAAATCAAATATCTTGATATCTATGTAATGTAAAAAAACAAAATATGTTATTATTGTTGTGTAAAAGAACATGATGTTTAGAAATTATAAAAGAACATAAAATATTAGATTTAATCTTATTTTATTATAAAAAAATGAACAAAAACCAAAAATTCTAAAAGTTAAATATTTTTAAGAGTGTAGGTAGGCTATATTAGCTACCTGTAGGTCAAATAATATAATTTTACTTTTAACCTAACTGTCATACTGTTTTATCATTTGTTTTAAAAAACATCCATGATAAAATTGTAGAAAAAAATTATTAATAAGACTTCACATCTATCAAACTCAATTCTATTCTCTCTCTCTCTCTCTTCTTAGATCTACAACTCACCTCTATCATCATAATCCCCATCATCAGATCTATAACTCACCTCCAACACCATCATCCCCACCACCACCATCACTACCACCACCATCACTACCATCATCCCTACCACCACCTCGTCGGCAGTAGTACCACAGCCACCCATCCCCTTTGTGTGCTCTAAGTTGCCGGCTTACCGTGGATTCAAGGTCTGAAGTTGAGTTTGATGGCGGTGGAAAATGGTCGTTCTGATGCCGATTAAGCGACGCTCAGTTGCAAGTGGTCGTTTAAGGTGAACCCCGACTACACACATCCACCACCGCTTACGATTGCCACCGCCAGACAACTCACCGTCATCGCTGTGGAGATGGCGTTACTTTGTTTCTGTGGCAGGAATACTGTTAGCTAAGTAACCTCCTCTCACACACCGACATTACCTTTTAATAATATTATTAATAATAAAATTAAATGTTTTGATCGATACCATGTGGCCTGAAACAAGGTAAAAAGTTAACACTTGGCAAGACATAATCTGTATAAGTGATGCAAAGAAGCCACCGACATTCACAATACTCTCTCATGTAGCATTGACACTTTATAACCAACGGTAGGGCACATGGACCAATTAACTATTAGTACTGTTCACGTGTCTTCTAATTGTTATATTATCAATTATTTTATTTGCCTGGGTATTGTAACTTAAAAAAATCAAATTCAAATCTTCTCGTCAATTTAAAAGCAAGTTAAATAGGATTTTTAGGTAACCAATATATATAATTAAATTAAAATATAACACATTTGATTAGTGACGTGATCTCTATATTAATAAATAAAAATAAATCTGGACATCTGTTGACATTTCAGGTTATCTAATAATTGGTTTTCACGCTTCTCTCTTCTTTTAATTATGCATACTATAATAACTATTCATTAATTAATAACTATCAATAATTAAAATTCCAAAAATGTTAACGTCAAATTTTTAAATATCTCTACTTTAATAAAAAGGTAAACGAGGAGGAGTGTAGGACACATGGCAGTGCCACATTCCTTCTTATCAAAATTTCCCGCCTCTTTCTTCTAATTAATAGTTACTATAATTACTAATAACATTATTTATTTTTATAGACTAAAAGTAGTTTTAATAAATTAAATAAAAATTAATGTTATTAATGTTATTTATAAAAAATAAATTTTAATAAAATAAGAAATTTTTTAAAACATCAAAGTATTTTAAAATTAATGTTTTTAAAAAGTAAAATATTTATAAATAAAAATTAATTAAAATTGGGAGTTATTATAATGAAATTTTTTTAAAACGGTTTGTTTTGAAACAAAAAGTTTAGGTTTTTTTTAAACAAAAACTTTTAAAAAGTTAATTTTTGAAGCGGTTTGCATTTTCAACTGCTTCAAAAAAAGAATTGAACCGCCCCATATAAATTCTTTTGTACTAGTGATATCATTGTTTTGTTACTTATATTCTTACTAAAATGTAATTTTGATTATATATTATTTAAAAATATAATTTCATAATTATAAAATTTTATTGTATTTAATATTTTATTTATTTAACCCGTGTAATACACGGGTTACTAAAGCTAGTGTGTAATACATGAGTTTATTAAATCCGTATAATACATAATATTTAAGACATAACTTTTTATATTATTAACCATATAATAATAAATTTATTTAATCCGTGTATAACACGAAATTGCAACCTAGTTATATATATAACAAATGGTTTATATCAAAATCTATTTAGAAGCGAATCTGTGCAAGTTGTAATTAGTAAAAGAGCACGCGGAAAGCATTTATTCGCTTTTGTATCATTTATGGTTTGATTATCAAACGTTTTTAATAACTTATATTATCATTTTGGTTAACGCTTGATGTTTTAGCTATAAAAACATCTTTCTTTTATTCACGCTATTAACGACATGAAATTAGACTTTATCACTTTAAAAACGGATTTGAATCAAAGGGTTGTAAACTATATGGTAAAAAATATTATAGAAATCAGAATTTGATTTTTATTACGATTATAAGTGAGACTTCTTACAAATAACATATGAATGGTGATATCGGTTCTGCGAATTAAACAAAGTTTTAGCCATGAAGCTAGTTTGCATGAGAATTGAAGAACAAGAGGTAGTTGGATCAATTTCAATGATAAAGGAGGTGTTGGATCAATTTTATTGATACAGGCACATATGTCGACATGAATAGCAACACATAATTCTATAGAATCACATACAATGAGTATTGTTATTCAAGTAAAATATACTTATAATTTTCATCTTAATAAAATTGTCACAAATATTAGAGTAATTACACGAAAGGTCATTGTAGTTGCTCAAATTTTATTTTATCATCTCTTTAAACAGTTAGAGAAATGGTTCCCACGAATTGAGAAATCATCACACATTTTGGTTGGTATGTTGGATGTGAGCTATGGTTTTCTTGATTCGGGCTCAAGAATGTTTTCACAGGGAAAGGAAATTTTTTAGGTTTTGTTGTATATCACTAAATATTAAAATTTTCGCTTCTATTTGAACCAGGTTAGGTCGAGTCGCACATCAAAAGTTAAACAAATTAAATATCAATACATAATATTAGTAATCTAATCATCAATTAAGAATACATAATAGATGAAGAGTCATATTTTTTAAAAATTTTAAAGGAAAAAGTTCACAAAATAATAAACGAATATTAGAATTATTCAATTCTAATTAAGTCACTTATATTTATGTTAGTGTTACTCTGTCTTTGTTGCTTTCATTATCTTGCAAAGAATAATGCGTTAATGATGATAAAGTTGAGTTCATCTGAGACATTTTGTGATTTCAAGTTAACATGTATGTGGCTGTGATGATATGAGACCATGGTTACTCAACCTACGCCATGTTCGAACCCATCCGCGAAGCATGAGTTGAAAAACAAACTAGTTTACAAATTAAGAATAAAGTATTATAAACAAAGAGTTAGAAAAAACTACCAAAACAACGATTCAAGTTATCAGCTACACCAAATGTTCATTAGTTTGTCTCAGGAGGCACCAAACAATTGAACAATTTAATAAAATCTCTATACTAATAAATAAAAATAAATCCGAACACTTGTCATCATTATAGGTCATCTAATAATTGGTTTTCTTGCTTCTCTCTTCTCTTATTTATGAATACTATAATAACTATTCATTAATTAATAACTATCCATAATTAAATTTTCAAATATAATAACTTCAAATTTTCAAATGTGTCATACATGAGTTTATTCAATCCGTATAATACATAATATTTAAGACATAACTTTTTATATTATTAACTATGTAACAGTAAATTTATTAGCCCGTGTATTACACGGGATTGTAACCTAGTATAGTAATAATCTAATACACAACAAACTAATCAATTTTACTTGCCTTGTAATACACAGATAATATATTTTTTTTTTTTTTTTTTTTTTTTTTTTTTTTAAGCAATACATAAAAAACAATTGAATTCAAAGTTGAAGATATCTTCTATTTACAAAGTAATCAAATTGAACTTATACCCAAATTGACCTAACAAACTCATAACAAACAAAAAGCACATTTAATCCCTCTAATATAGAAAACAACACAAACAGTCCCTCAACTTCACAAAAAATGAAAACAGTATAAGAAAGAAAAACAACACAAAAAAAAACATATGATTTTGACTTTAACACTCATCAATCTCCACTTTTAAAGTCATGAAATCATCAACCAATCCCAAAGTTACCAATAGAGTAATAGAACTTATCACCAAACAAACTTTTAGTCAACATATCTGTCAAATTATCATCTGTAGTAATTTGTTCCACTTCCAACTATTTAGCACATATCACATCTCTTACAAAATGTAACCTTACATTGATATGCATTGTTATTTCATGAAAACAATGTTCTTTGACAATTGTATAGCTCCCTAGTTATGACAATGAACCACACAATATGATAGCTTCACACCAACTCCAAAACAAGACCTTTTAGCCATAGTCCTTCTTTCACTGATTCAGTAAAAGTAATATACCCTGCCTCACTTGTTGGGAGAGCTACTACATGTTGAACCTGTGACTTCCAACTAACAACGTTTCCAAGAAATTTAAACACATCACCTGTTATTGATCTTCCCCTATCCAAATCTTTGGCATAATCAACATCAACAAAACCTTCCACTTTACAAAAATTTTCTTTTATAGAAGCACTAAAGTTTAATCCCCACCCTTTAGCACCGTTTAAGTACCTTAAGACCCATTTGTAGCAAACCAGTGAGACATCCCAGGCATTCACAAATACTTGCTAATCATAGTAGCAACATAAGCCAAATCAGGCCTTGTACTCACCATAAGATACATGAGACTCCCAACTACATTTGCATATGGGATAGTTTCCATGTATCCGTGCTTATCATCAATAGAAGGAGCATCTTGAGTAGATAATTTGAAATGAGCAGATAAAGGAGTCTTCACTGTCTTATAACAATTCATCTGATAATTTCTCAAGACTTTATCAGCATAAGAAGACTGAGTAAGCATAAGCTTCTTTTGAGATCTATCTCTTTTAATATGCATTCTTAATATTTTCTTAGCCTACCCAATTCCTTCATTTCAAAGTCCATCATAAGCATTTCTTTAATGGCTACCATGCCTGCTTTGTCTTTACATGCCACTAGCATGTCATGTACATATAAGAGTAGGTAGATGAAGTTTTCATCACCTAGCTGTCTATAGTAAACACTGCTATCATGCATACTTCTTGAAAACTCATGAGTCCTCATAAATTTATCAAACCTCTTATACCATTGAAGGGAAGAGTGCTTTAACCCATATAAAGATATTTTCGATAGACATACTTTATCTTCTTCCCCTACCTTTATATACCCAAGAGGTTGTTTCATAAAAATGCTTTCATCCAAAAAACAATTTAAGAAAGCTTTCTTATCATCTAGCTATTCAAGTTCCAAATTCAATGAAGCTGCAATTAACAAAAGTATTCTGATGGAGGTATGTTTCACAACAGGTAAAAATATAGTTGTATAATCCATACTAGCTTTTTGATTAAAGCCTTTGGCTACTAGCCTTGCTTTAAACCTTGGACATTCATAGTTTTTCATCCTCTCTTTAACCTTAAATAACCATTCACATGAAACTAACTTTTGAAACATATCACTCTTGTGTTTGATCACATACACCCAAAATCTTCTAGAGTAATCATCTATGATGGATAGAAAGTACCTAGCTGCACCTATAATGTTCACTCTAGAAAGCATCACAGATTTAAATGAGCATAATCAAGGATATCTCTAGTATTATGCTTGCCTTTACTAAACTGTATTCTTTTCTTCTTACCAAGAACACAAGTCTCATAAAACCCTAGGTCATTCATTCTTACATTATCAATGATCTTTTGTTTAGTGAGCTAAATTAGACCATGTTCACTTAGATGGCCAAACCTCTAATGCCATAAATGAGCATTACCTTCACTAGTAATTGCCACAAACAAATTTCCAGTGATCACATCACCATCCTACGTATATGTATTATTACCCATTCTAGTACTAGTTAGCAATAATAAGGACTCTTTTATTACTTTTTTCTTTCTAATTTTGAGACTGACTATATATCCATCATTCTTAAAAGTTCCCAAAGACATCAGACTTCTAGTAAGTCTAGGAATGTACCTGACATGATGCACATCCATCTCACTTCCATTTTTCAATTTGAAAAAGACAGATTCCATACCAAGAATCTTACAAGGTCAATCATCTCCTAACTTTACCTCACAATGGTCTATTAGTTTGAGATCTTTGAAATTCTCTTTAACAGGTGTCATGTGAAATAAACATCCAGAATCAAGAATCCACCCACCTTGATTTCCTTGATCTGTTACATTTAGTACATCAGAGATTTCACACCCCTTTGAAGAACACTCTAAAACATGGCTGTTATATCCCTTTACAGAAGAATTATTACATCTTTTTTCTTCCCGGGACAATCTCTCTTTAGATGCTTCTCAGATCCACATACGTAACATCTTCTTTTGAACTTTGATTTAGATCTTGAATACCCTCCTTTTGACTTTCCAGTTTAAATTCTGGTCTACCTCTAACATGCAGACTATCATTTGAATCATGTTTCGTTCGTTTCTTTAATTCTTTAGAATTCATGGCAACAAGAAACCTTTCCACTAATAGAGATTCTCTACCATACATCAATGTATCAATGAAATGCTCATACGATTGGGGTAGAGAAGCCAAGAAGATGATGACCTGATCTTCATCTTGCAAAGTTGCATCTATGTTTTCAAGATCCAACAGTTTGTTAAACTCATCTATATGGCCTTCCATTGTCTTACCAGCACCCACATGAAATGTAAATAACCTCTTTTTCAAGTACAGTCGATTTGCGTGCGACTTGTTCATGTACAAACATTCCAATTTCGACTAAATTCTGGCTACTATAGTTTCTTTCGACACTTCTCGCAACACATGATCTCCTAAGGACAAGATTATCGCACTATGGGCTTTCTCCAATATATATTTCTTCTCGTTATCCTTCAAATTCACTAGTAAATTGGCTTCTCCGGCGAGTGCATCCACCACACCTTGGTGAACTAATAGAGCTAACATTTTGAGTCTCCACAAGCCAAACTCGTTCTTACCATCGAACTTTTCCTAATCAAACTTTTTTGACACTATCTTCTCAATTTTTGTGACTTCAATCGATCACCTTCTTTGACTCGAGTGAAACCATACTCTGATACTAGTTGTAAGCAATACACCAAAGAACAATTGAAATCAAAGAAGAAGAAATCTTCTATTCACAAAGTAATCTGAAAGAATATACTAGAATAAAATGAATTGATCTTGTTGATTCTCTTCTGCAACTCTATCTAAATTGAATTTATATCCAAATTGACCTAACAAACTCATAACAAATAAAACAGTACATTTAGCCCCTCTAAAATAGAAAACAATAAAGATAGTACCTGAACTTCACAAGAAGTGAAAGCAATACAAGAAAGAAAAACAACACAAAAAAATAACACATGATTTTTTTACTTTAACTCTCATGATTTTAATAATTAGTTGGTTTATAACTTACGAGGATTAGGAGTACTGATCCAATTTACTAATAAATTGATATTAGGTTAATATTGATGATATAAGCCTATCAAAAGTTAATTTGTTTATAACTTAGTTACTCATATTTCAAATAACCCTTTTTTGAGCGTCGTTTAACTTTTTAAGGGTCTTTTGTGATTAAAACATATGCATAGTTAAT
This sequence comes from Flaveria robusta, assembly GCA_025506415.1. Taxonomy (NCBI): domain Eukaryota; kingdom Viridiplantae; phylum Streptophyta; class Magnoliopsida; order Asterales; family Asteraceae; genus Flaveria; species Flaveria robusta. The sequence continues at coordinate 27,979,970 of CM046469.1, forward strand.
TAAAAAAAAAATTCATGAGTGTCAAGTTAACTCCATTCGATATGGGTAGGTTTGCCCCTGAATTTTTCTACAAAGTGTGTTTAAAATTATCAAAAATATTCCTTATATAGAAACATAGAACAAAGTCCTTAAATTCTTTTACCCATAATCTTTTAGCATAGTAGTATTGTTGATCATCCACTAAAATAGTATGAGTTTAACTCTTTGTATTATTGTATATATAAGGTTAGGTGGTATTTAGGAATAAAAATTTATTCAAGAAAATTTGATAACATTTATTTTATATTTTGTTTTTTCTTTTACTTTTTGGTGAATGGTTATTTTTAAATCTTTAGTAGAAACTTATTTAACGGACATGCATTTTAGGTACGAAATGCATGACGTTAGAATAAACAAATAATACGAAGCAAGTAATTTTTTAACGTTGGGATGAAAGATAAAATTTAGATAAAAGAAAGAGCTTGTCATGTAGTTTAATATGAACGTTATTTAATATTTGAAAAAAACTATATACAGTGTTTTACGTTACCATCTAAATAAAATAATATAACTGAAACAGGTGCTCATGGTCCACTTCAGTTAAAATTCTAGGGCAAACAGACGGTTTGCGGTTTCGTATAATCGTAAGCCAAACCGGCCAATGGTTTAGATGTTTATACGATATGGTTTAACGGTTTATACAATTTTTCGTACATTTACTACTACTAAGGTGTTAAAATTATTATAAGCATCTGCTATAAAATAATGCATTACAATCTAAAATGAAAATCTAAAAACTAATGCTATATGCCATATATGTTCTCCATTCGAAAAAAGTCAAGACCTAAACCTTACGCATAAAACGTCATGCATCATTTAAGCTTTTAACATATTATACCCATTATATCAATTATCATTATTAGTACAACACTTATTACTAGCATTGTGGAGATACATGAGAACAAAACATGAGATAAAACAGTAGCATTCAACAGGTGAAACAAAGTTATTTAAAAAGTTAAACTACGTACATACATATATATATACATATATACATATATACATATACTATACGTGTACATGACCTATTCTATTTACACGGTTGGTTTCATGTTACTACAAACCGGTTAAACAATCTACGGTTTGAACGCTTTGCTCTATACGATTTGAATTATTATTTCAAACAGCCCAAACTGGCAAAGTGCAAACATGTCTTTGGTTCGGCCAGTTTAGATGGTTTGAACGGTTTATGAACACCCCTAATTGAAATTGGGGTAAACTAACATTTCCACCCTTTTGGTCATTGCAACTTTCATCCGTTAGACTAACACCATTAGATTTTCTATTAACATTTTATGAATTGACTACAATACCCTTACAATCAAACAAAATAAAAGAATCTGTAGTACCGGTTGAGGAGGTCAATGCAGCAGTTTCATAGATTGTTTGGAGAGTGAACTTGACAAACACTTACAGGATCAAATAGGGAACCAACTATTTAGATTTTAAGAACTTAAAGTAAAGAACACAAGAACAACAAATATGGTTTTCAAGAATTCTATATATTGCTCTTAAGTTCTTTTACAAGAGTTACAAAGAATACATAAGAATACCAAACCTGAGATACTTTATACTACATACTACAGCCAACCATACTTTGAAAGGCAGCTAGATACACTAATCTAGACAACAAGATCAATATACAATCAAAAGACAGATCTGTGACTTTGACATGCCATAGCTCACATCCTAATACATTACAAAAAAGATAAAAGTACAAAGTAGAAAGTTACAAACACCAGACCAGACCATGATCTACAATTTACTAAATCATAAACCTTTTCACCAACTTGTATAAGTTGGTGAGTATTTAGAGTGACAGCAGAAAGTTGGTCAGCTTTCAAAAAAATTTGATTAGAGAAAGCATGTCTTCTCAGTATTCGGAAGAAATCAGTCTTTAGTCTCTAGGCTTCGGAAGACTTTGTCTTCTAAGCTTCAGAAGACTTCATCTTCGGCTTCGGAAGATTTTGGTCTTTGCTTTGGAAGATTTTACACTTAGAATATTTTTATGTGAGGAGTGTAAAACTTCCGAAGTGATTTCTGCTGAGTACATGCATGCAAGCAGGAAGCTCTTTGGTTACATTGGTTGCATCAGCCTTTTAATTTTAGCCTTACAAACTCCGCAAAGGTGATGCTACCAAAACAGAGAGAATACTCGGAAGTTGACAGTACTCATTAGGATCAAGACCATTTTTTTCTTCATTAATTGGTTAGATCTCTCAGACTCTCATAATATCTCCTCATATCAAAGAAATCATGTAGAGGAAGATGAAGCTTGTCTTGTTAGAAGTAGACATTTTGACCTCCTTGATCCCTAATAACATACCATCTGTTTGGATTTGCAGCAAAGCTCCAGGACAAAATCGGTATTCTAGTTACAAGAGGCTCTACTTGAATAAGAGTTGGTGAGCAGCCTCTTCTTGTTCACCCTCAGGATGTTTTGACTCATCCTGAGGTGTAGAGGTGGATGCCTTGGACTACTTCTTTTTTCTTTTTTCCCTTCTGATGTCCATCCTTTTCATCTTTCTAAACTTTAACTGAGGAGATTGGCCTGTAGCACCTGATGTTCTTTCATTATTCTTCTCAGTTGGGTCCCTTTCCTCCACATGTTCAGAAGCAGGAGGTTCGGAACCCTGCTGTGGGTCAAAAGATGAAGTTGGCTTAGATGTAGCTTTAGGACCAGGTTGTGTTGTCTCTTGGGGTTCAACCTTCACCTCAACTTCAGGTGTAGCTTGACTTGGTGGAGAATGCAAGTCAACCAGCTGATCTTTTTTTATCTTCTGATTGATCCTTCTAATATGCTCATCCATTATGGATAGAGACATAGGACCAAGTCTCCTTCCAGAGAACCCATACAGCTTCAAGAAACTCACCATCTTCTGTTTATCAGTAGAATTCTTTTCTTCTGCTCTGATGGTGGCTCTTGATTTAGCAGCCTCCTCTCTTATTTTCCTCTTAACAACTTTTCTTTTGTTTGAGCTTCTTCTTCCAGCTGTATTAGGTATTGAAACTCAATATACTCAATTGAGAGAGGGTGAAGAGCTGCTGCCTGATAAAGACCTGTGGCACTCAGATAGGTTATCATCTTTTGTCTCTCTTGTTCTCTACCTACCTGAGTTTGTTCTTGTCCATAGCCAAAGTCTCTTTCTCAGGACTTTCTGGAACTGGAGAGGACATGAGCTTTGTAGAGTTTCTTTTTTTTTCTTTCTTCTTTAATTTTTAGGAGCAGTATTGCAGCGTCAGCCTTTTCCTCTCTTTTGACAACTTTTTGTCAGCTAGTTCATTCTGTTCTGCTAAGGGGAGAGAGATGAGTTCATTAATGTTGTAATTCCTTAATCCTAGATAATTCAATCAAGCTATCCTTAACTCATCATCTTGAGTATTAGGCTTATGGGCAACCCTGATTGCAGCTTGCATGAAGCTTGGAATTTCTCATGTTTTCTCTCCCCTAGCCTTCCTCTTCCTCTACCTTTTCTCCTCCTCAATCTCCTCAGGAGCCATTTTCCTTTTCCCTTTGTCAATTGTTGGCCTATATGACTCAGGGTGGAGAGAGCTTTGGACTTCTGATGGTTGTACTGAGCTTGAGCTCTGGCCAGGGAGAGGCTGTGATACACCTTCACCAATGGGTGTTTCACTAAGGGTACTGGGTGTTGAGGTTGAACCTATCTCAAGGTTCACAGGGTCCACTACTAGGCCTTCAACCAAGGTTTCCCCTTCGAAGTTAATCTTAGGGTCTGCCTTAGTATACAGTTGACCAAAAATTGAATTCTTGTACCACCCATTCTTGAATCTTCTCAGCTAATCTATCAGCTTGTATGTTTTGGCTTGGATTGACCAATGGCAGATCAACTAAACATATACTCTCATAGAATCTTAGAGTCTGATAGTTGAAGACTTCTTGTTGCTCCTGAGACCTAGAGAGCACGAAGGCCATTCTTGCAGCATCATACCACCATCCTACTATTGGATTTTCAGTAGGGTGGGATTGGGCAAACATGACCCTTGGAATTCCTTCCTCAAAGAGTTCCTATAGTATGGCCTCCATATTAGTGTGAGCCTGAGGAAGTTGTTGAGTCTGGACGACTACAAGAGAGGGTGGTGAATCCTCATTGTCCATACTCTGGACAAAACTCCTAGGTTCTGTGGTTGCAGTAACTTTCTCCCCCTTTTTGATAGCATCACCCACTTTTACAGGTGAGCTGGAGGTTAAGTCTACTACTTCCATAGGTTCTTGTGGATCTGTTTGAGTTTGTCTTGATGGTCTCTCAACTAACTTTCCCTTGAGATTGGTGATACAAGTTGCTGGTCATTAACCCTCTTTTGTAAGGCAGTCACCTGAGATTCCAGGTGACTAACATTAGAAACTAAATAGGTGCAGGTTTAGGTTAGTTGTTGCACCTTTAGTTGCAGACTCCCCTTATCTTCAGATGAAGAATAATGGGGGGATGAGAGAATTGGACCTAAGTCTTCTTCCTCATCACCAGCATTTTGTTCTTGGCTGCTGGATTTTCCTTGCTCCATGACAGCTTCAGTTGAAATGTCAAGGGGCTGGGTTGCCATGGCTGAGATCTTAAAGATGTAATCACTTGCTAAAGTGAGAGCCTCTTCCATATGGACCTCCTGAACTTATTTAGGGAGATCCACCTCAGTTTGGGTTGGATGATATGGGCTAGACATGGGAGAAGCAGAAGCACTCATCTCTCCTTGAGCAAGGGTGGAGAAGAGAGACTCATGGTACTCACTGAATCCCATGTCTTCATCATCATAGAATTCAAGGTTGGGAATGGGTTGATTAAGACCCAAAGGCTGGGGCTGGTAACTGTCCACTGAAAGTTGTTCACTTGAGTTTTGAGACTCAGAGTGAAGGCTTAAGGCTATTGTGGTGATAAGCTCAACAGGCTGAGCATGAGGAACCTCAGCACTAATCATTTGTGAGATGGGAGTGGTTTGCTCCTTAAGGGAAGTGGGAGCTCTAGTATCAACTTCCTCTTACATGGGTGGTTATATGGGGGCCTGCATGGGCTGACTAGCTTGTGTAGGGGTTCGTTTGGATTTTCTCTGGTAGGTGATGGTTATTTGAAGTTGAGAGGGTTGCTGAGAGGTAGAAGGTGTGGGTTCAACACTAGCTGGTGCTGCTAGGTTGTAAGCTTAAGCAATGAGCTTTAACATTTATGGTACAAAGGCTGTTTCTACCCTAGAGAAGCCCATAGTATTTTTTCTCATGATTTTAAATATGCCAGGCTTCATCTATCCCAATTTAAGAACATTACATGTTCCCCTTAACTGTGTACCCAGTTTATAGTTAAGAATGTGCTGGACATATCTAGGGAACATGTAATATTCTAAGGAGTCCAAGTTTGCAAGCAAATTAGTATAAACAAATTATGAATACCTGAACTTGGCCCCCTAAACCATTCCATGAACTATGTAGGAAAGGTCTTTGGGAATTTGGTTCCATCCTCCATGTTTGTTGGATAAATTATGAATGACCACATAAAGAAGGTACTTCCAATGGAAGTAGACCTATCCTCTCCTAAAGGTTCTTACAGAGTAGTCCCCTTCATAGCCTATCTGACCAAAAGAATGATTAACAGCAGATTTGGGAAATGAAAAATCACCCTTTACATCATCCAGCATGAGATGAGTGTTTATGGAAGCTGGAGTGATGAAGATTGTCCTCTCCTGCACTGTAGCAGACAGTGCCTTCTCCCCGTCCATGGTGACCTCTTGGTAGGTCCTCCAGAACTCCAGAAGTTGATCCTCATACAAAGGAGGATCACTAGTAAGGGAAGCTAAGTAGTTTGACTGAGTTAAGAAGCGACAAACCTCTGAGAAACCAGAATCTTTCTCAGAGTTTAACAGAGCAACCTAATTATGTTGCCTGTGTAAATGGATGGAAAAATCGGGTTGGTTTCTGCGTTCAAGGTTGGCGATTTTGAGGTAGCTTTGGGATGATGAAAGATAAGAACAAAAGCGGGTTTGGGAGAATTTATGTTACAGAAATTTGCAGATGAAGGAGATAGACATGAAATGGATTTGAAACAAAGTTAATGTGGAAGGATAAACTTTGAAATCCGTATGTCGGTCCCACCTCTGAAAAAGGTGCCCAAAAGGTAGTTTTCTTGAAAGTCGAAAATCTTCCGAAGGTATTTTGTCTTCGGAAGTTTTGGAAAAACTTCCGAAGCCAATTTTGGCTTTGGAAGATATTTCTTAGAGTTATAAGACTTTGCTTCGAAAGAAATTTATTTAGAGAAAATTTGCTTCCGAAGTATAGTTTGTTCAGAGAGACATTAAATACCAGAAGTTTTATTCAAGAATAAATGTTCCGGAACTAATTTGCTTTGGAAGAAAGTTGTTCTTTATGTCATATAAGTGTTTTAAGCTTCGGAAGATATAATTGAAATTTCTTCCGAAGGTAATTCACTTATTTGAGTTGAAGACATAAATTTCTTCCAAAGTTAATTTTAATGTCTTTCAAAAGAAATTATACTTCAAAGTCTTATAAATCTAAGTAATATCAATCAGAAAAATTTTCTTTCAAGATAACTGGGCTTATATGAGTGATGTAATAGACAACATTAAAGACACACATTTTAGAAAATAATACTGGAATTTGTTTAAGAAAATCTACTCAAAGTTAATCATCCCAATAGCTAATATTAGATACTTAAATCTCTGTTCATCAAAAGCCCTAGTGAAAAGATCAGCATATTGTTCATTTGTATTAACTTTGACCAGTTTTATCAATTCTTTCTCAAAATTATCTCTTATCAAATGATACCTTATATTGATGTGATTTGTCTTTGAGTGCTGCATAAGATTCTCTGTAATGGAGATAGCACTGCTGTTGTTTATGAGGATGGGAGTCTCCTTGAGTTAAATTCATAGTCCAACATCTAATTCTGAATTCAAAGTACTTGAGCACAACAACTTGTAGCAGCAATGTATTCAGCTTCAGCAGTTGATGCAAACACATAGTATTGTTCCTTTAGAGCCTCATCAATATTCTTAAGCTCTATCTGAGACAAGAAACAGGAGTGCAGGCAAACATGTTTGTCATGGGTTTGTCCTCTTGTTCTCACGCGTATCTCAACATCTCCAATGATGTTTGTGGTGGGGTGAGACTTGTGTATTCTCAGCGGAGGAATCACAGCAAGTTGATTTGATAGATCTAAGTTTGTGAAATTCAGATATGGTGATTGATGATCACCCACCACATTAGCACACTTATCAAGGTTAACTTGATCCAATGAGTGTGTGACATCATTGATGTTATCTTCAATAGAAATGTCTTCAGTATCATGGAATTCTTGGTCAGAATCACCATCTCCACTTTCTCCTACATTGGAAGGTCCTTCGTTTGAGTTTTGTGCCTTTGAGTTTGAATTTATAGGCATCTCAGATGTATAAGATGAATTTGTGATTGTTGTGCTGATAGGATCTCCACCTGCAAGGTTAGTTGCCATTGGAGCTGAAGTAGTATTCATGCTTAGTCTTCTCAGCTCAAATCTTGGGTTAGGATCTCTTGTAGATAAGTTACCTGTAGATCCTAAAAAATCTTCACAAGATTTGTTAGAACAGTTGGTAACTAAATCAAGATCAAATAGCTAATTAGGACCAAACTCCTTCACACGAGGTGTGTGTTTATTGAAAGTCACATTGGCTGACTCCTCAACTACTCTAGTTCTGAGATTATATACTCTATAAACCTTAGTTTGAGAAGAGTATCCAATTAATTGTCCATCATCTGATTTGTCAGCAAATTTGGCAAGATGTTCTTTGGTATTTAAGATGGTGCCAGAACAACCAAATGATCTGAGGAAACCAATGAAAGGTCTTTTTTTGTGGCACAGCTCATACTAAGTCTTACCATGAGTCTTGACAACTAAAACTCTATTCTACACATAGTAGGTAGTGTTAACTGCTTCTGCCCAGAAGGTGATAGGTAGTTTAGAATTAGACAACATGGTCCTTGCAGCTTCAATAAGTGTCCTGTTTCTCCTCTCAGCAACACCATTTTGCTGAGGAGTCTTGGGAGAACTATATTATCTTGAAACACATTTTCTTCACAAAATGAATCAAGGATATGATTTTTGAATTCTATTCCTTGATCACATCTTATGTTTTTCACCTTGTGATCAGATTGATTCTCAATCTTCAGAATAAAAGACTTCAAGATTTCAGGAGTCTCATCCTTAGTTCTAAGGAAGAAGACCCAAGTGTATCTTGTAAAGTCATCTGTAAACACAAGACAATATGAAGTTTTTCCTAAACTCATTACACTTGTGAGGCGAAACAGATCTAAGTGTAACAAGTGAAGGGGGGTAGTGATAGAGTAGATTTCCTTTGGCTTGTGAGACACTTTATGCTGCTTTCCTTTCAGACATGCAACACAATGGTTATCACTTGGAAACTCTTTCTTTGGCATTCCAGTTACCAAATCATTCTTAATTTATTTATTCATGTTTTTAAAGTTTACATGGAACATTCTCTTATGCTAGAGGAAAGACTCATAACTACTAGCTTTAGACAGAAAGTAGGAAACTCCTCCAGAAGGAGATGTCTCTTGCAAATCCATCTTGTACATGTTCCTTTTCCTGGGGGCCCTAAGAAAGTTTTGCTCCTAAGGAATGACCACCCCGGGCTTGAAACCAATGCACTCATGTTCAGTAAAGAACATTTTATGCTTTTGGTGACAAAATTGAGATACACTCAGAAGATTTTACTCAAGCTCCTTGACAAAGTTGACCTTTTCAATGCTGAGCTTACCATTTGTGACCTTGCCCCTTCGAGTGATGTAATCACCAGATTCTCCTCCAAAAGCAACTGGCCGTCCATCAAACTTCTCAAAGTCTTGTAGCAAGGAGCCATTGCCTATCATGTGCGTGGAACAACCACTATCAATTATTCGTACATTCCTTTTGGTCTTGAGTAGTTCCTGCATAGAAAGAGATGGTTAGTTACATTTAAAGACCCAAGCCTTGCTTGTCTTGAGTTCATTAATATTAACAAAAGATAAATCAACAGTTATGGATCCTATGTTTAAGCTTTGGGGATCTTGAGCTATTGATGATGAGGAAACTTCAGTCACTTGGCCTTCCTTCATCTTCCATACCATCTTGGAAAGACTAGACTTGGCCTTTAATGCTTCAGATGTTTTTCCAACTTCAGAAGTTTTGCAGATTGAACCTTCGGAAGTTTTTGCATCCACTACAAACTCTAGTACTTTGGAAGCATTCCTTTCTTCCGAGACCAAAATTTCTTCCGAAGGCAATTTTCCACTTATCTTCTGAGCCTTTATTTTTGAGCTTCCAAGGGAAAGTGACTTTCCTTTTGAAGCTACCTTCTTCTTCTTAACCTCAGAAGCCTTTTTTTCATGTTGATAGTACTTTTAGGATTGTAGATGCAATCCTTAAGAAGATGAGAAGTGCTGCCACACGTGATGCATATAGTTGAGCTGCTTCTGAGAGACTTCTTCTGAGAGGCTGGTTGAGCTAGATCACTTTCCAATTCCTTTCTCACCTTTGCAGATGATGTAGCAGACTTCTTAGCGATATGCTTACTCTTAGAATTAGATGGTTCAGGCAGTGCAGCAGTGGTGCAACTTTTATCAACCTTTCTCTTTTGACAAAAATGGTTTGAGCTTGAACTAGAACTCTTGGTAATAGAATCCATGGTCCAGTTTGCAGTCTTCACCACCTCAAACCCAACAGATATGAATACTTGTTTCTGCTTCAAGTCAAAGGTGGGCTTGATCTCCAGGGCTTTCTTGGCTTTTCTATTTATAGAATGTGTGGAGGAGCTATTTCACTAGATCCCAGTCCCTGCCTGGTTTGATAAGACACTTTGGCATGCAAAGATGAGGATATGATGTTCTTGAAGGTTTTCTCTTCAAGAACACACTTTTCTACCCTGGCTTTGCTGATCACAAGCTCTGCCTGACATTCAGTTAACTTGGCTATGAGATCTTAGATTTGAGTCCTGTAATTGGTGTGTTCATGTTTAAGAGTAGAAATTTTTTTCTCTAGTTTTCTATTATAAGTTTATAGTCATTTTCTACTCTTTTAAAATCAGCTTTTAAAATATTCAAAGACTCAAGACCAAATCTCACTTCCAAGTAATAGGACCTATACATGCTAACTTTAGCAATGCACTCAAGGGTACAAAGATGTTTAGTTACCTTAGGTTCTTCAAGATCAGCAATCAAGGCATGGTTTGGAGAAGCATTTCCAACCTGGTAACTCCAATCAAAGCCTCCTTCTTCAACAGCTACTGCAGCCTGTTGCTTGGGCTTCTCAGCTTTTGGAGCTCCTTCAGTTTAGATTGATCTGGATTGGGCTTGGCCACCATTTTTCCTTGGTTCCTTGCACTCCCTAGCAAATTGTCCCATTTGGTTACTGTTGTAACATTTCACTTTGCTTCTATCCAGCCCAAACTTTCCACTAGATACATTTCGAGGAAACTTTTTCCCCGTAGAACTTTTTGGCTCTATGAGTGAAGAGAGCCATCTGCTGCACAATCTCCATATATTCCAGATCATTTGGATGAATGTAGTCCAAGTCTTCTAGAGTAAAGAGAAAGTTTCCTGAACTTTCATCAGAATACACAAAGGTTTGAGAAGAGCTTGTCTCTTGAAATGGGCTTCCTTGGATGTAGCTCTCCCTTGGTGTCTCCGGAAAGGTGATGAAAGGGCCCTTTTGTGAGTTTTCAGGGTAGCTGAGCAGATGATGTTGAGGTTCTCTGCTATCCCTTTCAACCACATGGAGGGCAGAACTCCTGTGGGTACTGGATGAGGTGTGAGATGGATTTTGCATGTTCATCTCCATCTAGTAACTACTTAGGATACCATACAACTCAGTAAGGATAAGAGCTGAGAGATTTTTAGTTCTCTTAATGACCACATTGCAGTGAGTCCATTCTTTGGGAAAAGAGAACATTAACTTCCTCACAATGTCCCTATTCTCCAGTTTGACACCAGTATCCACCAAAGTGTCCATAATCTCAACATATCTGAAATACTGCTAGGTCATGGTTTCACCTGTCTTGAAGGTGAAGTTCTCAAACTACTGCTTCATGAGATCTTTCTTGTTCTCCTTGGCTTCCTCAGACCCCTCATACATCAGCTTCAGTGCATCGTAGAGCTGCTTGGCAGTCTTGCACTTCTTAAAGCCTCTGTAGAAAGAGTTGGGAAGAGCAGTTTGAAGAGCGGTCATGGCCTTCTGATCTACATCTATTCTCTTCCAATCTTCATCAGAATAATCAGCCATGTCCTTTGGAATCATCTCTCTAGCAGCAGTTGCTGAAGGTGTGCATGGAACATGAGGTCTAGAGATAACGGATCTCCACATCCTGCTGTCTTAATACTTGATAAACCCTTCCGGTCTTTGGCACCAAGTATCAAAGTCATCAAAAGTGATCAGTGGAGACTTTGTCATTATGTCGGTTTCCATATCAGCTTTGGAGAGAGCTGCCATGTGAGCAAGTAAGTGTTTTGTGAAACTAAGCACATTTAAGATGGTAAGATCTCACAATCAAGAGCCTAAAAAGCTCTGATACCAATTGCAGGACCAGTTGGAGAGGTCAATGCAATAGTTTTATAGATTGTTTGGAGAATGAACTTGACAAACACTTACAGGATCAAATAGGGAACCGGCTATTTGGAAACTAAGAACTTAAAGTAAAGAACATCAAGAACAACAAGTATGGTTTTCAAGAATGCTGTTTATTGATCTCAAGTTCGTTTACAAGAGTTACAAAGGATACATAAGAATACCAGACCTGAGATACTTTATACTACATCTTACAGCCGGCCATACTTTGAAAGCCAGCTGGATATACTAATCTAGACAACAAGATCAATGTACAGTCAAAAGACAGATTGCCTTTTGACCTGTGACTATGACATGCCATAGCTCACATCCTATTATATTATAAAATAGATAAAAGGTACAAAGTAAAAAGTTACAAACACTAGACCATGATCTACAGTTTACCAAAGCATGGACCTTTTCACCAACTTGTATAAGTTTGTAAGTCTTTAGAGTGGCAATGGAAAGTTGGTTAGCTTTCTAAAAAAGTTGTTCAGAGAAAGCATGTCTTCTCTGTCTTTGGAAGAAATCATTCTTCAGTCTCTAGGCTTCGGAAGACTTTGTCTTCTAAGCTTCGAAAGACTTCATCTTTGGCTTCGGAAGATTTTGGTCTTGGCTTCACAAGATTTTACACTTAGAATATTTCTTATGTGAGGAGTGTAAAACTTCTAAAGTAACTTTTGCTGAGTACATGCATGCAAGCAGGAAGCTCTTTGGTTACATTGGTTCATCAGCCTTTCAATTTTAGCCTTACAGAATCGATTTCAAGGTAACAGTCTTATTTTTTGTTAAAAAAGAGAAATAAAAAATAAAAAAATAGAAAAAAAAAAAATAAAAACTAAAAACTAATGTCCGCACCCTCTCTTTTGGTTGAAATTCCAATGGCCACCCCTACTTCTAGAAATTCTTGTGGGGGAACTAAAAAAATAATCATTAGTTGAACACACATCATAGGGTTTGGAGGCAATTTGATGTGGTGGTGGACTATAAGCTTGGGGTGTTTTTTCTACCACAGATTTCATAACAAAATCTCTAATGATGATAAATTCCTGAGTTTTATTTTTGGGATTTTAATAAAATATATTTATTATTAATTTAAGGATATAAATGTAACATGGTTTGTATTCAAATAGAAGTCAAGAAATATTCATTTTTGATTGTATTAATATAAATGAAATATATTTTTTTAAATAAAAAATAAAAGTTTGTACTCTTGTGCGACCATGTGTATAAAAAGTCAAAAAAATATGAGTTAATAATTTTAATACAATCAAAGTTGAAGATTTCATCTATCGGTTTTTATAATTTCTCTTTGTTTTATTTGATCCCAACTCAACGTTACATAAGGGAAGTTGGGTGTGTTTTTAATTTATATACACTTAATAAGTTTTTAATCATGGGGTATTATTGACGGTTCGTAAAAATATTAAGGCCAAAAAATTTAAACTTAGAGGTAACCAAGGGGGAAATAAAAAAAAAATAAAAGTTACATACCTGACCAAACTACAGAAAAAAATGATAGTTTACTATTTGAATTAAATACACTATCAAGTATTTTAGAATAATTCCAACACATGTAATGTGGAGGTTTTAGGTCCAAGTTTCATTGTGTGTAAAATGTTTAGGGTTGAGCTAGAATGTTTTCTTAATTGTGGGTTTCCTCCTAAGGGGGTTGGGAGTGTGGTTTCAGCTGGAAAACGGTTAGGTGGGTTAGCTTAAGATAATATCTATCTGTAAATTTGTTGAAAACCACAAAGAGATCGATCTCAATCAATCAAACCTGAAATGAATGATGATTGGATTGGTACACACATTGCATAACTCAAATTTACAAAACACAATCAGTAAATAAAGTTTTCTCTTAATATATCACTGAACTATATATAATAACAAAATGTTCTCATGTGAAAACCTAGCTATTGCATCAAAATTTTTTCGCATGCAAACTATTAGTTTTCCATGGATCTTCAATTTTTTTCAAGGTTGATTTTGATTTCCCGAGCCTCGCGGTTTGATCTCTGCAATCTTCTCCAAGTGTTCATAAATCAAACCTCAAATAATCTACATCTGCACCTTTATAGCCCCCCACCCCGTACGCATACATCTTCTTCTCGAGGTCATTGTTGATCATCCATTCGAATTGTGTTACTACAAAGTGTACTCATTCATCGAAATCAATTGGACAAGTCTGAAGCATCATTATATTATCTTTGCCAAACATGACTAGATCAATTGGATCAACCATCTAAACTCCCCATCAACATAGTGGGTAACTACATGCCTTTTGTTCTTCTCACATTCCCATCGCATCAACTTGGCTAGACTATTGATAGGCACTGGAGCATGAATGGGTTCCTCCTCACAAGTTTTGGAAGTTTACATATTCTTATCCTCATTGAGGCATTCGTATTTGGATTAATCCTTGGCTCAATGGTAATCACCTTTGATTTGGCTATCTTGAAGTTCTGAAAATTTGATTTGCTTTGTTGCTAAATCCAGTTTCTGAACCATTTAGCCTTTCCATAATTCCTAGGGTTCAAAAAAGGAACTCTACTTATGGCGTATAAATTAGCAGCTCTCAAAGTATGAAAGTAATGCTCTTCTTTGTAGTATTCAATGGCTCCTACTTATTTTTTCACAACATACAGTTTCTTCTTACCATCGTAAACCAACTCAAAACTGATTCAGAATTGCCATAACTAGTGTCTAATTTTGAATATCTTAAGAAATGCTTTTTTTGGCGGAGGAGGAGGAGGAGAAAAAGCTCTAACAGTTAGTTTCCTAATTTGCTTCACAGCTTTCTCTTTTATTTAATTAGAAGGATGATATAGAGTGTTAGTAAGCTCAACTCCTCATGATGAACCTATCTTACCTTTCCAAGCTAAATGTCTTTAATTAACCTCTTAAAAGTATTCCCAAACATATATGTATACTCAATTTCTTCATCCAAGTCTTCAAATGGACCAAACTCATCACTAGAATCTTCTATAGGTAGTTGTTGTTGGAAAGTATACAACTCTTTCTCATATTTGCTCTGTATCTCAGGATCTAAATTCTGATAATCTTCTGGATCATTTGGTCTTGGTTCGAAGACATTATTAGTTCTAGATTCTCCATATGGACCTATAATGTTGCATGCTTCCCCTCCTTGATCATCATCATCATCACCTTTATAATCCTTACTTTGTTTATTACCATCATCACCATGATCATCCTAATCATCATCACTGATCTCATAATCACCTTATCTAAATGATCATCATATACTATCCATTCAGATACATGAGTAATATTCACATTTACTTCAACTGCATCAACATCTAATGTAGTCTTAATGGCTTACTCTTCTATGATCATATTAGTTTGGGCTTGACCAACTAGTTCTGGATCAACATATTGTTATCCATTTGATTCACCAACCTCTATTATCCTCACAGGTTTTGCTTGAGTTTTTTGAGTGGAAGTTAGAAATGTAAAAGATCTATTCTGATTCTCTAGATTCTAAACGTAGTTAAATAAGAACTGCATCCAGATGTTCCAGAGTCTTGATCCTTGCTTCCTTTACATGACTATCAATCTAAAGTACTTCAATTTGTCTTGACATTTCTAAGCTTCCTCACTTTTGAGTAATCACCCTTTGTTCCAAGCTATGGTTGGCATTTGAGATACTTGAAAGTCCTCTTGATAGCTTTCATATGTGATTCCTTTGGATTACATTGACAACATGCACACTAACAAATAGGGAACATAGTGTCTAGCCGACTTATAGTCAGATACATCAAGGATCCAATAATTGATCGATACATGTGTTAATCAATGTCTTCACAAGTAAGATCTGGAGAACAAGTTGGACGAGAAGACATAGGAGTTGGAGCAATCTTAAAATCTTGAAACTTGTATTTCTTCACAATACTTTGAACATATATTTCTTGATGTATCAAATTACCAGCTTCGTCTTGTTTAACTTGAATACCCAAGAAAGAAGATATTTCACCAATAGACCTCATTTCAAAATTCTTCGTCATCACCGCCTCAAGCTAGGCACAAATCCTAATTTGTAGACCATAAAATGATATCATCTACATAGATTTGGATAAGAATTAACTCTAATCTTCCATCTTCTAAATGAATAAAATTTGATCAATAGCTCCTCAAGTATTAACATTTGCAAGGAAATGCTCTATGAAAGTAGCATACCAAGCACGAGGTGGTAGATGTAAACCATAAAGAGATTTGTCTAACATGTATACATACTCTGGATGATCAGGATTTTCAATATTAGGTGATTGACAGACAGATTTACACCTAGACTTTCCCATACAAAAATGTAGTCTTGACTTCCCTTTGGTATACTTTGAAATTCATGTAGGAATCATAGGCTAAGAAAATGCAAATTCCTTTAGGGCTAGCTATAGGAGCATAAACTTCTTCGTAATCTAGGCTCCTAACCTGGTAAAATCCCTACACAAAGAGACATGCCTTATGACGAAGAATAACACCTTTTTCATTCATCTTATTGCGGTAAATCCATTTCGTCCCTATCGGTAACTTATCATTTGGATGTTCAACCAAATGCCATACACTGAATTTCTTGAGCAACATCAACTTGTTTTGCATTACTTCAATCAAAATGTACTCTTTTAATGCCATGTTCACATTTTTCAGCATAGTTTATGAAATAAATCAAGCAAACAAACATGTGTTACTTGCTCTTGATTAACTTCTAGTGTGTCACCATTAGATAATATACATATAGTTGCATCACTTGGATGATTTATGAGAACTCGTAGTAGAGGAACCTCTTCTTCAAAAATGACTTGATCAAGATTGGAAAGATGAAAAATAGGTTCTTCAACATCTGTACTTCCTTCAAGCTAATAAACAATTATTTCTTCTTGATGATCATCCAAAACCAATGCTTTAGATAAGACTAATTCAGATTGAGATTTTTCAAAAGGAAACATATGATTGAACTAGAACTAAAACATGTTTGATTTAGGAACGGTATCATGAATAGTAGTATAACTATTTGAAGTAATCTTTTCGGAAGAGAATTCTTTTGAATAAGATGGAACGCATTCTTCTATTTCATAAAGAACATTACCAAATTGAATTGCAATGAACTAGTACCTGTAATTGTATGAGAAGAATGATTAAAATTGCTGAACAAAGATTCATAATCATACATCTAAGCAGTAGCTGATCTTACATCAATTTTGTTAGATTTAGTTAATCAACATTAAAGGACTCAATAATTTGTTTGTTCTCTTATTATAAACCTGTTATGCCACTTTGTTAGCTGAATAACCAACAAAGTAATATTTTTTAGCATTCTCATCAACTTTTGATTTTGAATAAGTTGTGTGAATAAAGTACAATAACAACCAAAGGCTTTAAATTATTTAACTTTAGGTTCATGCTTAAAGAATATTTCATAATAAGTTGCTTGTTGTTTATTGATTAACACTTCATTCTGAACATAACATGCAGTGTTAATTGGTCCTACCTAATAGAATAAAGGTAATTTAGCACCAGATAGCATTATTCGAGTAGCTTCAATCAAGGTTTTGTTTCATCTTTCAGCAACTTCGTTTTGTTGTGGAGTACTAGCTGTACTATACAGTCTTGCTATTTCTTTATAATCATAAAAATCTCTCAGCACTCGGTTGCAAATTTTAGTGCCGTTATCACTCCGAATGCAATTTATCTTCTTATTAGATTGATTTGACACAAGAATCATGAACTTAATATACAGATGATGAGTTTCGTCCTTAGATGCTAAATAAAGTACGGTTGTGAATCTAGAAAAATCATCTGTAACAACTAAACAATATGATCGACGTCCCAAATGTAAAACCCTTACTAGACCAAAAAGATCCATGTGTAAAAGTTGTAAGACAGAGTCAACAGAATTGTGTGCAATGGGTTTGTAAGGAAGTGTGTGTTGTCTACCCTTGAAACATGAAAGAAAATGTTTAACAAGTTGAAATTCTTTTATTGGTAAACCCACAACATGATTCCTTCTAACCAACTTGTTCATGGTTTTGAGGCTGACATGTCCTAATTGACAGTGCCATAATATGGAATCACCCTCCAGGGCTTTAGACAACAAGCATGATGTTGTTACCAAAGAAGAGGAACCATGCATATCTAGAATATATCTATCATTGTCTCTTAGAATGCTCAACAAGATCCATTTATCGGTTGTGACTAATCCTAGTTTAACAATCAAACACTCTTTTGTAGTGAAAGGTATGGAATAATTTTATCACAAATGTGAGAAGCACTTAGGAGATTATGTTTGAGCTCTTCAACACAACTCACATCTTCAAAACTCAATACTTCATTTGTTATTCTTTCTTTCTTTGTGATATTTCCTCCTTTATCCCTAGCAAATATAACATATCTAGCATTATAATATTCAATATTATGAAATATTAAAATGTTTCCTGTCATGTGTCTAGAACAAGAACTATCAGCGTGCCATAAGCTATCGATAGTCCACCTTGGTTGTTCCTACACATAGCAATTAATTACTTTTGGGGACCCAAACCAAGGTAGACTTGGGTAACTTGTTCTCATCTATGCATGTGAAAAATGTTAAAATCATATCACAGTTAGTTTATATTTTGCCATATCAGAAGTTCGACACTGAACTTTAACTTTCCATTTCTGAATAATTATTGTGAAATGTTCCACATCCTTTTTTGATTTTATTGTTTTTGCCCTGAATTTTGATTTTATTTATAACCATTTTTCACATTGCCTACAAAACTTTATTTTCTAATTTTCTTATTTATCCTTTTAGAATTATTTTGCAAACCAAAATTCTCCTTGTGTTGAAAATTAGTTGGTTTAACAAATACCTTCTTTTGAAATGTATTTTAGTTAGAATTAGATTTTGAGAAGAATTATTTTCTATTACTGAAATAAAATTATGAAATTATTATTGACTTGGCGATTTATGTCGATTAATACAGTTTTTGGCCATGTGATTTAGTTTACCACATATAAAGTAATTTTTTAGGCGGAAACTAGTGATGATCTAAATGATCATATATTACATTTTGTGATGGAGTTATGTTATTAAATCGAGACATGTGATAAAATATCGTCATTTGGAACATCATTTCTATTTAATTGACTGATTCTCATCTTTTCCTCAAACAATTTATGACAACCATCAAAAGTGTCATAGAATTTGGCTTTAATATATATTTGGCCATGCGATTCTTTAACATACTCTTTGCTTTCTTTATGAATTTTAGCTTGTCTAATATGATCTTCATTATATAATACTTGACCCTTGGTCTATGAACTTAGATCTTTCGCCGATGAGGCATGATCTTTATCTCTGAAACCCTGTAGGAGAGTTGTTGGAAATGCACTATTCTTTTTGACACATGTGCTAGACACATCATGTTTCATAGAACTAGTATTATGAGAAAGTTTATCTTTAAAAAATCGAGTATTCGAATCTTTAAAAATATTGACTTCCATGTCAATAGTATCCTTAGAAACAAATATGTTCTTGAAATCCATTTTAAGTCAGATTTTGTTTGTGTCATCTGTTTAGCTTTAGTTTTATTATCACAATGTAAAATTTTTGCTTTAATTTTTTTCAAATTTAGATAAGGGTTTTGAGCAAGTCATTTTCTCATAAGAAATAATATTCTTTTCATTCAAAGTAATTGATGATGTACATGCAAAAACATTTCAAATACATTTCTTATTTTTATTTTCTTCAAAAACAATCTCACAATCACTTTTTCAATCTTTTACCACCCCATCTATCTTCAAATTTTCTACACCAATATTAACATTATTAGTTTTAATTTCAATGTTTGTTAGAGGATGAATAGTCAAAAATATATTGACTTATGGTTTTGAGTCACTTTGTAGTTGAAATCCCAGATCATAGATCATATCTTCAAGTGGTGATTGAAGGCATGAATGTGTGATCATTATTAATAGGTGGTGCAATTTTAGCAAAGCAAACACCACTCTTACCACCATGATACTATGAGTCATTTGATTTGATAATCCTTTCAACCATTATTGTTGAAAGTTCAAGATTCTTTAAAAGTAAGCTTAGCTAAAACTAGTTCATTACTAAGTCTATTTATTTCTAATGCTAGCTGATCATTTCTTTTTGATAAATCATTTTTAAGCACATTCTTTGTAGGACCGTGTTAGCGAGAGATCAATGCAACAGTTTATAGGTGTTGGAGAGTAAACAGGCAAACATTAACAAGATCAAATAAGGAACCGGCAATAGGAAACAAAGAACTAAAGGAAAGAACTCCAGTGTTTAACAAAAGTTACAAGGCTTAGTCCCTAAGGACTGATACATAAGATACTTTCTACTAAATCATACAGCCGGCCATACTTTGAAAGCTAGCTGGAACACTAATCTAGACAACAAGATCAATGTAAAGTCAAAAGACAAATTGCCTTTGACATGTGACGATGACATTTCATAGCTCACATCTTTGTCTGTGAAGCTTCGGAAGACTTCATGTATGGCTTTGGAAGAAATGGTTTTTGGCTTCGGAAGATTTGACACATAGAGAATTTCTTAGTGACTTTGGCAAATCTTCCAAAGTAACTTCCTTGTACTTTAAATTGCATGCTGAGAGATCTTTGGTGAGCATCAGCCTCTAAGATAACTTCTACATTCTTTTTCATGTAGATTAAGTTGTAATTCATAAATAGTTTTGTCAACACCATTTAGCTTTTCTTTTTATTATATTTATATTTCATGCTTGATATATTAGTTTTTTAACTTTGAAATTCAAGTTTTCCTTATGAGCTTTGTATCTTTGGATTTTCTCAACACAGTTAGTGGTACAAAATTATTATATACCATAGCTTGTGATGTGGATGATTCTGGAGTATGTGCGAGTACATTCACCGTGAGAGGAGTAGTCTTAACACCCATTTTCAGCTTTCAAAATGTGTGCTAGAGTATTCTCATCATCAACTTTAACAGATTTTTCTTCATCTTCTTCTTTCTTAATCTTTCCTTCTTCAACTACTTTCTCATCCACTCTTTCTTTCACTTGTTCAACCCTCTCAGACAATCTCCCTTTAATTTCTATCTTTGATCTGCCATCAAATACATCATCAAGTAAATCACCCAAAACAAGCTCAACAAACAAATTCTCATTCTTTTCATCCTCTTCTTCTTTCTTGATTTCAGCAAATAGAGCTGTGGAAATATTTAGATCAAGTATTTCCATTTGATCTGACCAGTCATAGTTAGTATATGTATGCGATACAAAAGCTTTGTTATTACTTGATGATCCACCTCTTTCATTCTTTGATTCCACCTCATTAGTAACCATCTTCTTTCCTCAATCATATTGAGTAGACTTCGGTTTTATGCATTCCCTTGCAAAATGCCTAAGTTTGTCACAGTTGTAACATTTGAGTGAAGCCTTATCTAGTCTACTCTTACATGAGTTGTTTAAATCAAACAACTTTCTACCAATTCTTCTTGCAAAGTTTTAGCTCTATAGACAACCATAACCATCTTGTATTTGATGTCAATCTTTTCTATATCATTAGGGTTCACTAGTTATAAATCATCAACTAAGAGATCAGAAGCACTCAACCTTCCAGCCATAAAGGTTTCATAGCTTGACATGCAAGTTGTAAATAAAGGTAAGTGCTCTTTAACAATAAGAACTATGAATTTGGGAGGACTAGAATTCTATTTTGCAACATATGCTTGATGAATGCTCTGTTCTATCACAAATTTAAAATCCACATACGGAGTTTTACCATGAGGCGTATGAACAAACTAGAATCTCAATCCTTAGTTACTCAAAACGTCCTCTATATGAGTTTCAAAACAAACCTTAGAGTTTAAAAATTCAAACATTGCGGAAGCTTAAGTTTAAACAATCAAAACTAATTAGTACGAATAGTAGATGCGCAAAACACGCCCCCAAATACCAAAGTTTAAATGTAAAAACATAAGGAACATTGTGAAAAATGTTTGGATGCTGTGTGACCCATGATATGCTCCTATATGCACTTGTAAAGCTTAGCGACTTGAGAAAGATATACTAAAGTGTGAAATCAAGGTTGGTGGGATCATGAGTTTTTAAGTAAGCATAATAGTTGAGTTTGTATAACATAAGAAGTGGGCAATGAAATAGATAGCTAATCTATAACACAAGCATAACAATAGTGTTTTCTATAAGTGAAGCTGACTGTGTTTGTTTGTTTGCCTTCCATCACTATTTAAAAAATTGTGATTATGTGTTAGTTGTATATGACAATGTTGTACCCACTTGACCTCCAATCGTACGGTGGAGCTTGTCAAACCTAGTAGTACTACCCAATATTTTTAGCTGATTTCCTTAATTAATGATACAAAAGAGTACGAACTATTTAATGGTAATACAACTATGTTACATGCAATAGACAACTTATAAAGATCAATTGTTTTAAAGTATGCTTTCTCCCCCTAAACGAAAGGGTATCTAAAAGAGGGGAAATGAACTCACCTTAAGCGTATGCAAGAAAAACAATGCAAATCAAAAGCTATATTGAAAGACAACTTGTCACATGTTATCTAAAATATATGAGTACATAATACGTGTAGGATAGTTGGTTTAACAAACCCTAAGTGTCTAATCAATCTCATTGATTTATGTATTTTAGAAACATTGTCCTATATTGACAGAAATGACCCGTTTGTGATATGTTAACTGAAATCATATTTGTTTATACTTAATAAACCAAAAATTCATGAGTTTATTCGAAAGGATCAACGTATTGCACATAATAAGTTCTAAACTCTATCAGGATTTGTCATACAAGCAAAACCTACCATACAACACATATAAATCCATATTAGTAACCAACATGTACATTTCAATCAGCAAGTACCCAATCACTTTAGATATCCCAAGTGGTAACTCTCTATGTTATTATCATGCAACCTAAGCACACATAGGGTTCAAACAACTCACCACATGCCATGTGATTTAACTTACTACTTCACATCACAAAACCATACCAATCCTACTAAGTAAGGGCCTTAAATTCGCATGCATGTATAATACTCGCAATTACATTCAAAGAATTCAAAGTATAAGCTAAACCAACAGGATTGTCTAGTTTTGCAATTTTGATCTAACACATGCATAACCATCACAAGTTTTGTATCACGTGACCCTAACTACTAGCATTAGTCTAGTTCAAAACAACATCCTCTCAATATCTAGTTTAGATGTACACATGAACTTCCAATTTCCCAAGACATCACAATCACATTTCCATCAACTATGAAACTGTTGTGATCCTCTTAACCTGTCCTTCAATTGGTATCAGAGCATATTAGGCTCTTGATTGTAGGATCTCGCCATCTTAAATTACTCTTTACTTTCACAGTCACTTAATTGCTAAATTGGTAGCTCTCACTAAGACTGATATGGAAACCGGGACTATGACTAAGTCTCCACTAATCACTCCTGATGACTTTGATACTTGGTGCATGAGAATGGATGGTTTTGTCAAGTCTCAAGACAGTAGGTTGTTGAGATCTATAGTCCAAGGACCTCACATCTCAAGCACTACTTCAACATCTGCTAGAGGTTGGATGATTCCAAAGGACGTGGCTGAGTATTCTAAGAAAGATTGGAAGAACATAGATATTGATCAGAAAGCCATGACTGCTCTTTAGACTGCTCTTCCGAACTCCGTCTAAAGAGGTTTAAAGAAGTGCAAGAATGCAAAAGAATGATAGGATGCACTTAAGTTGATGTATGAAGGATCTAATGAAGCCAATAAGAACAAGAAAGACATTATGAAGTTGCAGTTTGAAAACTTCACCTACAAGGCAGGTGAAACTATGACTGAACAATACTCCAGCTATGTTGAGATTGTAGATACTCTTAAGGATGTTGAAGTCAAGCTTGGGAATAGGGACATAGTGAGGAAGTTCATGTTCTCTATTCACAAAGAATGGACACACTACTATGTGGCCATCAAGAGAACTAAGAACCTCTCTACCCTCACTCTCACTAAGCTGTATGGTATCATGAGCGGTTACTAGATGGAGATAAGCATGCAAAATCCTTCTCCTAGCTCTTCTAGCACCCAAAAGAGTTCAGTCCTTCATGTGGTTGAAAGGGACTGTAGAGAGCCACAACATCATGTTATTTCCTTTCATCACCTTCCTGAAGACACCAAGGGAGAGATACTCTCAAGCAAGTCATTTTCAAGAACCCAGCTCTTCCTATGCCTTTGCGTCTTCTGATGAAAGTTCTGACAAGTTTATCTTCACTCGTGAAGACCTGGATAGTATCCATCAGATGATCTGGAGTATATGGAAATGGGCCAGCAGATGGCTCTTCTCACTCACATAGCCAAGAAATTATACAAGAGGACTAGAAAGAAGTTTCCAAGCTATGTGTCAAGTGGAAAGTTTAAACTGGACAAGAGCAAAGTAAAGTGTTACAGTTGTAACCAAATGGGTTACTTTGCTTAGGAGTGTAAGGCACCAAGGACAAATGGTGGCC
Source organism: Flaveria robusta (assembly GCA_025506415.1). Classification (NCBI taxonomy): domain Eukaryota; kingdom Viridiplantae; phylum Streptophyta; class Magnoliopsida; order Asterales; family Asteraceae; genus Flaveria; species Flaveria robusta. The sequence goes on from CM046469.1 coordinate 28,004,133, forward strand.
AAACAAAGTCCAGACCAAACTACACTGATGGAGCCCCTAGAGCTAAGAAATCCAACCATCTAAAGCAGCAAGTTGTAGTTGCTACTGAAAAAGGAGGCTTTGACTAGAGATTTCAGGTGGAGGATGTCTCTCCAAACCATTCACTCATGGCATATCATGAAGAATCAAAGGTATCGGAACATTTATGCTCCCTTGAATGCATTGCTAAAGTAAATATATATAGGTTCTACAATTTGGAAGTAAGATCTAATCTTGAGTTCTTAAAAATTTTGAAGGCTGATTTTAAAAGAGCAAAAAATGACTATAAATTTAAAATAGAAAATTTAGAGAAAACCATTTATATACTAAAACATGAGCAGACAAACTACAAGACTCAGATTAAAGATCTTGTTTCCAAATTGACTAAATGCCAGACTGAGGTTATCATAAGCAAAGCCAGGGCAAAAAAGTGTGTTCTTGAAGAGGAAACCTTCAAGAACATCATATCTTCATCCTTGCATGTAAAAGTATGTTATCAGAACAAGCAGGGACTTGGATCAAGTGAAATAGCTCCTCCGCACATATTACTATCTGTCAGACAACCAAGGTGTGGAACTTATGAAGATCAGCTACATTCTATTGATCCTCTCCAAAAGGGGGATGAAGATGAAGTTGAGGAGGAGGATATAGTGAAGGGTGAACCAAATATGAGTGAAGAAGTTCACTTTGAGAAGGGTTTTTATATTCCATAAGAGGAGAAGAAACAAAGAATGTGTTGGATCATATGTGAACAAGATGAGGCTGGTGCAACCAAAACAACACTTAGAAGACTTTTTGAAGTACAATTGAAGAAGTCTTCCGAAGGCAAAAAGTGCTCTTCTGAAGGTAAGTTAAAGATCCTACGAAGCATATGAAAAACTTCCGAAGGCAGAACTCAGTCTTCCGAAGACTAAGTAGTTTTCCTCCGAAGTATAGCCACCTTGAAGATCAGAGACAAAGTCTTCCAAAGAATGAAGTCATGAAGACTTGTAGAAGTCTTAGAAGAAGTTAATTCTTCCGAAGTATAAATGGCTTCAGAAGAACTCATTCTTCCGAAACCATTTAAGCTTCGGAAGAATCAACTATGGAACAGTGGACATAAGTATGGTCCGACTGACATTTGCTGCCAACTCTGATATACTGCATGGTGCTTTCCCACGCCCATGTAGTTTATCATATTTTAATCCACTGTTCACCTTTATCAGTTAGTACAGTTACCAACTTTAGTTTGTAATAAAAGATAAGTCATGGACATGTCATGACTACCTAATCCAGGATATTAGTTTATCTTTGAGTCCTTACTTCTAACAATTTATATTTGTCTAGTTGTAAGTTTCATCTGATTTACCAAGTATAACTGGCTGTAGATAGTAGTATATACATTTTCTCATTGTAACTCTCCAAGCAAGTGAGTGAACGCTTGTAAGAGTCTTGTAACACCAAGTTGAGAAGTAATATATAAAAGTATGTTGAAAACTATTTTCTGTATTCATCAACTTAGTATATTATTATAAACTTAGTTAAGAGCATTGTTTTCACGACCGGATCGGACCGGCTGGTCCAACCGGTTCGACCGGGGATTGGCCACCTAGCCGGTCCAGTTTAGTGCGACTCGTTTTGGACTGGTCGAACCGGCCGGTTCGTCCCGAACCGCTGGTCGGACTGGGAAACCGGACCGGTTCGGACCGGTTTTCGTATTTTTTTTTTATTTTTTTGATTTTAATGGGTAAAAACGGGGTGTTTAACCATAAATTAGTGTGTTGGATATAAAAATATAGTTAAGTTTTATATATAACTATAAAATACATATATAAATTACTTATATTTAATTATATGTAACTATAAATATAATATAGTATATATATAATTATGACGTCATCCGGTTCTTAAATCCGGTCCGACCGGTCCGACCACCAAACCAGTAAGACGTCCGGTTCGACGTCCGATCCGGTTTTGAAAACATTGGTTAAGAGACTTAGCTTCATCTGTTCAAGTGAGTTTGAGAGATAAAACTTGTGTTGAGAGACCAACTGTGATCCTGATATTGGTTTCAAAGCTTTTTAGGCTCTTGATTGTGAGATCTAACCATCCCAAATCATCCTTGTTTCTTCACTATCACTCACTTCACAAAAATGCCTTTAACCAGAAATCCTTTGAGTTTGAGATGGGAACCATGACCAAGGCTCCAATTATCACTCCTGATAATTTCAGTGCCTGGTGCAAATGTATTGAAGGTTTCATCAAATATCAAGACAGCCGAATGTGGAGGTCTGTCACTCACGGTTCTTACAAGCCAAAGGTAGCATCTCCGGCTGGTAATGGTGCCATGATTGAGAAAGCTGTTGAAGACTATTCAGATGAAGACTTCAAGAAGATGGACATTGACTGCAAAGCCATGACTGTGCTACTTACAGCCATACCAAACTCCATAATGGTAGGCTTTGAGCACTGTGAAACAGCTAAGGACCTGTTTGATGCTTTAACGTTGATGTACTCTGGTTCTACTGATTCCAAAGAGTCCAAAAAAGATGTACTGAAGCAGCAATTTGAAAACTTCACTTATATTGCTGGTGAGACCCTGAGTCAGCAATACTTCAGGTACATGGACTTAATTTCCTCTCTTCAGTCTATGGGAGTAACTCTAAAGAAAAGAGATATAGTAAGGAAATTCATGAGTGCACTTCCTCATGAATGGACTTTTTACTGTGTCTCAATCAAAAGAACTAAGAATCTCAACACTCTTACTATGACAGAACTCTATGGAATCCTTGATGGATACCGTACGGAGATGGAAACTTAGAAAAGCCATCAGATGAATAGAAGCTCAAACCTTTACGTCAGTAATGCTCTACATGCTGTTGAAGGTTCAAGAACTCCCCAGCCCCATTTGTACCTTAACTACCCCCAACAACCATCATCCTCCTATGGACCCTACATCATATTTCCTGAGACACCCTGGTCTCAACAAGCTCAACAAAATCCTTTTCAGGATAATTGTGCTTTTGTTTCAGGAAATGAGCACTCTGGAGATTTTCAATTCTGTTTTAATGATCTCGAGTGTTTTAGTCTAGATGATGTGGAATACATGAACATTGTCCAGCACATGGCTCTTTTAACCTACAGAGCAAAGAAGTTCTTCAAGAGAACTGGAAGGCGATTCCCTCAGAACCCAATTAACAGCAGATTTGGGTTTGACAAATCAACGGCCAAGTGTTACAGCTGCAATCAACTTGGTCACTTTGCAAGGCCTAAATCAAATCCTGGAGCACCTCAAGCCTCCCAACATCCTGCTACTCCAAAAGCTGCTGCCAAGTCAACTGAACAACAAACTACAGCTGTTACTCAAGAAGTTGATTGGAGCTTTATGGTGCAAGATGTCACTCTTGCTCAAGCTCTTAACACCTCTGTATTCCAGCTTGTATTGCTAAGGTTAAACTGTACCAGGACTATAATATGGAAGTTAAATATGATATTGAATCCTTAAACATATTAAAATTTGATTTTCAGAGAGCAGAATCTGACTACAAACTCAAAATAGAAGACTTAGAGAAAACTGTATCTTCTTTAAAACATGAACACTCAAACTACAGGGTTCAAATAAAAGATTTAATCTTCAAGATAACTGAGGCTCAAGCCCAATTAGTAATAGCTGAGGCTAAAGCAAAGAAGTATGCCATTGAAGAGCATAACTTCAACACCATTATTGCATCATCCACCCACTCAAAGGTGTGTATTCAAAACAAAAGTGGGTTGGGAACCAATAAAATTGCTCCACCACACTCTTATGTGTCTATTAGACAGCCAAGATGTGGTACTGATGAGCAAGAGGTTCCAACTGCTGACCCACAACCCAATGAGCAGAAGAATGATACAACTATGATGACCACCATAGGGAAGGATAAGGTAGAAAACCTCATCCATACAGCTGATGATTAACCTTTAACCACCGAAGAAAGAAAGAAAAAACTCAAGGCAACAAGAAAAACTGCCAAGAAGGTGGCTGAGCCAAAATTAAAAATAGACCCAAAGCAAAAGGGTGTATTCATCTCAGCTGGATTCCAAGTGGTTGGAAATTCTGATTCAGGAAACAAGTGTAGTACCAACATTCCTATCCAGCTTAAGGATCAGAAGTTGAAGGGAAATACTGTTGAAGATGAAAAGAAGTGCAAGAAACAACAGTCCCAATGCCCCATCAAGACTAACATTGAATGCATAATGTGTGGTCTGCACAACCACATGGCTAAAGATTGTTACTACAATCCTGCAAGCACACATTATGCAAACAATGTTAAGAAAGAAGGAGTCAAGGATGGTTTCACATTTGGACCTTACCACATGGTTCAAGTGACAAGAAAAGGAAAGCTGATTTCCGAAGCCAACTTGCTTTCGAAAGAAATACTTTTTTCCAAAAGAAAAATAGCTTCGGTAGACAAGTTCAAAAGAAAACAAAGAAACAAAAGAAATTCTTTGAAACCTTCCGAGAAGAAGACTCCTTTGGAAGAAAAGGTGGTAACAAATTCTTCCGATAAGAAAGAAGCCTCGAAAGCAAGTAATGCTGCTCAAGCCTCCACAAGCTGATCTTCACAAATCAACCATGGGATGGAATGGAAGATCAAAAAAGATGCTGCAGTCGAAACCTCTTCTTCACAAACCATAATTGAACCCTCATGCATACATTTTGGTTCAATTATTTCATCTACATTGGAAGTGCCCAATACCAATAAGGCTTGGGTTTCCAATAGTAACTAATCATTTCATCTTATGTGCAGGAACATCCACATGACAAGAATAGAAATGTTTGGATTGTGGAAAGTGGATGCTCCGGGCACATGACAGGGAACAGATCTCTCCTTCAATAGTTTGAACACTTTGATGGAGGTCCTGTTTAGTTTGGAGGTGAAGTCGGAGGATACATTTCTTGTAAAGGTAGTGTATCCAATGGTAAGTTGAAAATTGACAAAATAAACTTTGTCAAAAAGCTTGAACATAATCTTTTAAGTGTTTCTCAATTCTGTGATAAAAAACATCTGATGCTTTTCACAGAACATGAGTGCATTATCCTCAAACCCGGGATGACAATTCCTCATGAATTGGTGCTTCTAAAATCTCCTAAGAAAGGGGATATGTAAAAGCTGTATATGAACTATGCTTCCCCATTGGGTGAAGTATCATGCTTTCTTTCCAAAGCAAATGGTGATGAGTCAACTCTATGGCATAAAAGAATGAGCCATGTTAATATTAAAATCATGAACAACTTGGTCAAAAATAACTTGGTACATGATGTGCCTAAAATGGAATTTTTCTATAGGGATAACTGTGTTGCTTGTCTGAAAGGGAAGCAACACAAGGCATAACATAATTCCAAATGAGTTAACTCTATCACCACTCCATTACACTTATTGCACATGCATCTATTTGGTCCCACAAGTATAATGAGTATTGAAAGGAAATCATACTACCTTGTGATTGTTGATGATTTTACAAGATTTACATGGGTATTCGTTTTAAGAACTAAAGATGAAACTGCTAAAACTTTAAAATCTTTTATTCTTAAAATAGAAAATCAAATTGATCATAAGGTAAAAATTATCAGAAGTGATCAAGGGACTGAGTTTAACAATCAAGTACTTGACTCATTCTGTCTCAAAAGAGATTGCCAGACAATATAGTGCTCCCAGAACTCCTCAACAAAATGGTGTTGCTGAGAGGAGGAACATGACACTTATTAGACTGCAAGAACTATGTTAGCTGATTCAAAGCTGCCTCTAACTTTCTGGGCAGAGGCAGTCAGCACTGCATGCTATGTACAGAACATAGTTCTCATTGTTAAGCCTCATGGAAAACCCCTTATGACCTATGGAATAAGAGACCACCATTTATTGGTTTTCTTAGGTCCTTTGGCAGCAGGTGTACCATACTTAACACAAACAACAATTTGGCAAAATTTGCTGAAAAATCGAATGATGCTATCTTTGTTGGATATTCTTCAAACTCTATTGCTTATAGAGTATATAACATCAAAAATAAACAATTTGAGGAATCATCCAACATTGTTGTCAATGTGCACACTCCTTGTGTTAAGGGGAATGGCCCTGATTACATTTTTAACTTAGAATTGTTTCCAAACTATTCTAAACCATCTTGTGAGAATGTTTCAGATGGAACAGGAACTCAAAATGACTCATATGATGATCAACTGTTTGAGTTACCCAGACCTATTCCAAGTTCTCCAAGAGATCATGAAGATCAAGCACCCACTACTGGATCTCCTGAAAGTTTCAATATCTTAGATTACAGTGGAGCTTCAACAAGTTGTTAGCAAACTAAGCCTCAAAACTCATCAGCTGATGACTCCATCTCTCAACACCAAGTTAATGAAGATAGTAATGTGGAGGAACAGGCAACTGTTGATGCTTCTTCACAGTAAAATATCACTGACACTGTCACACATTCATTCAATCAGTTCTCATTGAATGAACGTGAGACAACAGCTGGAAACAATACTCAAAATCCTAAGCAAAACTTCTCTAACTTAGATCTGTCTATGCAATTAGATGTGATTCCAAGGCTCAGGATCCACAACTCTCATCTAGCTAAAAACATCATTGGGGATGCCTCAGAAGGTGTGAGAACAAGAAGACAAACTCACAATGGGAATGTTTGCTTGTACTCATGCTTTCTTTTTCAAATGGAACCAAAGAAGGTGGAAGAAGCTTTCAAAGACAACAGCTGGGTTAAATCAATGCAAGAGGAGTTGCTTTAATTCAAGAGACAAAAGGTATGGAACCTATGTCCACTACTACCTTGTCAAGTCCCCATTGGCACTAAGTTGGTGTTCAGAAACAAAAGGGATGATAGAGGTTTGACCGTCAAGAACAAAGCAAGACTGGTAATTCAAGGATACACACAGGAGGAAAAAATAGATTACACTGATGTCTTTGCGCCTGTTGCAAGACTTGAGGCTGTGGAAATCTTCCTTGCTTATGCAGCATCCAAGAACTTCACACTTTACCAACTTGATGTCAAATGTGCATTCTTGTATGGGGATATTGACAGAGATGTCTATGTGTGTCGGCCACCAGGATTTGAAGACCCACAGCATCCCAACTATGTGTGCAAACTGGATAAAGCTCTTTATTGGCTGCACCAGGCACCTAGGCTGTGATATGAGACTCTGTCTCAATTTCTTAGGAAGCATGGCTACACCAGAGGCACAATAGACAAAACATTGTTCATAAGGAACTCTGGGAAAAACATTTTGCTTGTTCAAGTCTATGTTGATGACATCATATTTGGTTCCTCAAATGACCAAATGTGTAAAGACTTTGAAAGAATTATGAGAACAAAGTTTGAAATGAGTTCCATGGGAAAGATGGATTTCTTTCTTGGAATTCAAGTGAAGCAGATGAAAGAAGGGTTCTTTATAAATCAATCTAAGTATGTCAAGGACATCCTAAAAAGATTTGAGATGAAAGATTATAAACCAGCCGAGACACCTATACCCAGAAATCACAACCTTTGTATTGACTCTAAGGGGGAGGATACTGATCAGCATCAGTACAGGGCAATTATAGGATTTCTGATGTATCTCACAGCAAGTACACCTGATATCATGTTTACAACTTGCATATGTGCAAGATATCCGACTACTCCAAAAGTGTCTCACCTAATTGCTGCTAAGAGAATTCTTAGATATCTCAAAGGAGCTCCCAAGCTGGGTCTCTGGTATCCTAGGAATAAAGATTTCAATCTCTACAGATACACTGATAGTGATTATGGTTGCTGCAACATTAACAAGAAATCCACATAAGGAGGATGTCAATTTCTTGGTGGAAGGATCATTTCCTAGCAATGCAAGAAGCAATCATGTGTGTCTACATTAACTGCTAAAGCTGAATACATTGTTGCTTCAAGTTGCTGTGCTCAACTGCTATGGATTCAAAATCAGATGTTGGACTAAGATTTTAACTTCATGGAGACTCCTATCCACATAGACAACAAGAATGCAATCTCTATAATAGAAAATCTAATCAAACACTCCAAGACAAAGCACATTGACATCAGGAATCATTTCATTAGAGATATCCATGAGAAACACTTAATCAAACTAGTCAAAGTTGATTCAAATGAACATTATTCTGACTTGTTCACCAAAGCCTTTGATAAACAAAGATTTAAGTATATAATCACAGCTATTGCGATGACAAATATTGATTAGTTTATTTCTTTTGAAAACCTTTTAATTTGTGTCTCATCTATGTTGTCTTCATACAATCTAAGCCCTGTTACAAAAAGTTTTTCTACAAAATCCTAAGCATAAACTCTTCCGAAGAGAAATTTACTCTCGGAAGATATCTTTATAGATCTTCCGAAGGCAAATTTCTCTGTCTATGTATTTATTTCCGAAGCTTACTTCTTCTTTTGTAAGACCTTTTTACTCTCGAAAGCAAATTTGTCCTTGAGACATGATTTGCCTTCGAAAGTAAAAGTGATTTCAGAAGACAATGCTGAGAGACCTGACAGTTTTCTCTCAAAAGAAATTTTTGCTCTCGAAAGAAAAACTTTACTGTGTAACAGAAATCTTTGTGCCCCAGTCTGTAAAAAGTAAGATTTTACTGATGATTGTCGGAATATTTTAAGTAATCTTTAACTTACCGCCCCTGTCAAATCAAACCTAAGCTGTCCTTTCACCTTATCGGTTTAATCTTTTAACCCCCATTTAAAAGCTTCTGACTTTGCTTTCTTAATTTCCTTACTTTCACAAAAGCCCCAAATTTCCACTATCTTCTTCTCCACTCTCTCAAATTCCTTCAATCCCATAGTATTTTCGAAAACCATGTCCTTAAATCCTCAACTCAACCAAGTCGCAATCCTTGATTCTTCCAAGGATGTCGACTTTTCTCCAATCATCCAATTCTTGACTCAATCAACATACTTCACCGCCCTCACTGTTAACCCCACTATCTACTTAAACCACATGGCCGAATTCTGGACCAATGCTCAAAGCGACATGATCAATGGAGAAAGGGTAATCAGATCTAGAATCTGCGGGTAGGAACTCATCATCAGTGAAAGAACCATTAGGGAGCATCTGGAGCTTCATGATGAAGGAGCCCCTACTAAATTCCCCAAATCTGATTTGGAAGATTCATACATTCAGATGGGTTACGGTGGCGATGTCAGCAAGTCAAGCGTATACAAGTTTAACTTCTCATACAACTGGAAGTTCTTGCTGTATATCGTACTTCACTGTCTCTCCAATGATTTGGGCTTCCTAGTCCACGGGTTGGTCAAAGGCCTTCGATTCAACTACTCAAGATTTATGCTGCACAACCTCAGAGGTAACCTCAACAGGGATCCTTTCTACATGTATCCCAGGTTCATTTAGCATATCATCAACTGTGAGCTAGACAAGGATCAGCTTCAGTATGAAGATATCCTTCTTGTCCCTCAAATGAGGCTAGGTATCTTCAAAACCTTGAAGAAGGTGTCCACCAACTTCACCAGAAGATTCATTGATCTTCTTCCAAGTATGTTCGAGCCAACGGCTCCTTGTGACATCCCTGCAGACCTAGCAGGTGATGAACCCACACCAGACATCACCCCCTTAATGCCAATCACTTCTACCTGCCCAATCAGATTCACCTTCACAAGACGCACCAAACAAACCCTTGTTCAATCTACTCTAATTGAACAAGCTCCCTCTATTCAAATCAAAAAGGCTAGAGTGGAATTCATGGCTCCCACTCAGCCAGAGGTCCAACCTACCTCCCCATTGACCTCAACATTAGTGTTGAGCCTCTTCAGTATCAACCTGATGCGCCCACAACCCAAGCTGCAAGCCCTCAGGATGAGTCTCAACACTCTCCTTAGAAACCAAAAAGGGACAGCCACATCACTAGCTCAATGCCATTAGGTGCTGACCAAGGTCCCGGGTCATTAGGAATAACCTCTATTTCCATTACTGACCTATTAACCCAATCTGATGAGGATCTCATGTTTCCTCAGGGCCATGATGTTGATTTTCCACACCACTCTCTAGATCAACTGAGCCTTAGGGAACCTCTGATTTCTAGCCCACAACAGTTAGCCCAAACTGAGGTGAGTCCCACAAATGTGGAGGGGAGTCATGTAGATTCAGTTGCCACTACTAAGAGTATCTCATTGGACTCACAGGACAGTGGTAACATCAGTGAGACTGAATCTACGGTAACCTTACCACTTGATACCTCTAAAAGAGACATTAGAATGCAAGGGAAACCAAGGTGCCAAGAAACCACATCTGGTGATGATGATGAACATACTAGGTATGCTATCTCATATCCTCGTGATTCTTTAATATAAGATGAGGGAAGTATGCAACTTACTATCAGAGACCTACTTTCTAAAGTCTCGAACCTCAAATCAAAGTTTATGACTTTAGAGGATAGGTCTGCCACTCAGCAACTTAAGATTAAAAATCTCAAGGCTCAACTAGCTAAGAAACATATTAAGAAGTCTGTTAGGCATGTACCAGTTCAAGTTTCTTTAAGTTCTTCCTCCAGCTCATCTACTTCTCAAGATGATGCTACCAAAAAGGGGGAGAACCAACAAAAACAAAGACATGAGTAGCCAAGCCCAGCCATCACAACCACCCTATCTTCATATTACCCTGCACAACAACACCCTGCAACCATCTTCCCTCAGCCTCCTCTAATTACAATTCAAGTTGACCCAAGGATGGATATTGACCTCAATAGGTTTTAACCAAATTTTTGATAAGCTCCTCCCTTGAACAACCTTCCCCAGATGTGGCCATTGCCTACTTTGGAGCTAAAGAGCTTCAAAGGTTGAATGCACCACCTACCTCTAAAGAGGAAGTTGGTCAACCTAAGGTCCTTATTGAACCTAAGATTGATTTTGAAGGGGAAATGAGGACTAATGGCCTAACAACTAATTCAGTTGGGACAGGTGGTGAAATCCCAGTCTCTTCCGAAGCAAAAATTGAAGCTGCTGAAGGAATAGTTGAACTATCTACCTTCTCCGATGATCTGCTTATCACAGAAGCTATTTTTGAATCAGCCTCTAAGCTAAACAGTGGGGATTTTCTCAAAAACCCACCCTCTCAATCACAACAGTCACCAAAAGTTCAACCCCTCTCTCCTTAATCTGAATTCCCCATGCTAGAATCCCCAAAGGCTGAATCTTCCTTAGATCCTAAAGGAAAAAGTAAGATGAAGGCTGAAGAGCTTCTTGAGGAGGAAAGGCTGGAGATGCTAAAGAAGAAAGGTAGACTTGACACTGGAAAACTGCTGGTTGTAAGCGGCAAAGTAGCAACAACAGCTCAAGAGTTTATCTACAACATAAGAAAAGTAGAGGTGATAGACATGCTCATCAGCCTGGGAGTAGTTAATGAAGAAATGCTTCTACTCCCACCTGATGAGCTTGTAGAATTGGAAAGGGCAACCCTGCTACAAAAGGAGGAAGAAGAAGTAGCAAGGTTGGCCTTAGAAGATGAGAGGAGGAGAGAAAAAGAAGAAACTAAGATAAAGGAAAGGATGGAGAGGATAGCCTTCCTATGCTCAAGGGGATATTCTCAGGAGGAGCCGACTGCTCATGAAAATGATGATCTTGTTTCTTTTTCATAAAGAACAATATCAAATCAACAAGGCAAGGAAGAAGGCTGATAGGGAAAAGCCGAAGGAGAAGAAAAAGAAGGAGGAGGAGGAAGAGGCCCAGCTTGCGGCTGCCAAGAAGGTGGGTGACAAAGCCTGGATGAAAGATTATCTTAGGGCCCACGGCTTCACAGACAGGCAAGTAGGCCCCATGGCAGAGAAGACCCTACAGCGACATGTCAGTGAAATAAAAGCTGACATTCGCTTAGGAAGAAGGAAGGAGGTACCTCAATCCAAAGAAGTGTAGAGGATGGTACCCAAACCAACACCTAAACCTCAACCAGCAAAACCTGAATCCACACCTTTTCCCTTCCCTATCAAAACAGAACCTTCTACTGAACCTTACACCCATGAACCATCAGCCCTACTTACACCCTCATCCTTTGCCTCTCAACAACCACCTCCATTACCAATCCTAAAACCCAAAACTCAACCAAGAACCCAATCACTACCCAAGCCATCCTCTGAATCATCCAAGCCTCTAACCTTAGAGGAATACAAGAAGATCAGGAGGAAGCTCATCAACTGCACCACATTGAGCGAAATCTCATGCGAGGAAAAGTCAATTACACTAAAGTTCATTGACGGCTCTTCCTGTTCCCTCACAGAAGATGAATTTCTTGATCTGCCTAGGGGAACACTGGACTAAGCTCTTCAATTTCTGGCAATCAATCCTGACTCCCTCAAGGAAGAAGAAAAGAAGTTGAGAAGAAGACTGGTGACTCTACTGGACACCGGGAAAGGGGACAAGCTGTCAAACAAGCCCCTCAATCCTGGAAAGCAAATTGTCCAGTGGAGGTTTGATGAACCTTCTCATAGCTTTGCTGTGGAAAGAGAGAATGGTGATGTTAGCAGACTTGACACATCATCTTTACTACACTCCAGCAGATTCGATCTTGCTGAGTTAGTAGAGAAGCCATTCTGCAACCCCTCCAACTCTCAAGTAGTTGCTCACATCAGAAACCTTTTAAGCAGCCTTCATCTTGCTGAGCTCATAAGGAAAGCAAAGATTGAAGAGGAGTTGAAAATAAGAAAGGAAAAAGAAAAGGGTGCCACTACTATGGAAAGTTCATTCCTTCAAACAGTTAAAGGCCCTGCTTTAGATTCCATCGTTAGATGGGAGTATGACTACAACTCCATCAACTAACTCTCTTCAGAAGTCCACAGCAAAAGGTACATGTCATTCAGAGCAACAGACTAGATCTTCTATCTACGAATGACTTGTACAAGTTTCTCTCCACCACATCACGGAAGAACAAGAAAACAGATAAATACCTGCTCTCCCTGGTCTTGAAGACTTTGAGAAATAGAAGGAAGTGAAGTTTTGGTAGTAGAAGCCTAGGGGGAGTTTGTTGGATCTTATGTGAACAATATGAGGCTGGTGCAACCAAAACAACACTTAGAAGACTTTTTGAAGTACAACTAAAGAAGTCTTCTCAAGGCAAAAAGTGCTCTTCCGAAGGTAAGTTGAAGATCTTCCGAAGCATATGAACTTATGAAGGCAGAACTCAGTCTTTCGAAGACTAAGTAGTTTTCCTTCCGAAGTATAACCACCTTGAAGATCAGAGACAATGTCTTCCAAAGAATGAAGTCATGAAGAATTGCAGAAGTCTCGAAAGAAGTTAATTCTTCCAAAGTATAAATGGCTTCGGAAGAACTCATTCTTCTGAAACCATTTAAGCTACGGAAGAATCAACTATGGACCAGTGGACATAAGTATGGTCTGACTGACACTTGCTTCCAACTCTGATATACTACATGGTGCTTTCCCACACCCATGTAGTTGATCATACTTTAATCCACTGTTCACCGTTACCAGTTAGTACAGTTATCAACTTTAGTTGGTAACAAAAGGTAAGTCATTGACATGTCATGACTACCTAATCCAGGATATTAGTTTAACTTTGAGACCTTACTTCTAGCAATGTAGTATTTGTTTGTAATTTTTAGCTGGTTTTCAAAGTATAACCGGATGTAGATAGTAGTATATATAGTTTCTCATTATAACTCTCCAAGCAAGTGAGTGAACGCTTGTAAGAGTCTTGTAACACCAAGTTGAGAAATAATATATACAAGTATCTTGAAAACTATTTTCTATGTTCATTAACTTAGTATATTATAAAAAGACTTAGCTTCATCTGTTCAAGTGAGTTTGAGAGATAAAACTTTTGTTGAAAACTCCGATCCTGCAGAATGGCCAAGTCTGCAAGAAATAACTTGATCAGGGCTATAAAGATAAGATCCAAGAAAGTGCTGGAGATTAAGCCCACCTTCAACCTGAGGCAAAAACAAGTTTTCATCTCTTCTGTGTTTGAGGTGAGAAAGACTAAAGACTCAACCATTAACTCTAGTACCAGGAGTTCTAGTGATAGTCCAAACCATCTTGGTATGGAGAAAAAGGCTGAGCAAATGTGTACCACCACTGCACAACCTTGACCATCCAACTCCAAAAGCAAGCTTCACCCTTAGAAGCAGGCTGCATCATCTAACAAGATGAAGAAGGAGAAGGGAAAGGATTGGGACAAGCCTTCTCCTCAGGACAAGACTCTCAAAGGGAAGACTATGGAATGCATCATGTGTGGTGGTACTTCTCATTACGCTAAGGATTGCATCTACAATCCGAAGAGTATCATCCACATAAACAAGAAGAAGACCTCCGAGAAGAAGAAGAAAAAGAAGACTGCTTCGAAAGGAAATTCTTTTTCCTTTGGAAGCATGAAGGTGAGTCAGAAGAAAATAGGTGGAAAACTATCTTTGAAAGCAAGTTTGGTCTCGGAAGAAAGGAATGCTTTCGAATCACTGAAGTCTGCTGCAGTGGATGCAAAAAGTGTAATATTTTGTAAATTTATTTCCGAGATGTTTTGAAAGCCAAGTCTAATCTTCCAAAGATATTATGGAAGATGAAGGAAGTCCTTGTGCTAAAGTCTCTTCATCAACAAAGATCCCATAAGCTTGAATATAGGATCAATAGCTGTTGATCTTTCTTTTGTTCAGCTTGACGAGCCCAAGACCAGCAAGACTTGGGTTTCCAAATGTAACTAATCATCTTTTTTTATGTGTAGGAGCAGCTAAATACAAAAAGAAATGTATGGATCATTGATAGTGGATGTTCCAAGCACATGACAGACAATGGCTCTTTACTTTAGAATTTTGAGAAAATTGATTGAGGGCCTGTTTCATTTGAAGGTGAATCTTTTGGTTACATCGCTGGAAGGGGAAGTGTCACAAATTGTAAGCTTCGTATTGAGAAGGTAAACTTTATCAAGGAGCATGAGTACAATCTATTGATTGTATCTCAATTTTGTGACCAGAGACATAACCTGCTCTTTACTGAGCATGAGTGTATTGTTCTCAAGCCCATGATGATCATTCCTCATGAGCACATTCTGCTCAGAGCCCCCATGAAAGGAAACATGTACAAGATGGATTTTCAAGAAACCTCCCCTTCTAGAGAAGTTTTCTGCTTTCATTCTAAACCCAATAGTGAAGAGTCTTTACTCTGGTATAAAAGAATATGCCATGTAAACTTTAAGAACATGAATAAATTGATTAAGAATGATTTGGTTACTAAAATGCCAAAGAAAGAGCTTACAAATGATGACCATTATGTTGCTTGTCTGAAAGAAAAACAACACAAAGTGTCTCACAAGCCAAAGGAAATGAACTCCATCGCTACTCCCCTTCACTTGTTACACTTGGTTCTTTTTGGCCCCACAAGTGTAATGAGTTTAGGAAGAACTTCATATTGGCTTGCGATCACAAATGATTTCACAAGATATAATCGGGTCTTCTTTCTTAGAAGTAAGGATGAGACCCCTGAAATTTTAAAGTCTTTCATTCTGAAAACTAAGAATCAATCTAATCACAAGGTCAAAACCATAAGATGCCTTCAAGGAATCGAATTCAAATATCAAATCCTCTATTCATTTTGTGATGAAAAAGGTATTTCAAGATAATATAGTGCTCCTAAAACTCCTCAATAGAATGGTGTTGTTGAAAGAAGAAATAGGACACTTTGAGCCTAAAAGGACCATAATCTTTGACTCTAAACTGCCCATCACCTTCTTGGCAGAGGCAATCAACACTGCCTGCTATGTGTTGAACAGAGTTTTAGTAGTTAAGACTCATTGTAAGACACCTTATGAACTGTGGCACAAAAGAAGACCTTCATTGGTTTTCTCGTATCATTTGGTTGTTCATGCACCATCTTGAATACCAAAGATCATATAGCCAAGTTTTCTGAGAAAGCGGATGATGGACATTTCATTGGATACTCTTCACAAGCTAAGGCTTACAGAGTATAAAATCTAGGAACTAGAGTAGTTGATGAGTCAGCCAATGTGACTTTCAATGAACACCACTCCTAGTGTGAAGGGTTCTTGTCTGGATTGACTATTTGATCTTGATTTAGTTACCAACTATTTTTACAAATATTGTGAAGATTTTTCAGGAATAAAAAAAAAGCATTTCTACAGCAGTTCCTCATTCAAGATTTGAGCTGAGAAGACCAAATGTTTAAATTCCTTCTGCTCTAGTGGTAACAAACACTGCAAGTGGAGATTCTATCAGCACCAGCATGACAAACCCCTCTGCTGATACATCTAAAGTGCTTCCAAATTCCAACAATGAGGCACAAATTTTAAATGAAAGGATCTCAAATATTGGAGAAGATGGAGATGGTGACAGTCATCAAGAATATCTTGATGTTGATAATCTATCCATTGAAGACAACATCCATGATGTTACACACTATCATGATCAAGTCATGACTGATGGGTGTGTTGATGTTGTAGAAGATACTCAATTACCATTTTTGAATTTCTCAAATTTGAATCTGTCAAATCAACTTGCTATGACTCCTTAACTCAGAATCCACAAGTCACATCGTACCACAAACATCATCGGTGATGTTGGAACTAGGGTGAGAACAAGATGGCAAACCTATGATCAAAATATTTTTCTAAATTCTTGTTTCTTATCCCAGATTGAGCCAAAGAAAGTTTATTAAGCTTTGAGAGATAGAAGCTGGGTTAAAACAATGCAGGAGGAACTTCTTTAATTCAAAAGACAGGGTGTTTGGAACCTATGTCCTCTTCCTCCTAGGAAGATGCTTATATGAACCAAATAGATTTCTAGGAACAAGAAGGATGACAGATGAATTTTCATTAAGAACAAGGCAAGAATAATGGTCCAAGGGTATACTCAAAAGGAAGGTATTTACTACACTTATGTTTTTACTCTTGTAGCAAAACTTGAAGCAGTAAGGATATTCCTTGATTTTGCTGCGTCAAAGGACTTCAAGGTCTACCAACTTGATCTCAAGTGTGAATTTTTATATGCGGTGATAGATGAGGAGGTGTATGTCTACCAACCATGTGGCTTTGTAGATCCAGGTCATCCTGATTATGTCCGCAAGCTTGACAAAGCTGTTTGTGGGCTGCATCAAGCTCCTAGAAAGTGGTTTGAGGCATTGTCGCAGTACCTTCTTCAACATGGATACAAAAAGGTACCATTGATAGCACCTTCTTCAATTAAAGAACAAGGAATGACTTGATGCTGGTTGTTTATGTTGATGACATCATTTTTGGGTCAACTAATGAGAGACTTTGCAAAGAGTTTGAGAAGCTGATGAAGAATAGATTTAAAATAAATACCATGGGTCAACTCAATTTCTTTCTAGGAATTCAAGTGAAACAAGTTGACAATGGCATCTTCATATACCAGTCACAGTATATTCAGGACATACTAACCAGATTTCATTTAATTGATTGTAAGGTTGCTAAGACTCCCATGAGTGTGTTGATGAACATCTCTACAGGGTAATGATTGAGTCTTTTATGTACCTAAAAACAAGTAGGCCTGATATCATGTTTGCCACATGTATATGTGCAATATATCTAGCCAACCCAAAGATGCCACACATAGTTGCTATCAAGAGTATTCTAAGATACCTTAAATTAGAGCACCCAAACTGGGACTTTGGTATCAAAAGAATTTTGACTTCAATTTGTATAATTATACAGATAGTGACTATGGTGGTTGCAACATGTTTGGAAAATCTACATTTGGGGGATGTTAGTTCTTTGGTGGAAGGATAGTATCATAGCAATAGAAGAAACAATCTTGTGTGTCTGTATCAACTGCTGAAGCTAAATTTATTACTGCTGCAAGTTGTTTTCAAGTGCTTTGGATTTAGAATCACATACTGGACTATGGATTCAACTTCAAGGAGACTCCAATCCACATAGACAAGAACAGGGCTGTCTTAATCATGAAAAATCCTGTGCAACACTCAAAAATAAAGCACATTACCATTAGGTATCATTAGATAAGAGATAATTTTGAAAAGGGAATGATAAAAGTAGTCAAAGTTAACACAAATGAACAATATGCTGATCTGTTCACAAACGCATTTGATGAACAGAGATTTAAATATATTATATAAGCTATTGGGATGATTAACCTTAAGTAGATTTTCTTAAATTAATTTCAAATTAGTTTTTTTCAAAATATGTGTGTTCTTCTTGTTGTCTAATTTTATCCCTCATTTAACCCCTTTTTATCTCGAAAGAAATTTTTTTCAAAGAAAATATTCCTTTGAATTTTTAGAAGTTTGGACAGATCTTCTTTCGGAACAAATTATATTGAATTTGGTAAAAATTTTTGTCTTCAAAACTAATAATTACTTACTAAGGAATTAATCTCCGGAAGAGAATTCAGAATATCTTTCGAAGCTTAAAATTGCTTCTAAGTATTTATATGTTTTGAAGGAAAGTTTTCTTACAAAAGCAATTTAGTCTCAGAACTTTTTACTTTTTAAGTAAAACATCTGAAGCTTAATATATTCCAAAACCAAATCTGTCTCGGAAGAAAAATACTCTAAGTTATTATCTTCCTAAGCTATTTTTCTCAAAATGAGGAATATGTTCTTAAGCCAATTTAGCTTTGAAAGTTTTTTATTAAACTTCCTAAGAAAAACTATCTTCGGAAGATTTTTAACTTGCGAGATAACTACTATTTTGGGCACTTTTTCGGGCACTTTTTCAACGGTGGGACCGACTTCGCATTTCAAAGTATATCTTCCAAAATAACTTGTCTCAAAGCCAAGACCATAAATAGCCTCTGCAACGGTTCTCATTCTATCTTCTTCTTCCTCATCTACTATGATCAAGCCCTAAATTCTCATCAAACCCTTTTTTTCTTCCATCCTAAAACCGCAACACAGACAACATAGACAACATAAATAACCAAGACCACATAACCAGCCAAGACCATAAATAGCCTCTGCAATGGTCAACCCTGAACCCTAAAACCAGCCTGCACCTTTTGTCATGCAGCTACACAGACAACATAACAAGGTTGATCTGTTGAATGCTTCAAAAGGATACTGGTATTTTAGAAATCTACCTATTTCTTTCCCGCTCTTTACCTCACCATCCTCACCATAGATTCTCTGTTGTATGAAGATCAACTCCTGAAATTCTGGAGAACTTGCCAAGGTGTAAGGCCCCATTCCCGGGACATTCATAGTTGGACAATCATCGCACATACTATTTCAAAATCACATAAAATCTATTTAACATTTGCAGCGGAAAAGTTTAACGAAACCATTTCATATATTAATAATTACTGTTTACAACATTATTACATTACAAATCATCGTTTGGTTCGTCACTACACAAAACATCATTGTTACGCAAAATGGATGCCAACCAAAACTCGCCAAGTAGCTTCGCCCCGTGCCATCCTCAGCAACCATTACCTGCCAACTGAAAATGCATAAAAGTCAGCGTTGCCGAGTGAGTTCTAGTTTTATAAAAATATATTACCTTTCATTCCTTATAACCTTTTCATACTTTCGTACATGATCATACATCATACATACATCAAGGTAATATTTATTATCTTCCGTCACCGTTCATTTCGATCATATCGCACGTTTCGTACATTTCGCACGTTACATTATCTTTCACTTCTATCTAGGTCCTGTCATATGCTAAACCCCCCCTCTTGGGCACGAAGCCAACTAATCTAGGGTTTAGTGACAAGGACCCCGTTTCGCACGTATGGAAGAACAGTCACCAAGACTGATTCCCCTGCGTGTGAACCCTTATGGGGCAGCCAAGATCGCACGTTGTATGACACACAGTTGAGCTGACAACTCTCAAGGAGTTGTGAACCTCCTTACATTTTGCTTGGAAGACTTTCATTCGTTCATTCATTATGTTCCACTTTCATTATCTTAGGTCTTTCGCTTCGTTAAGATAATACTTTACGTTCATTAACATAATCACACCACGTAAAGCTACGGAGTAATACATAATAGGGAACATAAAGAAAACAGGCCATAACATACATAACATCATCATATAATCATCACATATCATCCCCGGAAACATCCCAAGTCATAGCCTAAAAGTCCCTCTTCCCCGAAAATTTCAAAAAATTTTCTAAGTCTTTAGGCGCATGAGCACTATGCGGGCGCATGAATACTTAGGCGCATGGGCGACACAGGCGCATGGGCACTATTGGGGCGCACGAGCCTTACTTAGGCGCATGGGCAGATTTCTGGGCGCATGGGTACTATGCAGGCGCATGGGCCTGACTTAGGCTCCTGTGCATAATCCTAGGCGCATGGGCACTATTTGTGCGCATAAACCTTGGGTGTTTGGGTACTGTTTGGGTGCATGATCTTAGGCGCATGAGCACTTAGGCGCATGGCCAACTGATTTCTAACTAACCTCATATTCAGGCCCCAATTCGTCAATCTAACCTGTTCTAGCCTAGTTTCTAATATACTAAGCATTTAACGAGCATAAAATCATGAACACAACCAAAAATCATCCCGAACATACACCCACCCACAACCGGGCACACACATATACATACGGGTACAAACCCAAATTTATAAAAACGTTAAAACATGTATTTCCAGCCCCAAAATCGGTTAAAACATTTAAAAACGGGGATCTAGAACTCACCTCTTGCAACTTCCGAGTAAGACTTCCTCAAACCCGAATGCTTAGTAGTTCAAACACCTAAAAACACCATAACACACAACTGAACACACATACAAGCACATAAGCACATACCCGAAGCTAAAATGCAGCCAAGAACACCCCAATAACCAGAAAACTAACCTGAATTCAGCTTCTTCTTCTTCCTCTCTCTAAAACCAAGAGAATTCTGCTATTTCTCTCTCTAGAAATCTGATGGAAAGAATAGTACAGGGGTCATAGGCGGCCATGACCATCTTTTGAACAAATTAATATCAAACTTTGTCCATTGTACAACTTTAACCCCTCAACATGGGTTATTTTGCTTTTCTTTCTTTTTCTTCGCTTTTCTCTTCTTTTAAAATTTCCGGGTGTTACACAAGGCATTGTCTACATCAGTGCAGATAAGGATAGTTTTCATCACTCCAGCATCGATCAACCGCAACATACAGCTAGATGATGATATGGTGAACTGTTCTTCCCTAAGGAAGATTTTAACAAGACATTCTGGCTGATGGGCTATGAAAGGGACTACTCTCTCAGGACCTTCAGGAAGGGAAAGGTCTCATCATAGTGGAAATACCTCCTCCATGTTGCCATCCACTCCTTATCCATCCAACATGGAGGATGGGACTAGGATTTAGAAGAACTTTCCATCACAGTCCATGGAATGGTCTAGGGAGTCAAGTTCAAGTTTTCTTATTTTGTATATACAAATCTTCTTGTGAACTTGAACTCCCCTGAATATTACATGTTCCCTAGATATGTCCAGCAAATTCTCAACTGTGAACTGGGCACACAGTTGAGGGGAACAGGTAATATTCTAAAATTAAGACAAATGAAGCCAGTCATATTTAAAATTATAAGGAAAACCACTACTAGTTTTTCCGGGGTCTAAACAGCCCTTGTCCCATAAATGTTAAAGCAACCTACTCAAGGTAACAACTTGACAGTCCCATCTAATGTTGAACCAACACCTGCATCTCCTCCACCCAGCCTACTATACCCATCACCTATCAAAGGAAAACCAAAAGAACCCTTGCTTAGTCTAAGAAGAATGTGCAAGCCCCAATACATCCACCAATACAGGAGCTAGTGGACAATAGAGCTCCCACTATCCTAAGGAGTAGACCACTCCCATATTTTCTCATATCAGTGCTGAGGTTACTCATGCTCAGCCTGATGAGCTCATCACCCAAGCCTTAAGCCATCACTCTGAGTCTCAAACCTAAGATGATTAGTCTTCCAGGGACAGTTACCATCCCCAGCCTCTTGATCTAAACCAACCAATCCCATCCCATACCTTTAATTCTATGATGATGAAGGTATGGGATTTAGTGAGTACCATGAGTCTTTCTTCTCCTCCCTAAATCAAGGAGAGATGAGTGCTTCTACAACTCCCATGTGTAGCCCACATCATCCACCACTACAGAGGTGGAGCTCTCATAAGAAGTTCAAGAGGTCCATATGGATGAGAGCCTCTTATTTTTGTAAGTGATTTCATCCTTTAGACCTCAACCACAGCAACCTAGCTTCCTAGCACTTCTTATGAAATTGTCACTGAGTAGGGTAAATCTATAGACCAAGAAACAATATTTGGTGGTAAGAGTGCTGCCTTTGGTTATGTACTATTATCCCCCCGTGATTTTTCTGATGAAGATGAGGGGAGTCTGAAACTATAGGTGCAATCATTGCAAAACATCTGCACTTATTTGGTTTTAAAGGTTGGTCACTTGGAATCACGTGATCACCTTACAAAGGCAAGTTGCTAATCAGTAACTTGAGATCACCGATCTGATGGTCAAAATAGCTGAGATGCCTACCAGGGGTGCTCATCCACGACTACAAAAACCTGTGGATGTGGTTGAGTTAACCTCCAGCTCACCTATGTAGATAGGTGATTCTATTAGAAAGGGGGAGAAGTCACCGCAGCCACAAAAAGTGGAAGCATTACCGAGAGTATGGACAGTGAGGACTCACCAACCTCCTCCGTAATTGTCTGGACTCAACAAACTCTTCTGGCCCACATTATTGTGGATACCATTAATTAAAACCTATTTAAGGAAGGTGTTACACCAAGGGCCTTGGTACTTTCTAGATTCCATGGTCAACAAGAGATCCTTAAAATCTATAACCTAGGATTTTATGAAAGCTTACCTCTACTGACCTTGCCACTTGTCGATCCAAGCCAAAATAGAGAGGCTGATAGGTTAGTAGAAAGGATTAAAGATAGAGTGTCCAAGGAATTCAGAAGAAGAACAAGTATATATAGACTGAGGCTAGCAAGGCACACAATTGGTCAACTAGATATTGAGTTGAACCCTAAGGTTAGCTTTGAAGGGAAAACCTTAGTTGAAGGGCCAGTTTTAGACCCTGTGAACCTTGTGATTCCTACTCCTTCTAACATAGTTACCCTCAGTGAGACCCTAGCTGGTGAAGGTATCTCACAGCCTCTCCCTAGCAAGCGCTCAAGAGTAGTACAAGAACAAGAAGGCCAAAGCTCCCTCCTCCTCGAGTCCCACAAGTCTATGGTTGACAAGGGTAAACGAGTCTTAACTGAAGAAGAGGTTAAGGAAGAGAGAATGGAGAGGAAGAGGAAGTCTAGGGAAACTCAAAGAAGAGAGAGCCTTAGCTTCATGGAAACTGCAATCGGGGCTGCCCACATGCCAAACACTTAGGAAGATGAGTTAAGAGCAGCTAGATTGAACTAACTTGGAGCTACAGGATACAATGTTGATGATCTGATCTCTTTCCCCCTGGTTGAGTTAATGAAACTAGCTAACACTAAGGTGTTTAAAGAGAGGAAGGAGGCTGAGGATGCTGATATGCTCCTCAAGATCAAAGAAATAGAAAGAGAAAGAAAATCTATCTAGTTCCTGTCCTCTCTCCAGTTCAAGAACTGGCTAAGGAAGAGATTATGGTTGCATAGGAAAAAGCTAAAGTAGTCAATGAATAAGAAAAAAAAAGATGATAGACTAATTGAGTGTCACGGGTATTTATCAGGCAGAATCTCTACTCCCTCTATCTTTTGAATACATAGAGTTTGAGTATCTTAAGCATCTGGATCAAGAAGCCAATCAACAAAGAAAAGCTTCAAAAAGAAAGATGCGGGAGGAAGCTGAGAAATGAAGAGCCACCATCAAAGCATCTGAAGATAGACTGAAGATGGTGAGCTTCTTAAAGCTGTATAGGATATCCGAAAGGAGACTTGGTCCCATGTCTCTATCCACAATGGATGAGCACATATGGCTGATCAAGCAGAAGTTAAAGTAAGGTGAGCTTATAGACTTGCACTCTCCTCCAAGTCAAGCTGCACCTGAAGCTGAGATCAAGGTTGAACCTCCTCAGACAACACAACCAAGACCTGCTGTTGTTTCACAGCAAGCTTCATCATGTGATCCATAGCAATGTCCTTAACCTTCTTTTGAACTTATGAAGGGGAAAGACCAAATTGAGAAGGAAAAAGAAAAACATGGTAATCAAGACCAACCTCCTCAGTTAAAGTATAGAAAGAGGAAAGAGGGTGGCCATCAGAAGGGACAAGAAAAAAAAAGAAGAAGTTCAAGGCATCCACCTCTGCACCTCAGAATGCGTTAGAATATCCTGAGGGTCAACAAAAAGTGGCTGCTCAATCAACTGCATTACATGTAGAGCCTCTTGCTACTGAGAGACCCATCCTGTCCTAGGTTTACTTTTCAAACCCAAACAGATGGTATGACACAAGAGATCAAGGAGGTCCACAGGTATAATTCTTGCAAAATATACTTAACCTTCCTAAGCATGATAATGTTTCGTGCGGGAACTTGCTGTTCTCGCATGGTTCTTACAGTACTCCCATGATTGATTTCAATTTTCCAAGCCCCTTGGTTTGACCTCTACACTATCCTTCGAATTAGGGTCATACGTTTGTCATTCAAAAAAAAGTATTAGGACAAGAAGACAAGCCTCTCATACTATTGAGTCATGATCTCACATAATATATGAGCAACCATCTTATACTGCTGCATAAGGAACTTTTTTGTGTTCTTTTAAATTTAAGGAGTTCCTTCAAATTGATTTGAAAACCCTTCCCATTGTTCCTTTATACTCGTAGAGTGTGTAAGACCCTAATAGTAACTCTCGCATTGAAATCTTTCTTTTTCATGTCCTACTCTAAGTACATATGTGTCATTTAGATCGCAAAAAGTAACTTAATTATTTTCTAATATGGTGAAAATTGTTTAATTAACTAGTTTACCATTTATTTTCTTTTAATTATAAATGAAACGAAAAAAAAGGAATTCACTTCAACTCCAATTTTTTTCCTTTGATTGTTAACACATACAACTCTCGTACTTTCTCTATTACAATACTAAATACAAATAAGAGAATAAACAATCACTAACTACTTAGCATATACTCTACTAACCTCATAATTGTTACAAAACATGCGATCAGGAAACATCTCTATATTTCTTAACTATGAGTCGGTCAAGAACAAAATAATAAATACTTATTTAAATAAAAAAAGAAAATAATAAAAGCACAATTACAATCTATATAAAAGTATTAATCCGACCAAACTATTTCGACACTAACTGACTCTTCACATGAACAAATTACTCATTGTTACCTTGTACATAGGTAGAAATGCATTCTTAGTAGTATTACTTGTCCTTTACAATAACTCCAACAAATAATAGCAATATTTGTCTGTCAAATACATGCCAACATTAGAAGCTTCCCACTAACCAATCCTTAAACCTTTACATCGTCTTTAGGGCTGTAACTTTTTCCCAACTTTCCCATTCTGTCAATGAGTTACCATTCCCACCCCCCATAAGAACTTTCTTTATTTTTTTTCTAAGTCTCCAAAAGCTTGTCAGGGGCTCAATATAAATAAAAGTAGTAAACGGGTAATAAATTAGAGACTTATTTTATTACAGTGACACCCCTTCCTCATTGATAAAGTTTTGGCCTTAGTTATGATAATATTGATCGAAAAACTTCATTGACTCGTCCCAATATTTAGCATGATTCATATTGGTACCTAGTATCTATTTTGGTTCCATATAGATTGCTTCTTAGGAGATTGACTTTTAGCTTCAAAATAAGGTAGAATTCCTTGAAATTATACATAAGTTTATAATATTTGTTTCCTTTAGCCCCCATTTAATATAACATCATATAAATACAAATGGTGAGTCAAAATCAGACCATTAAATGAGATTCTTGATACTGGCTAACATCCAAGCTTTAGTGATGGACACTAATAGGGCCTCCCTTGCAATGATATAAAGGAATGGGGAAAGGGAATCCCCTTGGCGAAGACCCCAAGGCACTTAAAAATCCTTTGGTTGGACACCCATTAATGAGGATCGATGAGCAAGCTGTAGATAACAACCCAATAATCTAGTTGCACCTCCTAATAGAGAAGTACATCTGTTACATCATCGAATCAAGAAAGTTCCAGCTAAGCTGATGGAATGCCTTCTTGATGTTAATTTTAAGAATCATTTCTTTTATTTTAGAGGATTTAAGTTAGGAAACCATTTTGTTTAGAATTAATGGGCGACCAAAATACTCTTATTAGATGAACAAAGGGACTATTCCTTTAATAATTTGTTTGCAAATATAGTATTAAGAGTGCTTACATAGTATTAGACAAATTCAACTATCATATATTTGTATAGGGACAGCTTTGCAATTTATTGTTATTGGTGTATGTATTATGTAAATTGTTTCTATATATAAGCTTGGCCTTTCCTCTAATTAAGGTAAGCCAAACATAGCTCTATTTATTTTTCTTTATGGTATCATAGACCCCTTCCAATCATTTCCCTTTCTTTTTACCCGCCCTACCTTTTTTGCTTCTTCTTCTTCTTCTTCTTACTTCTGCCATGGTTGCCTCATCTTCTGACAACAACAGTTCCATCCCGATGAATACTATTCTGCACATGTTACCAATAAAACTCAACCCCTCCAACTATTTGGTGTGGAAGAATCAAATAACCCCTCTTTTATCTCTTCAAAATCTGCTTCCCCATGTTGATGGCATCTCCATCGCCCCCCCCCCCCCTCCTGTTGTCATCCAAGGAGACATACCGATACCCAATCCTCTCTACTCTACCTGGGGGTTGCAAATGATCAGAAGGAAACTATTATTCTTAATTCTTCCCTTTCCGAGGAAGCAAAGGCTGAGGTCCTTGGTCTCCCTTCTGCCCACGCTATTTGTGATGCTTTAGAGAATGCCTATAGTAACACATCCATTGAACGTGTGCACAATCTTCGGGACCAACTCCGTACCTTGGCTAAAGGCACCTCCACAATCGCTGAATTTGGTCTCAAATTCAAGGCCATTTGTGACCAACTTGCTACCATCGGTCACCCGGTTGAAGACTCTAATACAGTCCACTGGTTCTTGTGTGTATTGGGTACCTCCTTTGAAACATTTTCTACTACAGTTCATGCCATTAAACCATCTCTTAACTTCTAGGATCTTTTGATTCAAGCTGAAAGTCGTGAACTTTTTCTCCGCTCCATTCATGGTACACCCTCACCAATTGTTGCTTTCTTGGCTAAGAACAACAAAACTCCAAACTCTTCCCATGGTCGTGCTAGCCGGTTCCAACGCATGGTGTTTCCAGTCACCGCGGTCATTGAAGACACACCCCACACTATCAACTATGTCGCTGGGACGGCCACTACGCCAATCAGTGTCCTAACCTTGCTACTTATGCTTCGTCTTCTATCACTAATGACAATGATCTCGTCAAAGCTTTTCATGCAAAATGTCATGTCACCAACTCTGAACCCAACTATTTCATTTACTCTTCGGCCTCCGATCACATAGTAGCCTCTCCTAAACATCTTGACAAGTCCACCCCTTATTATGGCAGCAACCGCGTCACTTTTGGGAATGGTAACTCCCTTGCCATTTCTCATGTTGGTCATTCTACTTTGCATAATAATATCCAATTAAACAAAGTTCTTGTTGTTCCTCATTTGCAAAAAAAAATCTGTTTTCTATTAGTAAACTCACTGCTAATAATGATTTGGATGTCTTATTTTCCTATCCTCGGTTTCAAATTCAGGTACAAAGAACGAAGCGGGTTCTCGCTCAAGGTCGATGTGAAGGCGGACTTTACATCCTTAATATTGGTCCTCATGCCTCTTTTGAAAGCTCTAATGTTTCTTTAAAGGCTTCTTTTGAGTTGTGGCATTTGGTTGGGTCATGTTTCTTACGACACTTTGTCTCGCTACAAGAAAATGGGTTGCTTGTCATTTACAGTGCTTCTCCCAAAACCAGAGATTTTTAATCTTGTGTATTATCTAAAAGTCATATATTACCATTTGATAACAATGACAAACGTGCCTCTAACCCACTAGACTTAATACATTGTGATTTGTGGGGATCCTCTCCGGTCACCTCTACCGAAGGTTATCAATATTATGTCCTCTTTGTTGATGACCACTCACGATCTACATGGTTCTACCCATTAAAACGCAAAAATGAAATTCATTCGGTTCTCCCTAATTTTTTAAAATTTGTTAAAAATCAATTTTCCACACAAATAAAGATGTTTTCAGAGTGATGGAGGTATGGGTTTTTAAACCATAACGTTCGTGACTTGCTTACTCCAAATGGCACTCTGCATCGTGTCTCGTGTCCATATACCCCACAACCAAATGGACGCGCCAAATGCAAGCATCGTCACATCATTGAAACTGGTCTTGCCACGGTTTTCAATGCTTATTCTCCATCTGCATTTTGGGTTGAAGCCTTTTGCACAGCTATTTACACTATCAATCGTTTACCCTTAAAATTCTCAAGTGGTTGTCCCTATCTGAAGTTCTCTTCTCTATAAAACCTCTTTATAACAACTTCCGTCCCTTTGCATGTCATGTCTATCCCTACACACGAGATTATTCCTCGCATAAATTATCACCTCAAAGCATTCCATGTATCTTTATGGGATATAGTTCACAGTACAAAGGATTTAAATGCCTTGATCCCAACATGTCACGCACTTATATTACCCGACATGCAAGGTTTGATGAATGTCACTTTCCATTCAAAGATGACATCTCCACCACAAGTTCCCATACTCTCCCTTTGCATGAATTCTTGGAGCATGTTTCGGTTGGATCCAACGCACCCTCTAAAGCCCAATAGTCCGCTTCCCCACCTAGGCCCACTTGTGGGCCCCAATGTGATCCATCAGACCCATTCTACCAAAATATAGCCCCCTCCAGTCAGTCTACCTCACTTGATACCACTGAAAAGCCCACTTCGCCCCATGCTGACCACCAATCTGTCCCCATTTCCTCCATCGAAAACAATTCTGGACTTGTACCCGAAACCAATTCCTCTTCTCTACAAACTGACACAACCATACCACCACCCACCACCCAACCTTCTGCACCCCATTCTCCTCCCAACTCTCCTCCAATCGAACCAATCGCAACACCACCCACCACCCATTCGTCCGAAACCATTGCTCCTCCCAACCTGCCACCAACAACCGACTTTACTTCCACTCCCACTGCGAGTCTTCCTCAATCCACCAACAATCACCCTATGATAACTTGTGCCAAGCTGGTATTTTCAAACCGAAACATCTTGCGGGTCCTGCACATACCGAATTTCATCAACTACATAAAGCTCTCTTTGCCCATGCTGATCCCAAGGGTTTCAAGTCTACTGCCAAGCACCCTCATTGGATGGATGACATGACTAAAGAATTCACCGCCCTCCACAACAAAAAAATTTGGACCTTAGTACCTCGTCTTGTCAATCATAATATTGCTGGCTCAAAATGGTTGTTTCGCACCAAATATCTTTACGACAGGACCGTTGATCGATACAAGGCCCGCCTGGTGGCCGAAGGCTTAAGCTAAATACCTGGACTTGATTATTCATATATGTTCAGTATAGTTGTTAAAGCCTCTACTATTCACATAGTTCTCTCTCTAGCTGTAATCAACAAATGGAAACTACATCAACTTGACATCAACAATGCCTTTTTACACGACCACTTAAATGAACTTGTATACATGGAGCAACCACTGGGATTTGTTGATTCTCGTTTCCCTGCCTATGAGTGCCGGTTAAACAAAGCTCTATAAGGACTTAAGCAAGCCTCGCGTGCATGGTTTAATAGATTAAGTGTGTTCTTAATGCAAAATAGGTTCTCTTGTAGTCGTGCCAACACATCTCTATTTGTTATCAATCATGATTTTTGCATTATGTATCTTTTGTTATATGTGGATGATTTGATTCTCACAGGAAATCAAGAGGATGCAATGATTATTTTCATTCGCAAGTTGCACAACGAATTTGCCATCAAAGACCTTGGCTTCCTAAATTACTTTTTTGGGCTCGAAGTTCTCTACACCAAACAAGGCTTTTTTTGTGTCAGACAAAATATGTTCATGACATCCCTGAGCGAGCCAACATGAATGATTCAAAACCGGTTTATACACCGCTCTCTACCAACATGATTTTATCTTCTGATGGGGAACCATACAAAGAAGCACCACTTCTATCGGTCCCTTGTAAGTGCCCTTTAGTATAAACATCGCAAGGCCCGACATCTCCTATGCGATGAATGAAGTAAGCCAATTCATACAACACCCAACTATGCAACACTTCCAACTAGTGAAGCGCATTCCCTGTTACATTAAAGGCACTTTTGCCTTCGGTCTCTCATTTTCAAGGTGCCCCAACACATCCATTCTCGACTACTCGGATGCCGACTGGGCAAGGTACATTGAGACACGTCACTCAACCTATGGGTTCTCGATTTTTCTAAGAGGCAACCTTTTGTCATGAGTGCCAAAAAGTTCTCCACGATTTTTTGCTCAAGTTGCAAGTCTGAGTACCAGGTCATGGCTGATGTCGCTACTGAGTTTATTTGCATGACTCATTTATTAGGGGAGCTACATGCTCTTCCTCCTGGATGTCTGACACTCCTTTGTGACAATAAAAGTGCCTTGTTTTTATCTCAGAACCCTATCTCTCACAAGCGTGCAAAGCACATTGATTTGGACTGGCACTTCGTTTGCGAAATTGTTCTCTCTGGAAAGCTACACACTAAATTTCTCTCTACGAAGTTACAAGTAGTAGACATCTTCACCAAGAGTATTCCTCGCCCCTAATGTGAATTCTTTCGACACAAGCTAGGTCTCGGACCTCCGCCCTTCAGCTTGCGAGGGTATATTAGACAAAATTTAACTTTCATATATTTGTATAGGGACTGCTTTATAGTTTATTGTTATTGGTGTATGTATCATGTAAATTGTTTCTGTATATACACATGGCCTTTCTTCTAGTTGAGGTAAGCAAAACATTGCTATATTTATTCTCCTTTAAATATACTTATGAAGTAACCTTGTTTATCCCCCCAACTAAACTAATGGGATGGTAATCATCTTTTCTGTTTGGATCCTTTTTTTTGGAGTAAGAGCAATAAGAGACAATGAACAACCTTGATTTAAAGTTTTATTATTATAAAGATGATCAAACGGTTCCACATAGTCCTCCTCAAAGAGATACCAACACCACATGACGAATGTAAAATTAAAACCATTAGGGCCTTGGGCCTTATCACCATCACTCCTATACAACCGCCTTGGTTTGAATAATTGAAAGTAGAAAAATTAGGCGATCAGCTCTAAAGAATTTAGTTTATGAAAGAATTGTTAGCAGTTAGTCGTAATTGTGGTCATATGTGGAAGTTTAGGGGGGAGAATTGTTAAGAGTCTAAAAATAAGTTTATTTTATTTTGCAAGTTTTAATTAGTTTTATTTAAGGTATTTACTGTTTATGTTTTGGTTGTTCATGGGTTGTCAGTCCAGCTATATTTGAGTAGAGTTTCTTAGTAACTTAGGTTTGGATTAGTATAAATGGGAGTCATTGTCTAAGAGTATAGTGTGTGGTTTTTATTCTATAAAAAGAAAAGAGTCGTGGGTGTGTTTTCCCACAAAAATACGCTATTGTATGTTTTTCTTGATCCAGTTGTCTAACAATTGGTATTAGAGCTGCATTTAAGAAGGCAGCTACGATCCAGACTTATGAAGAAAAACCATCGAAGTGTTGTTAAAGACTAGAAGAAGAACCTATGATAGGTTTAAACAAGAGACTGATCTATGATAGATCGATTGTAAATGTTGTGAGGGTTTGAACAAAGGGATGTGAAGGCTGCTATGACCTAATCAAGAACTGTGAAGGTGCTGTTAGGACAACCTGTGCGACTCGGGTGGTGCGGTGCGATACTGTGTTGAAGAAGTCTATCAATCCGTGAAGGATTGATCAAAATCTGGGCTGATCTATTCACTAGTTGGGGAGAAGAAGTGACTTGTAAAATAGATTGTTTCCTGTTTTTGCTGCTAGAGTTTTGGGGTGAAGCAAAAAAAAGGAGAATTTTGTTGTTGCTATGTGAAATAGTAGGTGAAAAAAATTAGAAGGTGAGAATTTTTTCGTGTGATACGAACGCGGTAGCAAGCAAGGAAGAAGACCTGTGCGATTCAGGTTTGTATTCTTGTGAGATGATCGTATAGAGGTGATTGAGTGAAGCAACCAAGTTTGTTGTGAAAGTGGGTTCGAGATGAACTAACTTGTGATTGATCAAAGAAGAAGAAAAAGGGGTGAACCCAAGTTATAGTAACCAGAAGCTGTGTGGGGCAGAACAGAAGCTATGTGAAGATCAGTGGTTAACCAAATGGGGATGAAACACTATTCCAACTACTAGAATAGGTTGACTTGGGAAAAGTCAGATTGAGGTGCACGTAATCAGCCAGTACGGACAGATTTAGGCTGAGAAAAGTTGGGTGTTCAGGTAGTATAGAAAGAAGATGACAGAATGTGCAGGAGTAGTTGTTGAACCCCACCGAGAACCAAGCAATGTGACTTTGCACTATCCAAAACTTACCATAGCAAACTACACTACATGGTCTATTATGATGGAGACCATCGTAGGATGGGTTAACCAGGATGGAAGAGGTTGTGGTAGAGGCCAAAGTTTGGGAAGAGGAAGGGGCCGTAAGAATCAACCTGGTTTAAGAAATGATCAACGGGAGAGAATGGGAGAACGAGAAAAATCTTGGGTTCAATGCTACCGATGTGAAGAGTTCGGACACTTTGCATATGAATGTCCAAAGTCAAAACCGAAGCATGAAGAGGCCAACTTAGTTTGTGAAGATGATGAACACATTAGGATTAAGGGGGTGATTGTTAGAAGTTAATCCTAATTGTGGTCATATGTGGAAGTTTAGGGGGGAGAATCGTTAAGAGTCTAAAAATAAGTTTGTTTTATTTAGCAAGTGTTAATTAGTTTTATATAAGGTATTTAGTGTTTATGTTTTAGCTATGAATGGACTGTCATTCCAGATGTATTTGAGTAGAGTTTCTTAGTAATTTATGTTAGGATTAGTATAAATTAGGGTCATTGTATAAGAGTTTAGTGCGTGGTTTTTATTCAATAAAAATATAAGAGTCGTGGGTGTATTTTCCCACAAAAATGTTGCTACTGTATTTTTTTTTGATCCAGTTGTCTAACAAGAAGGGGCATTTAAAACTACGAAAATCATAAAGGATTCCAAAAAAAATTGATAGGCAAAAGTTTGATAAGCCTCATCTTTCTTCTTATGAGGATTTGTGACCCACATCCCATATATGAGCAACCATATTCTCAGTTATTTGAAATGTCATTCTTACTTATTCCATGAATGAATTATGTATTCTTATGACCTTCCAATACCTATTGAATCCAAGAGTTTTTGTTGAAGATTAAGTTACTTGTTCATCTCTAGTTTTACGAGTTGCTTTTGCTTTCCATCTTTGAGTGAAGTCCTTGGTCACTAAAGGGCTTTTGTTTGGCAAATGATTCTAGCTCCTTGGCCTGTTTGATAAGAGAATCCTTATGAATAGATTCTTTTATCCTTACCTTAGCCAACCAATTTTTTATCCCAGTTTAAGGTGCCTTAGTTGTCTTGGTTTTGATGCAATTTTCTTATCTAGGAGGGTCTTGAAAAGAAAAAAATAGAAAAAAATAATTAATAAACCGCAATAAACCTTGGAATCTCAAGCTAAGAATTTAAGAATCTAAATAGATTATGGCCAAAAAAACAGCAATAGATTTGAGAATAAAAGAAGAATGATCAGACCAATCTCCTGCAGAGCATGAGGGCCCATTAGGACACAAAATCATGAAATCCCTACACAAAAGAAGACAATCAATCTTACTTAAATTATCTTCTTTTCTAGACATGTAAGTAAGATCAGAACCATCTAGTTTAAGTATCCAAATAATTCAGCATTCTAAATAAATTTATTATGAATTCAGTTTTTATATTTTATATAAATTAAAAGTCTTAACTTGTTTTTTAATATGTTATACTTTTTTTTTAATCAGAAAATATTTTTTTCTATCTTTTGATACTAGTATGGAACGTTGACGTAAATTTTAGGTATTTTTTTATTTTTTCATAATTAACATGTTTTTTTATTTATTAATATAATTTTATATATTAAAAATTCTGACCCTAACATCTTCTCCACCGTTACTTTTTTAACATAAGAAAAGTTACTGATGAATCGATTTGATCATTTAGTGGTCCAATTTGAGAAAAATATGCAGGAGTGACTAAATCAGAAAACTTTAAAAATTGGGTTACTATCATGTGATATTTTCCTTTCTTTATTTATTATTAGTAACCATCATTTCTCAATTTCTCCCAAAATAATCGATACCTCTGTTCATTTGGATGAGTTCTGATTGCAATCAATTTCCCTCCCAACTTTGTGGTTGCAATTAATTTGTTTTAATGGTCTGTAATTTCTGTGTTGATTGCGATTGACCTTCTCTAGCGACTAAAATATTTAGTAATTAATTATTTTTTTACTTAAAGTCCTACCAACTCTAGCAACTAATGTGTTTACTGATTATTGTTTTCTAGGCTGTGTTATTGGTGACATGGTTAAAATCATAATTCCAATTCCTTATATTACGAAATGCAACATTCATTTATCCTAATTCATTTGGTGACATGGTTACGAAATGCAACATTCATTTATCCTACACAAAAAGGTAAGTAGGCATTGTTTATTAAAATTTACATACATTGTAAATGATTATAGATGGGACTTCAATTACTATTGAATTGAAATAGATAAATCTAATATTTTGAAGAAAAGTATCGTTGTTGGGTAGATATGAAGTTTTAATATTAAAAGTTAATAAATATGAATTTTTATGTAAAGTGGGGTAAAATGGTCATAATTGAAATTGTTTTTAATAAAATGGTGTAATATGATATTTTAGTTGGTTTATAGGAATATATATGATATTTTCAACTATATTTGCATATATATGATATCACACAAGTTTTTAAATATATATATATATATATATATATATATATATATATATATATATATATATAATTCACCCTACATTAAAACATCTGAAGTACTAACAGTTGCATCTTTGTAGCATACCCCATTGATTTGCTTGAAATTTAATAAAGCAAAATGTTGATTTACTTTTATGCTATTGGAGTGAGGGTTCATAGTTGTATCCAAGCAGGTTATGCATGGCTTTTTATGTTAATTTTTTGATACATTAACTCACTTTGGCACCATCAGTCTTGATCTTGTTGAGTTTTTTTTTCAGCCTCTCTTAGCTATGAGTTTGCTTGAAACGAATAAAATCAAAATACATTCCATCATTTGTCCTTATTCTTAGTACAAACGCATTAACTTAACTACAAAAGGATTTAAGTGTGTCATACCTTGGTATCAGAAACACCATTAATGAGGTGTAGACAATATAAGTAGTGGATGCAGGGCCTAGTTCATTACTTCCAGTTTTTTCCTTCTTCCTTCTACGTATTTTTCTGAGCTCTTGTTAGATTCTAGTGTCATCTCCTAACCTTTCATCTCACAACATGTTCTTCTCTACTCTCTCTCTTTCTCTTTCTCACTCTCTTTCTCTCTTTCTATCCATCTATCTAACTCCCTATCCATCTATCTCCTTCTCTCTCCCTCTTTCTCCTTCTCTATCTCTCTTCTCTCTCGTTTTACCCTCTCTCTCTCTCTCTCTCCTCCTCTCCTTCCATCTCTCTTTCCCCTATCTTTCTTCATCTCCCTTTCCTTATTTCCCTCTCCCCCTATCTCTCTCCCTTTCTCTCCCTCTCTCTCTCTCTCATTCTCTTCTTCCCTGTCTCCTCTCTCCTTATCTCCCTCTCTATCTATCTCTCTCTCTCTCTCCCCTTCTCTCTCTCATAACTCTTCGAAGGGAAAAGCTCCAAGTGTAAAATTTTAGCTCCTTTTCCTTCTCTCTCTTTCCCTCCCTCTCTCCCTCCCTCCCTCTCTCCCTCCCTCCCACTCTTTCTTCCCCTCTCTCTCCCTCTCTCTCTCTTTCTTTCTCCAGCATGTTTCTCTCTCTCTCTCTCTCTATTTTTCCCTCTCATTCTATCTCTTTCTCTCCCCATCTCTCTTTATCCCTCCTTCCCTCATCCTCTCTCTCCTTCCCTCCCTCACACTCTCTCTTACCATCTCGCTCTCTCTCTCTCCCTTCCCCTCTCTCCCCCTTCCCCTCTATATACCTCTCTCTCACCCTATCTCTCTCTCTCTCTCTCTCTCTTTCCCTCCCTCTCTCCCTCAAATATATATCACTCCCCCTCCCTCTTTCTCCCTCCATCTCTCTTTCTCTCTCCATCTCCTTTTTCCTTTATTTTCTCTCTCCTATTTCTCTCTCCTTCTCCTTCTCTCTTCCTTTCTCTCTTCCCCTCTCTCCCTGTCTCTCTTTCCCTCTCTCCCTTCCCCTCTCTCCCTCTCTCTCTCTCTTTCCCTTGCTCTCTCTCCCTCTCTCCTTATCTCTCTTCCTCTCTCTTTCTCTATCTCCCTCTCTCTTTCTCTCTCTCCCTCTCTCTCCCTCTCTCTCTCTCTTTTTCTCTCCTTCTCTCTCTCTATCACTTGGTTGTAACTTGTGAAGTACACTATTTACCATCAAGTTATCCTGTTGAGACGTTCTTTTTGATATAACCCGCCAGGGATCACTAATTTAATTAATTTGACTAACGTGATTGGTTTGATTTAGTGTTTTGAAACTACAAGAATATTTACCGATAACAATCTTACCTTTTAATAAGTCACTGTGTCTTTATTTATTTATCTCCTAACGTTCGCTTGATACTTCTTCACGTGTTATGAATCCGTCTCCATGCACATATATAAATTGATTTATTCAACATAATTATATTTCTTCATTGATAATATTCAACATGGTCAAAGTTATAAAAACATCGCCACACGAATGAGACCGGAAATTGACTGGTACGCTAGACGAGGTTTAATTTTATTTTAAGGCTTATGTTAGTAATGAAACTTCTCTAAACATTTGTATTTTATTAGGGTGAATGATTTTATGTATTTACATGTTTCGTTTTGACCTTTTCTAATTATATAAAATTTCTCTAACCAATTTTTTATAGCATCTCACATTTTCAGCGTATCATTTAAAGGTACTTGTTCTTATTAGTACATGATAATGTCTAGTTTCAATTGCGCTGATATAATTTTAATATGAAAATATCGAATATGAGACCAACAGAGTCAATAGAAATTAAAATTAAGGTTAGAGTTAAATGCGTTTTACGTCCCTGAGGTTTCATATAAATTACCATTTGAATCCAAAAGTTTAAAAGGTTGCCATTTGCATCCGAAGGTTTCACAAAAATTACCATTTGAATCCACTTAACTACTCCTAGTTAACGCCGTTAAGTTTTTCCGTTAAGTTTCCTACATTAGAGGTATTTTAGTCAAAACAATTACAAAATAATAAAAATAAGATATACGTGATAAGTTTTAGGCGTTCAGTGTATTTTGGTAATCATCATTGCAATTTTAATTTATGAGAAATGATAGGTCAACAGTTATTTTATTTTATCAAAAAATTTATCTCTGGACGTCCTATTAGATAAAATAAAATATAAGTTTAACTAACTAAAAGTGATTCATTTCTAATTTTATAAAACATACAAAACAAAAAAATATATAAATAAACAAACAACTCAAATAACATAAATTATTTAAATTATAACCATAAAAGACAGATTATCATAAAAGTATAAGAACAATTAATAATATGACATTAACTACCATGAATAATAATCATAAAATATCAATTATCGTAACCATAATTAAACTTTAAATAAAATAAATCTATGTTTAATAAAACGGGCAAAAGTAACACGATTACTAAACCAAAATGCATTAACAAGATAAAACAATAAAATAATATTATAAAGTCAAACATAACTTCAATTATCAAAAGAAGCTAAACATATAAAAACCCTCACGTGAGTTGGTGTTTTATTTTCTAATTTTTTTATTAAAATAACTCTCATGTTGGAAACTTAACGAAAAAAGTTAACTGTGTTATTTAGATGTAGCCAAATGGATTCAAATGACAATTTTAGTGAAACATTTGGATGCAAATGGTAATTTTTGGGAAACCTTTGGATGCAAATGGCAACCTTTAATTTAAACTTTTGATTCACATGGCAATTTCTATGAAATCTCATGGACGTAAAACGCATTTAACTCTTAAGGTTAAAACTGAAACCACCTAACGTCATGTATGATATCCAATTTAATCACAGTTGAAGGACTAAAATTTCCATTTAGCAAATTAAAGGGACTTCCCTTGTCTATTCCAATACTCCAAGTTAATTTCCGAAATTGACATCTGAAACATAATCTCTAAATTATTTTTGCTTTTCATTGTCTTTGTGTGTATAAAATATTATTTTCCATTCAAACACATGCGTTATTAATTAGCATATAATATTAAAACTTCTAAGAAGGTTGACATGTAACTCAAAACTATAGCTTGTAGAAAAATGGAGTTCTAATTCCCTATAACCTTTATCTCACGACATTGGAGAAGTGCTACACATCTCTGAGGTGCTGTTTGTTTTTTTACAGCAAAATGTCTGCACTCTGCAAACCACATCTGCAGACATCTACAGTAGAAGAGTTGGACCAAACGTCTGCAGTTTGCAACAAAAAAACTATTTATTTTTTAACATTTGCAGACTGTAAAAATAATATGTAATTAAAAATGTAAACCTAACACATCCAACAATCATGTTAACAACCTAACAAATTATCATCATCATGATCTTCATCATCATCACATATTCTTCAAAACCCACACACACACCTGCAACAATGGCAACCACAGCACCACCACCATCACTCACCATCTCCAACCTCCCTTCCGCCACCAATCTCCGCCACATCTTCGCCACCTCCTCCTACTCCCTCTGCCACCACCTCCTACTTCGAATCCGACGGCGAACTCCAAACCACCACCGTCACCGACCTCACCAAATCCAAAACAACAATTCTCATCGCCGTCCCAGGCCCCTGTGGTATTCCACTGCTCCCCTCGCCGCTTAGGTGGGAGGCAGTGGAGGCGGCGCTTGGCGGAGGAGGCGGTGGTCAGGTGGGAGTCAGGGCGGTGGTCAGGTGGGAGTCAAGGCGGTCAACGGCTTGATGGTGCACCAGTAGCAATGGTGACAGCCGGTGATGGTTAGGCTAGGTTAGGGTTCGATTCTGGTGGGAAGGGGTGAGAAGGTGCGATGGTGGTGGTTGCAACGATGTTAGAAGTGAATAGTTTATGTCTTTTTTACGCAGACCTCAGTAAGGCCTTGGAAGACTTTTTTTAATGAAAAGTCATCCAAAAAATAAACAATCTACAGACCTCAACGTCTGCCCGTGGTCTGCGCGACACATACAAAAGACATCAGGAAGTGCTTCTCAAGAAACACAAACACCCCCTGAGTGGTGGTTATTGATCCAGATGTTAAGAACTAATATCAAAAGATAAAAATTTTAAAAAAATTCACTATTAATCATTGTCAATACAACAACTTATAATGCATATTTTGTTTTGTAGACTAAAATTTCAAGTGTGTTTCAAGATTTGAATTTTATATCACAAATTACACAGTTGATTGTTTCGCAAAAAACTCTCAAATCAAGCTGACAAAGATCATTCTAAACGACGGGGATGAATAGCGTATTGGATGACTAGTTTAAGGTTTTCTTTCGTAGCTTTATGTTTAAGTTTAACAATATATTTAACGTACTTAGCATTTATGTACGTATGAACATTGTATGTCGTTTATGAATACTAGTTAATGTATTTTGTGTTATTGAAAAATCTGGATTACGTGTACGATTGTTTGGTTTGTAAAACTGGAAACAAGAATATACTAAAAAAATATATCATTGGCGAAGACATTAATAGCGGTGAAATTTTGACCATTAGCGGCTAATTAATGGCGGCAACGAATTAGCGACGATTCGTTGCCACTAACAGCTATAGCGGCGGCAAAGTGCTCCTTTTGCCGCGACAAAAGTCGCGGCTAATAGTCGAATTTTTTGTAGTGAATTATAAATATGCTTTCTTGCTTATATTATTTTTAACATTTTTACCTCTAAGCATCCAAAACATCTTTAACGCTATGCACAGAGTTATTGTTGGCTTACTACTTTCTAAGACATTAGACTTTGTCATTATGAACAAATGTTTTAAGAACAAATCACAAATGTGCTCTTCAATCTCATAAAAAGCCACACAAGTATATATACATCATATACTATTAAGCGACAATCTCTCTAAGCAGCGGCGAAGCTTGAACTATATCGTAGGAGGCGGTGGTGAAATTAATTTTTTTTAGGGGGGCGAACTTGATATTTATATAAAAATTTACACTACTTGGCCAAAAATTTACACTATCGAACTAAAATTTAACACTACTGGAGAAAAAATCAAGAGGGGCGGCCGCCCCCCTCCCCCGGCCCTAGTGAAGCTTCGCCTATGTCTCTAAGCATTATCTATACGTCAACACCACATATATTAAAATAAGATGCTACCAAACAACGGCTAAAATCTTTCCTCAATCAAAACCACATCTTCTTAATCTTATTCCAACATCAAACTCAAAAAATAAACAGAAAAACAAAAAGACACAAAGATACCAACATAATTCTTCACAATATCACTCTCCCTTTTATCTTCTTTCTTCTTGATCATCTCCTTCCTTCGTCTTCTCATCTCCTTCAACTCCCGTCGGCTCCTCCACCTCTCGTCGTCATCAACCACCACCTTCCTCTCACCCACAATCGCCCTCTGCAAAACCACCACAAACTCACCACCGTTCAACCCACCGCCACCCAAATCCACCATCTTCATCACCACCTCCTTCACCTGCAGCCCCAGCCCCCCCTCACCCACACCCATCACCACCTGTATTCGACACTGCACCATATCGTCAATCGAACCACCACCACGCAAAACGGTCACGTATTGGACAAGGGTCTCGTTCGTCGTCCAATCTTTCTTCACCCGAAGCGGTTTCATGCTCGATAGATTGCCCGCACGCTTCATCGTCGGGTCGATCACGATCCAGCTTAGCGTGACTGAATCTTTCAGATGCGAAAACGTTGATTCGTCCACACCCGCGAGCTCATCGACTTCCAGTTCAATGATCCGAGAGATCCCGTTGGTTGATCTAATCTGTAACTCCGATGATTTGAAATCAGCTGATCTTGTGTCGGTGAACTCGAGGGCGGAGTAAACGACGTCCGATTGGTATCGAACATCAACGGCTGATATGAATTCTGAAGGCCGAGGGTGTGTTGAGGTGTGGAGATAAGAGGATGAAGAATCTAGAGAAGGAAAGGAGTCTTTGAAGAAGGATCGGTGGCCGCCGGAGAAGGTGGAGATGAGGGTTTCGAGAGGAGGGTGGTGGGTTATGGAGGGCCATGAGCGTTTAGAGATGTTGGACCAGAGGTCGTGGTCGGAGCAGAGGGTGTGTAGATCGGAAGAAAGGGTGGTGACGGCGGAGAGTGATCGGCCGTCGAGTCGGGGTAAGATGTGGGTCTTGATGATGTGCGGGTGGATGTCGGCAAAACTGGTGGTGGCGGCGGTGGTGGTGGTGGTTGTGGTGGTGATGGTGGTGGTCATTGTGACTTGTGAGTAGATCGGTGAGTTTCAATGGATAATATTAATGAATGGATTCCTTTTGGGTTGGTGGGATGGTGGGAGATTAAATGGGGGTTATATATATAAATGAGAAAGCTTGAGAGGCTGATATTTTAGGTGAAATGAAAATATTTTATTCACAATTGTTATTTAGTATGCTTATTAGGTTTGATTTTGTCATTATATTATTTTTTCTGCTGGAACATGTTTAATAGGTCATTATTTAAATTTATTGTAATGGTTTTATGAACTATAGATATTATATTTTCAGTTTGTTGTAACTCAATGAGTTTTCTATACTGTATGAATATTTTATGCGTTGTTTGATAACATTCTAGCTAATATGTACTAAATCAATAAAAGATATGATTGTGTATGAGATTTTAAGTCAGCATGTACCGGAGCATATTAATAAACTAGTAATTTTCCACCCGCGTGTTGTGACGGGGTTTCGTTTGACGCTTGGGTTGGCATTAGATTACTCTTGCATTTAAAATGGATCAATAAAAGAAAAACAATAGCAATAAAGCTCTGACAGAAACGCATAGCTAAAAACAAATGAAAGATGACATTACAAAACATTAAAACTCAATAAGATAAATGAAATACTAATCAAAACCACATTACATGATTACATTGCAAAAAGCAAAATTGAAAGTAAAGAATTCATATTGGCTTTTTGCACTTGAAATTTTGATATGCACCAATAACATATCTAGTTAATTTGATATAATTATTTATCCTTAATAGTAATCTTGTATAACTATTTTAACT
Organism: Flaveria robusta; assembly: GCA_025506415.1. Taxonomy (NCBI): domain Eukaryota; kingdom Viridiplantae; phylum Streptophyta; class Magnoliopsida; order Asterales; family Asteraceae; genus Flaveria; species Flaveria robusta. The sequence continues at coordinate 28,046,616 of CM046469.1, forward strand.
TAATTTTATGTAAGTTCTGATCATATACTTAATAACTAGGTCTGCTCCTTTTAAAAAAATTTAAGAGTCTGGAATGACAACAATACTCTATATTTATTATTAATGCTTTAATTTTTTTCTTGAAGAAATATCACAATCACATATGTTCTATATTACTAAACTTGAGGATTAAAGGTGTTACATTGAATAAAAGATTCTACTTCTTTTTCATCTCCTTTGTACGTACAATCAACCAATTTCTACATGCACCTACAACTACCAAAAAATTAACGGATTCAATGAGTTGAAATGCATCAAATATTGAACATTTGAACCATATCTATTGAAGAAAGTGGATCTACTTTAAACGTTTGCATGGTAAAAACAACCCAAACTACCATGTTTCATAGTGTATGCAACAATGGAAAAAAAATTATCGAAGTAGAAAGCTAGAAGAATATAAATTAACGAATAATTATCATATATTATAAGCAACTCTGACATATATAATAATTAGGTGCTTCCTTGAGGAATCAACTAAAATCAACAATGATTTAAATTGGGTAAAAACTTGCCTCACTAAAACTGATCATCACTTTCAAAACACATGCCATAGAAACCAACTTTCCTTATAGCATTAAAAGCAAGTTTAAGAAGAATGAAAAACAAATTAAGAAAAAAGGATCCCATGAATAAACTTAAAAAGAATACAACTTTAGGTATACATCAGAATTCTTAATTTACCAAGAGTCAAAGTAACATTAACAATTGTCTACGACAATTCAATAGCATCCTACATGTTTGCCTAACTTCTCCCAACTAACATTTATAACTTGCTCACAACTATTACTCTTCATTCTCAGATATTAAATAAAAGTAGAAAATAGTATGCATAGGCTTCTCATAACGAAGAAAATACGCTAGCCTTGTGAAGACACCGACTTCGTACGCAAGCTTTAATAACTCAAGAAAGTGATAACTTGCCATAGAATATTCTAGGTCCATATGCTAGTAACCATAATAAGGCTATTTGCAAACATTTGATTATGATTTATGTTACTGTTCTAGTAGTCAATATAAATGTGTTATGCAACAATAGAAAATCAATTAGCCTTTGTGGGCTTCCAACCTCCGTGTACCGATGCATCTATACATTGTTTCCTAGAAATACAAATGAAACAATTAACAACACAATCACATTATTACTCTCGAGTTTATTGTATTCCTATGATGCTAAAAGGTATATTAAAAACAATCAAGATAGTATAATCTCAAATTCAACAAATACCAGGAAAAGAGTATTGTAAAAAGTTTTATTGTAGAAAATTACATTTTCTTAAAACAAACTAAAGAACTAAAGATAATATGGTTAAATCCGTATTAAATTTTAGTTAAAATCAACAAAATAAAAATACTTTTAAAAGTATCATTTACCTAGAAAGTAAATAGAAGAGATCCTCCTTCACTATAAAAAATCACTACAGTAAGGTAAAGCAAATAACTCTTAATTGTTTCTTAAATTTGACCTACAGTGATCTAATCCGCCGCAAACCATCATAGATTTGGTCGAGTATAGAACCATCATGGATCCGTCGGAACCCATGTTACCACCGTAGCCTCATCAGGTTCAGACCTGTCCTTGTAGCCATCGTATATCCGCCGAAACCCATGTTCATGTTGCTAACGGAGCATGGTAGCAGTTGCTTTCCTCGTCGCCGTTAGAAAACAAAACCATCACTACTGAGATGCATTGCCTCTACCATGTGTACACGTTACCATGTCTCCTCCACTGTTCATCACCCACCCATCACTCTAACGTACCCACAAACCAATGACAAAACCGTAACCTAACAACAACCACCTAGAAACCATGGTGGGCTGATGAAAAAGAGGAACCAAAACTGAAAAGAAGAATCGGAGGAACACTGATTAAGCGAAAAAGAAAGGCAAAAAAATGGAAAATATGGTGAGCATAGAGCATAACACGTGGATTTTCCTTTCGAAAACGTACGGTTGTGATTTTAAAAATCACTATTCATTGGTGTTCTTTAATTATAGGTATAACTAGTGTTTATCACCAGCGCGCGTTGCGCGCGTGATAGCCGGTTTGAAACAATTTTTAAAATGTATAATGGGGGGGCTCAAAATCAGTGTTCAGTTACGGCTGCTAACAATAATTGATAGCCAGGCCTAAGTAACTGAAATCACTCTTAAATCTCATCACAGCTCTAGGAACACATTAGCAACAAAACAAGAAGAGAAAAGAAACCAGTGATGAACATTAAGCCAAATCCAAGTCTCAGATGAGGTGGCCCTCATCATCATCGACACATTCAATCGATGAATTACACGTACCCAACCACATGCATAAGCCGATTATACAACAGGCATCACAAAACCACTGTGAGTGGTAACCCATGATGGAGAACCACAGATCTGCAAACCAAGAACCAGACAAAGGGGATGGTTAACCGGCATGGCCACAACATCAATCGAGGTACAGCAACAAACGGACGACAACAGTGGCTGTACCATAGCCATTGACTGGGCGCACCGCTCTGACCAAGAGGCCCATCGCGTGGTCAACCGATAATCGACCCCGCCGTCATCACCACCGTCACAAACGCGGTAACAAAAACACAACAGACGCCACCCACGGCCGGAGACGACCGTTCAGCTCCTTCCCGTAGAGAAACCATCACCGATTCCAAGGCAAACCACCGGTAGACCAACGGTGGGGCCCACCACCGTCCGACTACCAGCGGAACCAAACATGGCCGGGAAACCGCCGCCTCCTCAACCTCGACCGCAAAGGGCAGGCCGAGCCGTGGCAGATCCAACACCACCGGCACAAAGAAGAACAGATAATGAAACCCCAACCGTGCCACCGCCACCGTCACCGTCAGGCGGTGGCGCCGCCGTCAGCGTGGTCGCGTCAGGCGGTGGTGGTGCTTCGCCGCTGGTCGCGCTGCAGGCGGCGGTGGTGCTTCGGCGCTGGTCAAGGCGCGGCCTGCACGTGGTGGCGGCAGGGCGGTGAGGGCGGCGCAGTCAGAGATCACTTTCTCTCTCTAGGAATGAACGGATGTGAAATGAAAATGTCAGCTTTTTCTCATCTTTAAAAGTAAAGGGGATAAAGGTTTTATTCAACCGAGTATCTCTCCATGTAGTGCTCCGGTCTTATTTGTGAAGAAGAAGGACGGTAGCATGAGGATGTGTATCGACTTCAGTGAGCTGAATAAGCTGACTATGAAGAATTAGTATCCATTTCTGAGGATTGATAATTTGTTTGATCAGCTTCACGGTGCCTGTTAGTTCTCGAGAATAGACCTTCGATCTGGTTACCATCAGCTTAAGGTGAAGGAGCAAGATATCCCTTAAATAGCTTTTCATACGCGGTATGGTAACTACGAGTTTCTTGTGATGTCCCTTGGTTTAAACAATGCGCGAGCTGCTTTTATGGATCTCATGAATCAAGTATGTTGACCGATGGTGGATAAATCGGTGCTCGTATTCATCGATGACATCTTGATTTACTCAAAGAACGAGGAAGAGCATGCTAGTCATCTCAAGTAAGTATTGGAGAAACTTAGAGATGAGAAGCTGTATGAGAAGTTCTTCAAGTGCGCATTCTGGCTACGCGAGGTCCAATTCCTTGGCCATGTGATTTATCCCAACCGAATCATGGTGGATCCTTCAAAAGTCGAAGCTGTAATGCAATTAGGGTGTATTTTTTACCCAAACTCGAACAACATTAACCCGAACCGATTAAAGACCAACTCAAGCAACCAAACCCGATTATCACATCAAACCAAACCTGATTATTATAAATGGTTTGGTATTTGGGTTGACTTTGTGAGAATCGGGTCAACCCTATTAACCCGAATATTAGTTTTTAAAAAATTCAAGATTTATATATGTGTGTATGTGTAGTTATATGTAGTGTGTGCTATGCTACAATTTACAAAATTTTAAAAATAGTTTTCTAAATTTTATATATCATAGTTATGGTTCAATTCTATACTGTAAACGTTAAAAATAATCAAAATATAACGTACTGAAACATTTAAATATACATAATAAAATGAACGAAAATATGTAATATTTCGATCAAGATATATAATAAACAAAGTTATATTTGATAACACATACGAAATCTTATACATGAATTTTAATCACATACGTACTCCTTAGATAAACATTTGAGATGAAAAATAATTTAAAGTTTAATGATTAGCGTAAACCCAATTTCCAATTAATTCGACCCGAAAATCGAAACCCAAAAGCCGGTTAAATATTATTAATTTGGTTTGGTCTTCGGGTTGAGTTTTTAAACCTAAAAACCTGAGGAACCCGACCCAAAGAACCCGAAACCCGATTAAAAAACCCGAAGAACACCCATAAATGCAATGGAAATCTCCAAAGACGCCATCCGAGATTCGTAGTTTCTTGGGTTTGGCGGGTTGGTTATTATAGGAGATTTATCCAAGATTTTTCCAAGATAGCTTCTTCATTGACCATGTTAACCCAAAAAGAGGTGAAGTTCAAATGGCATCCGAATTAGGAAAACGCCTTTCAAGAGTTAAAGACAAAGATAACCCAAGCTCCTGTTTTGACACTACCCAAAAGAAATGATGACTTATTTGTTTATTCGGATGCGTCGTATTCAGGATTAGGGTGTGTGCTGATGCAAAAAGGGAAGGTGATAGCTTATGCTTCCAGGCAATTGAAGGTCCACGAAGTCAATTATCCTACCCATGATTTGGAATTGGCGACCGTGGTGTTTGCATTGAAAATATGGAGGCATTACTTGTATAGAACCAAGTGTACCATCTTCACCGATCACAAAAGTTTGAAGTACTTTTTCGAATAGAAAGATCTTAACATGTGACAAAAAAGATGGTTAGAATTGATCAGGGACTATGATTGCAAAATCCATTACCATCCGGACAACGCAAACATGGTTGATGATGCTCTTGGTCGAAAGGAACGACCCAAACCGATTTGAGTGAAAACTTATCAGTTGATTGCGACACTAGATATCATAAGTCAGATCAGGTAGTTTTGAGACAAAGCATTGCAGGATGAAATGGTCAATTCTAAAAGAATGAAGGGACAGATCAGGGAGCTAGAAGAAAACACCCTTGGTGTTAAGACCTGATCTGGGTGGATGTGGATTCCTTGTCAAGTGGATTTGAAAGGAAGAATACTGGATGAAGCTCACAAGACTTAATATTCCATTCCTCCCGGAACCATGAAGATGTATCATGACTTGAAGAAGGACTATTGGTGGCCGGGGATGAAGCGTGACGTAGCAGAATATGTGACTAAGTCCCCAACTTCTCTCCAAGTAAAGGTAGAGCACCAAAATCCATACGGGAAGATCCAACCTTTGGATATACCTGAGCGGAAGTGGGAACACATTACCATGAACTTAATTACAAAGTTCCCTCGCACGACAAGAGGATACGATGCTATCTGGGTAATTGTGTATCTCTTAACCTAAAGTGCTCACTTTCTACCAATTCGAGAGACTTACTCCTCAGAAAGGTTAGCCGATCTGTTAATCAAGGAGATTGTAACTCGTCAAGATGTACCGGTGTCAATTGTTTCTGATAGAGACACTCAGTTTACCTCCAAGTTCTGGAAGAAGTTTCACGACACGATTGGAATGAGGTTACATATCAGTAGCGGCTTATAATCCTCAAACGGATGGTTAGTCGGAAAAGATGATGCAGACGCCGGAGGATATGCTAAGGGCGTGTATTATCGATTTTGGAGGAAGTTGGGATGAACACTTACCGTTAGCAGAGTTTTCATATAACAACAGTTATCATGCCAGCATGCCCCTTAGGAAATGCTATACGGATGGAAGTGTAGAACGCCTATATGTTGGGGCGATAATGGGCAAAAGGAGTTGAGAAGTATTGAGGTGATCGAGGCCATGAAGGAAAAGTTGGATAAGATCCAAGCCTTCATGAAATCGGCTAAGGATAGGCAGAAATCCTATGTTGACAAAACACGAAGGGCGATAGAATTTCAAGTGGGTGATAAGGTGATGTTGAAGGTATCTCTCTGGAAGGGGATTATCCGATTTCGGAAGCGAGGAAATTGAGCCCGAGGTACATAGAACCCTTTTGAATCATAGCACGAGTAGGAGAGGTGGTCTATTGCTTAGAGTTACCCGGTTATTTAAGTGGAATTCACCCTACATTCCATGTATCTCATCTAAGAAAGTGTTCGGCGGATGAAGACGCAATCTTGCCGCTTGTGGATGAATGGTTGAACTATATAAAGCAGCCGGTGGCTATTCTTGACAAAAAAGAAAAGCGCCTAAGGAATAAAGTGGTTCCACTTGTACGGGTACGGTGGAGACACAGGAAGGGGTCTGAGTCTGGGTATAAGTTGTTCGATGACTAACAAGTTTCGAGGACGAAACCTAAATAAGGAGGGTAGACATGTAACACACTAAAATTTCCAAAGAATCAAAGAAGGCTGAAGTTCTCGCGTGAACTAGAGAAGTTCTCGTGTAATAAAAGTTCTCGTGTAAATAAAAGTTCTCGTGCAAGAGCCATACGAAAAGTTCTGAACTTTATTAAAGTAAAGAACACCCATCTGCCTTAGTTACCACGCGAAAACTTGCTGCTGTAGAGAGAGAAAGCCAAGAAGTTAAAGAAAAAAGGTGAAGATTTGAAGTGTTTAAGGTAAGGGACTCATGTACCAAGTTGTTTATGAAGTAAGTAATGGTTGTTGATAGATAAAATGCATGTATGTGTAGTTTTCGCTTGAAAGAGGCTCCCAAGAAAAAAGTTTGAGCTATATCTTCAAGAAAGTGAGTTTGTAGCCCCCTTTGTCCAATTTTCAACTTGTTTTAGGGCTATTATGCATACTAAAAGATTGTTTGTGCTTGTAATAAGGTGTTTATGATGATGTTTATGCGATTTTAGCCTTAGGTAGGTTAGGTTGCATTTTGGCGAGAAGATTCTTAAGTTCTCAAATGGTGTACTATAAGTTATCGCGCGATGGGTGAAGTTCTCGCGCGAGTAGATGACTTGTACTTCAAGGATTTCAAATTTGAATAGTTCTCGCGCGATTGATAGTTCTCACATGGCATAGTTCTCGCGCGAATAAGATAATTTCCGCATGACCTGTTGGACTTAGTTACTTCCGTTTAGCTAAGCGTTGTGCCTTGGACGTTTTGATAAGACCTATAATGTTCCTTATGGTGGATGTTAATTATCTAATCTTTACTTGGTATGTTATGTATTACTGTAAATAAAATGTTATGTACTAAAAGTGAAAGATAATGATAAAGAGAAGCGGAACATAATGAATGAATGAAAGTCAATGTTATGTACTAAAAGTGAAAGATAATGATAAAGAGAAGCGGAACATAATGAATGAATGAAAGTCTTGCAAGCAATATGAATGGAGGTGCACAACTGTCGCACCCTCGCTTATAGCGAAAACATGAGGATGTAACAGACGGGATCGTCATAATACATTGAGAATTAATAGAGATGCATTAAATGATGTAAACAACATGTCTTTACGTCACCCGACACAAATGGTGACTTGTGTCATGGTTAGTAAATTCCACGACAACATAGTCAAACAAGTAAATGATTTTGAATCCTACAACCTGGGAACAAGTAAAGGTAAACATTTTCAGTAATGATAACTTAAGGAAAATTATAATTGTTTGAAACACTAGAACAAGTATAAAATGCATTCCTTAAGGTCATCTATAAGGCATCGACTCTAGCTATCGTCGATGATTGTTACCTGAAAAAATATGCTCAAAAAGGTCAACAGAAGGTTGGTGAGTTCACAGGTTTAAATAATGAATAAAAGATGATGTTGTGCAAAAGTTTGTAGGACATAAGTGTATACAGTTATAAGCAAGCAATATGACATGTGCATGAGCCTCATAACTAAACCTATGACATACACAGATCTTGTTGGAACATATTCACCCTAGGGACCGTTTGTGGCCATTGTTAGTTCCAACTAGTATACTAACAAACCAGGATGGGGGTGTCAACCCAATAGTACTATCAATACCTGTTCGTCAGCTCCAACGCCGGAGTTAATAGTTGTGAATAAGGAACCACACAGAAAAACTCATGCATGTTCTAGATATATACTTACAAACAGTAGCACAATAGTCCCAAAAGAATAATAGATTTCGCAGCAGAAAAAAAGTTGAGCATATTTTTCCCCCTTGATGTTTATAAACAATTGTTATAAAACATGGCCGTAAAACTCAACTTGAAATGACAGAGATATTAATACAATAGAAGGCTTCTAGTAACGCGCATAAACCCCAAATAGTCACACACCTTTAACAATATATAATTGGACTTGTAATATACACCTAATAGACATCATAACATTTTCAATATTTCTCGGGTCCGGTTCGACGCTCTAAATTTATGAGTAATCGAGTTAATTGTTTAATTAAATACAAACATATATTTAAAGTGGGAGTCACGACACGTTGTTTACATCATTTAATGCATCTCTATTAATTATCAATGTGTTATAACGATCCTGTCTCTTACATCCTCGTGTTTCTGCTATAAGCGAGGGTGTGACAACAACGATGATGTTGTTAGCTCATTTGAAGTGCGGCTTAGCTAGCCCATGAGGATGCGCTTCAGGGGTCTAATCCTTGAGATTGACCACAAATGATATGGGATCCTTGTCGCTTTATCCTGGTTCTGTAGTGAGCTTCGTGCACAATGTATGGGGGTTTATTTATAAGCCTCGGCGCAGTACCAGCTTTATGCATGATACGGGGATTTAGCACATGGCATTGATCCATTACAGTGAAAGATCATTATGAATGAACGAAAGAAGCGTAACGATGATGAATGATAAAGAATGAATATATTGATGTATGCTCGCCTGTTAATGCGGAAAAGTTTTATTAAAAAAGTAAGCATTTACTTATTTAAACTAGAACTCACTCAACATCGCTGACTTTGTATGCGTAATAGTTGATAGTAGTCGGTGGTGCTGAGAAGGCGCAGGCATGGACTGGGGAGCTACTGGGATAGTTCAAGTCTGGCTTTCGTATTTTGTGAAAGATGTTTATGTTAATATCATTTTTGAAATGTGAAGTTATGAATTCGATGTTTTGACACAAGTATAAGTTTTTGTGAAAGTTATGTTTTCCGCTACTAATGTTATGTTTATGAATATTTTATGCTATGAATGGCCAGCTGTGGGGCTTCCGGGAACGAGGCTTTATACAACCACTACACATTTCTAACAAATTCAATCTTGTTAGCATTTTATATTGAATATGTTGTTAACATTCACATTCATATGTTATCTTCTCATAAGTTAAAAATATTAAATAAACTGTTCTTTTTATAATCATTAGGTGGTAAATATTAACAATATATGTTGCATTAGTAGCGCACATTGTTATTTGCAAATCACAATGCATGTTTAGGATCCTTAAACCCAATAGAGCAAGTCGTAGGGTGAGAAAATCAAGAACGATCACTTAGGTAAAAGTTTATATTTATGAAAATAGGTTGATACAAATATCTAATACACTTTTTATTTAAGTTTTCTTCTTCAAAGGCCTTAATTTTTTTATGTTCTTTCTTAACATGCATTACATTTAAACCCTATTATGCTATAAAGGTCATAGTATTTTTAAATTTGACCCCAAATTATACACATTTCAACACCTTGTAGACATTCTCATTTTAAAACGGGCAAGTATGTTTGATAGTGTACCAAGTGTGCAACATAAAATATGGTTATACATGCTTAGAATCAACAAAAATAATTGCTAAGTGATATTTTCAAAAGGATGGATGAAAGGGACGAAGTGACATCCCAATACTACGTCAGAGCATCGCCCCACCTCCAACAACGTCTAAGGACAACAAGAATGTTGGCACTTTAGTATTGCTTGTGGAAATCTGTAATACACCCACACAACTTGTACACTATGCTACACAGCTTGTCATTAATATTTTGTTTTGAATAAAATCAAAGTGGCAAATTACAGATTTTCCCTTTCATACACTCATAAATTACATATTTACTCAAGGTAAAATGAATTAATTATGTATTTTCTCTTTCTAAGACATATATGCTACATATTTACTTATTTATTAAAATATGTTATTCAATTATTATTGTATTCATAATTTTACAAAGTTATTTTTACACGTTTTTCTTCCAAGGAACATCAATCACATATTTTCTTAAGTTCGAGTATTTCAAAAAAATATAAATAATAAAATTACAACTTCAAGTACAAAAATTTAAAACTTTATTTCAAAACAATGGTCACTAATAATCAAAGTTATATATCCAAATATAATACACAATTGTCAAAGTTTTAAATAATTATAATAACAAAACATTAATACATAAAAATATATTTGTAAAAACAAGTTAAAATAGTTATTTAATAGGTTAATTTTAATGATATGGATATATATGTAATATATATGTATTATGAAGGGGAAATATGCTATGTAAATTTCTCATATCGATCGATTCCACATATTGTTTCATTTGATAATCAAATTTAAGACGGGTATATGTGTGTGTGATAACAACAAATATTAAATAAACTTAAATAGATATTATTAATCAAATGATTACAATACCAAAGGAGTATACATCGTTAAGCTTGATCCACTCGTGGTGAGCTCCACTCGTGGTGAGCTCCTTTCAGGCATCCCATCACAGAACTCCCTGCATTTTTACCTTCAGAACACTTTTACAAAATGAACACACATAATGAAATACAAGAGAAAAACATCTATTTATACTCTCTAGATGTTCTCGCTTGACAACATGAGGTTGTCGTACGACAACTTCAAGTTCTTGCGTGACAACTTCAAGTTCTCGCGTGGTTAGATCTTCATCGATCATCTTGGAATTCTTACAGCCTTGTAGTTCTCGCATGATTTGAGTTTTTTGCTTTTCACTTGATATTGTAATCCATATAGGCTAGGTCCTTACAATTTCCCCTTATGGATTATGATATCAAGATATATTTGACTTTAGTCCCATATTTTCATGAATTATCTAATTCTCGGGTATCTTTCACTTAAGTCTTCCTCCACAGCTGTAAACACCTCCTAATGTATAGCTTCATAAAGGATATCACGTCTGAATCAAGATTAAACCGCTCTATCTTGATTACTTACAACTTAAGTTGTATTAGGCATATGATTGAAAGATCTAACTTCCATTTCAGATTCCTAAACAACTCGATTCTTCAATCTGATGAGAAGATTCTATGACAATGAAATAGATCATCTGAAGCATTTTTCCCCTTATGTAAGGTAAAATAAGTGTATATTTTCGGAGCGAGAATACCAAACAACCTTGATTCTTCACTTAATTCAGCTGTTCGATAATTGTCCCCATCAATAAGATAAGATAAGCCCACATTGTCAAGTTTCAATTCACGAACGAACCGAATAAAATGTTGTAAATATTGAACATTGAACTTGATCAAACATCACAAAAACCCTTTGTTTAAGTACCAAACTTCAATTCATCCAGCGTCTTCCAGATATAAGTAGAAACACTCATTCCAAAACCTTAAAATACTAACTAGTTTTCCCATTTGGATTCTTTTCTCACATTTTTCAAAGTTATCGCAAAAATTGAAATAATAAGTTAGTGTTTATGCATGGCTGATGAAGTTTACATGTGGTGAATTTTTGCATGAGAAAATTTTCGCAAATGATGGTTACTCGTACGTATATTTTGCATGAAAAGTTTTCTCATGAAAATTTTTCTCAAGTAAAGTTTTCTTCTCATAGAAGGTTTTCTCATGGTAAGTTTTCTCATGAAAATTTTTCTAATGGAAAGTTCTCACATGAAAGTTCTTGCATGGAATGTTTCTCATGAAAGTTCTCGCATGAAAGTTTTGCATGAAAAAGTTTTCTCATGAAAAAGTTCTCGCAAAATACGGTTATATTTCCAAAGTTTTAGCATGATGTAGTTATTCCCGCAAAAACTTCAACCAAATTTGACTTTTATGAGTTTGAATCACTGCTACAGTCTCTTATCTTCGTTTTTCACCCTCAAAACTCAAAGATATCAATATAGCATATAGCAAAGCCAATTTTATGTGTGTTCACCCTAGGTTTTGCCTTCTTCTCCTTCGAAACCGGTCCAAAGTCGATCAAAACCTTTAGATCTTCATCCTCCATGTTTAACATCTTAAAATAGAAGATAGTGGAATGAAAATCCATGTATCAAGAGCAACACCTTTCTCTAATACCAAATGTAAAGTCTTCATATCGATCGACTCCACATATTGTTGCACTTGATAATCAAATTTAAGATGGATGTGTGTGTGTGATGACAACGAACATTAAATAAACTCAAACGGATATTATTAATCAAATGATTACAACACCAAAGGACTTTCCATGTTTAAGCTTGATCCACTAGAGTGAGCTCCCCTCGGGCGGCCTATCACATAACTCTTGGCTCTTTTACCTTCAGAGCACTTTTATAAAATGAACACACATAATGAAATACAAGGGAAAAAATCTATCTATACTCTCTATATGTTCTTGTGCGACAACATGAGGTTGTCACGCGACAACTTCAAGTTCTCGCTTAGTTAGATCTTTATCAATCATCTTTTACTTGATATTGTAATCCATGTAGGCTAGGTTCTTACATGTTATGTTTTGGGAAAATATGTAATTTATAGTCTTAAGAAGGGGAAATATGTAAAAGTTCCTAAATTAAATATAAGATGAGAGAGGCTGCTATGGATGGGTATGAAGGGCTTTTCATGAACTAGGAAAGTTAGATAACAAATGTGTTGGAGTGAATGCGGTTGATGAAGATGAAATGCGGATGAAGAATATGTCTAAGTGTTGTATATACACATTAGTCAAACACGGATGACTTAGAATATGTTTAAGTGTTGTACAACAAGAAGAAATGCAGACAAGGTTTGATCAACCGCATTTTACTATACGGATAAACCAAACAAATGCTAAAGAAGAAAAATATAAATACTTATACAGTTATGTACTTTTATACTTAGATTATCTAATGTATTTTGTTAGGGTAGTTAAGGCAATTTTAAAAGTTATGTAAAAGACCTATAAATAGATCAGCGTGTTGCAAGTGTTGTAGCCTTGAACCCTGCAACAAACCAATATAACCCTACTATATTTTTGATCAATATACAAGTAACTTTGAGTATTATTATTGTGTTTGACTTATGCTTATTTTAATTACACTAGAATTATACACTGAATTCAATCAACTATATTCGATTCTATTGATTCTAACCCAGTCAATTGGTATCAGAGCCTTGGCTTACGAATTTGGTACTAAAACTCATGGCTTTGGATTGTTTCTCGATCGATCTACTGATTGATTTGCAATTCAGTATGTTTTACACATTTGATTTGAATTCAAACTCGAAATGCTCATTGAAAACTAGTGGCTTAGATTGCTTCATAGAGTTCTCAAAAAAAGTGAGTTCTCATTTGAACCCTCCCCTATATATATATATATATATATATATATATATATATATATATATATATATATATATATATATATATATATATATATATATATATATATATATATATATATATAGGGGAAGGTTCAAATGAAAACCAAGAGAAATTTTGTAAACTAATAAACCAAATCTTCATCTTTGATTTACGAGATTAATGGCTCATATTTGTTTGACTTTTTGTACACGTGTTCTAATAAAAGTACAACTTTTTATTATATATATATATAGGGTCAGGATCATTACAGAACCACTTTTTATTTTCAAAACCACAGAACCATTGATTTATATAGGGTAGAGTTATCTTGAGAACCATCCTATTTTGTGAACACTCTAGGAACCAATCTCAGCCACACAAATTAAGTCACATGCAACTCACATGCCATTTCTACCTTTTTTTTAAATGTTCATAACTTTTTTAACGACATTATTTTTTCAAAAAAATTACACCATTAAATTCAGTATTTTTTTATCTTTCCAACGCCTATCATATTGATATATTTTTTTTTAAAAATCACCTACCTGTTATTTACACATGTGTAAATCCTGTTATACACCTGTGTAAATCTGGTTTGACACATGTGTAAAACGAATTTCGGAAAAAAAAAACGAGTTTTTTTTATTTTTTTTAATTTTTTTATGAAAGAGGGAAACAAGAGACACATTTTTGTGTATTTTTTTTCATTTTCATCTTATTTTTTGTTTTATAATTTTTATATTATGTTTATATTATTTACCATTTTGCCATTGAAAACTAGTGGCTCACATTAGTTTCTAGAGTTCTCGCAAAAAAAAGGGAGTTCTCATTTGATATTTCCCCTATATATATATATATGTATATATATATGTATATAAATATATATAGTGGAAAGTTCAAATGAAAACCAAGAGAAATTATGTAAACCAATAAACTAAATCTTCACCTTTGATTTACGAGATTAATGGGTCATATTTCTTTGACTTTTTGTACTCGTGTTCTAATAAAAGTATAACTTTTTATTATTTTATTAATAAAAAAATATTAGCCATTGATCTTCATAAATCAAAAGTGGAGATTTGGTTTATTGGTTTACACAATTTCTCTTGGTTTTCATTTGAACCCAATCCTATATATATATATATATGTATATATATATATATGTTTATATATATATATAGGTATATATATGTATATATATATATGTATATATATATATGTATATATATATGTAGATAGTTAAATTAATATCCACAAAACCTACACACCAAAGGTAGATAGTTGTATCACATGCATAATAATTTGTACATCACTGTTAACAAACTTTGAAATGTTATATTATATAATATGTTAATATTTCTTTCTTAATTAAAAGTTGAAACTGCCTAATTAAAGCAAACAATACGTAGTTACAACTTTTTAAAACTGTTAAATTACATGATTACCCTTTATTTATAATTAAATAAAAAAATAAAATATATTTAGATCAATGGTTAATATCAGTTCTCGCGGTTTTGAAGATCTTTATAGGTTTTGAAATGATCTATATTTATAACTAAAATTTGTGTATGTTGTAAAATATGTCTAGATCATATATTATCCGTCACTCAATTATATATATCACATGTCATGGTAGGATAAGTAATGATTTTTATTCATAGATCACATTGTACGATTAGACTTCTAAAACAGTAAAACTACTCCATAATATCATAAGTATAGATTATAAATTCAAATTATAAAAAGATAATAATGACTATGTTAATTTTAGAAAAAAATTATGTTGTTTATATTTTAGAGATATAGTATTAACCTATATTATTTTATATTAGGATATCTATTGTACATCAAATTAATTTAATTATTCTAGAATTATTTTATTTAGTTTAATTCTAAATGATCCAAATAACATGGGTTTAGCTAAAGAAAAATGCTCTTTATAAGACCATGTGAAGTGTTTGTTTAGTTTAAATGTCATCTAGGTATCATGTAGACAAAAACCAGTTAAATAAAGCACATTGAAATCAAGTGTAGTGGTTAACTAGTGTTTGAATCCTTATTGATGCAATAGTTTAAGCAATGTTGTGTTTGGCTCCCGCTAAAGGCTTAAAGCCTCATAGGTTTGGAACCTCATTTAGCAATCATGCAGTGGCGATTGAAGCCCAACTTATTTTTAGGTTATCAATATTAGTGCCCCATCTTTGTCCACTACATATAGTCTAAGATGGTGATCGATCAGGTGCACCCATAAAAATAATAGAGTCGATATTGTTTTTGCAACATGTCTGGTGATCGGGAATTGTTCAAAACAGTTGGTTATATTCAATTGTGTTTATCTAACTTCGAAGAACGGTAATAATGACGAGACAATTCTGTACCTTTATCAAGACCGTAGCCGGTGGATCAATGAACATACCAACTAACTAATTCTTAATCACGTGGAAACTCATATTATACAATCTTAGAATCTTGTATTACGTAACATTTGACCCATTTGAAACTGCAAACCCGAACCTGTTTCGATCATTTGTGTAAATCAAATTCATTACTTAGGTCATTTTGTTTGTTTTAGTGTTTCAAATACAATAATGGTGTTATTCCTTCAATTTATAACAATTTAATGTAATTTATAATCTATAATTTATAAAATAATTTTTTTATACATTTATAAAGTTAAGTGTTAATTATTAGTGTTAATTATTAAATTAAAATAAACAATGTATTTACAAAGTTTTTAAAAGGATAAATTATATTTACGAAATTTATTAAGATTTATCAATTAATTACTTGTTTGATTATTTTTATAGAAAAATTCTTAGTGTTGGGTTCAAAAATACGATAAACTGACAATTACCGTATCACATTCACGGCCGACTGAAAATGTTAGTATACAGATTCATAGTCCAAGTTGATTAAAAGAAGAAAAAAAAAAGAAAACAAATTAAAAAAATGTCAAAATCAAGACAAAAGAATAATCAAAATTAGGTTTATGATTTAATATTCTCTAGCATCTATAAATAGAAACCCACTAGTTTATTTGTAGGTTTGTGTTTTAGGGTTTGTTTTACTAATGGTGTGAATCATCCACCCAAGGAAGGGTGGGTTTGACCTTCACGTTTCTTGTATGAATTTTATTGTAATTTATCTATCAACGTCAATGAATTCATCGTATCATCATTAGCTATTTCTTGTGTTCATGGATTCATACACATACACCCATCTTAATTTTAAATTTTTGGTATTAAACATGATGAATCCTAAGAGCCAAGCTCATTAAATCTGAAACGTTGATTTAGCAAAATGGTATCAGAGGTGTTGGTTGTTGGATTCATCTACATTTCAAATCTAATTTCAATTTTATGCTGTAAAGAACAAAGAAACAAAGAAATAAAGAAAAATATCTGTTCATCATCAATCAGAATAAAAATAACAAAAAGCATCTTCATCTTTAATGGCACGAGGCAGGTCTTCTTTCCCAATGTGTCCACCCATCGCCCTTTAGTTCAAATATGGTATGATTTGAAGATGATAAATCATTCCATAGATTATCACTTCAAAATTCGATGCAATTAAATCTGAATCAGATTTACATCAATTATCAATAAAAAGAAGAAGTAAATGAACTTATCGCTACTGTTCATAAAAAACTATCAACAAATTCGGTTTAGTAACAATCAAATCTGTGTTAAAATTGATCTAATGGTTCATAATCAAATATTATTCATCTATCATTCATGTTTCTCTTCAAGAGATTAGCTAATTAGTATGTCGGATTGAATGAGGATGATCCAACAACATCAAAAAATTGGAATTCACATTTCTTTAATTGTTTCAAGTGATGTGTTTGCTTAAGTTACAAATGCAGATGGAACATGAGCTTATGCGGATGGATTATATGACAAATCCAGTAGTTTGAACATCAAATACAGCTAGTCTAAATCATCCAAATATGGATGCAATACCTTACACTTGTATAACAAATAGACTACCTTTAAATCGTTAAACAAATATGTATGCCAGTTTGATAACAAATGCGACTGCTCGGATTAGTATTTTCCAAATGTGGATGAAACTAGCATGCAAATATGAATGCTAACTCAACTAATGCAAATGAGTTGGCAAAAATCATGTGGATTTGGACACAAATACATATGATCACTAAAGTTAAAATAACAAATACGAATGTATGTTTGAAATGCGAATGAACTAATGAGATGAATAGCAAATTCACATGTGTTGTATGAGATGTTGATAGCTAATGAGGATGGCATGTAATTGTCATGCATGAAATACAAATGACATACACATGTCACATCCAATGCTTATAAACATATGACTAAAACAAAAAATATCATGGATGCAGAAGAATGCAACCAACAAGCACATCTCTTTTATTGATTCAAAAGAAAGAAAAAGAAGAACACAAATCAACTTTGGTCACAAAATCATTAACTTATAGAATGATTTGTATAACTATCAGATACTCTTGTTAAAATATTTGGATTCACATTCTGTGATGATGTTTTGCACCCATGTTTGATTACTGAGTAGATGGTTAAAAAAACTTTAATCAAGGGGAATAATAATTATATAAAGAATGTCAAATTATCAAGTTATTTTAGAGATTTAAAAGAGAGGAAATGTTTTGAAGATTGATTTATGTTTCTGTTGTAGTTTGTTGAAGTTCAAAGCCTCATCATATACCTAATACATTCTAATCCTTAAAGTTATGATATGAACTATAAGCCAAAAGTGATATGACCCATATCCAATACCAAAGATGTATTTCAAAGATATTATAACCTTTGTTAGAAATATAGTAGGAAGAGCTAAATTTGAGAAGGAGAACTATAGTGAATTGTGTCAAAACATCAGTTGATCAAGATGACATGTGACAAAAAAAATCTTCAAGCTTAAAGTTTGAAAAGCATCAGTTTAAGGTGAGTATTGTTGTGTTCAACAAAATGAAAAATAAAAGCTTACCAAATCACATTCACAATCAACTGAATATCTCATTGTACAGATTTAGAGACCAATTTGATTAAAAGAAGACAGAGTCAACATAGAAAAGACAAAATCAAGACAAAAATGATCAAAATTAGGGTTTATGATGTAATATTCTCTACAATCTATAAATATAAACTCACCTAGTTCATTTGTAGGTGTGTGTTTTTATGGTGTGAATCATCCACTCAAGGAGAAATTCTTCTTTGGGTGGGTTTGATCCTTCATGTTTTATTCTATGATTATCATTTTAATTTGATCATCTTATTAGCATCATATATTTCTCGTGCTCTTGGATTCACACACATATATCCATCTTAATTTTGACTTTTAGGTCTTAAACATAATGAATCCTAGGATCCAAACTTATTAAATCTAATATATTGATTTAGCACCTAGTCATAATATTTTTATAAAAGTTTATAATTATTATACTTTTATGAAAAATACTAACTATTTAATGTCTTTAAAATTCTTCAAAAAAATCCTTAATTTTACAACCTTCATACAACCTTTTTATACTAATTATTTTATAAACATTACACCATTGTTATAAAATGTAAAAGACCAACCCCCCTCTCTTCTTACTTTTTTACAACTCACATATTACCCCCCCAAACTTAATTATATTCATGAAACTTCCCCATCCATAATCCCCATTCCCCACCTATAAATACTAACCTTAGTCTCCGAATTCTGTTGCACCAACACTTCTTCTCAACATGCAAGAGAATTCTTCTTCACCCTTTATACAATCTCAATAAATTTTTAGACCCAACCCTCAATTGAAGACTTTAGAAGTTTCAAGTCTGTTTGTCGTTCCTAAGGTAGCAACAGTATTCTTAATTTTAGTGTTCTTATTATATTTCGACTCCTAAATAATTCTAAGGAACTTTTTAATCAAAATCCTCATGGTTTTCTTGAATTATAACCCTCCTTTTGTGATATGTATGCTTAATAAAATTTATTAAAAGTGCATATAAGTTCCACTTTTGATTTTGGATAGAATCAGTTACAACTTCAAACAATCAAAATTTCGTCTTAATAAATCAAATATTAACAAACTCAGACTCCATGAAAAAGTTTATCAAGATATCTTTCCAACCATAGTTCACACGACTTCTAATTCGATCGGACGACTCCACAATAGCCTCTACAAAGTAAGTGCAAAGATTCACACATTTTTCTTTGCACTACTAGTTTGATTTGGTTGTGAGCTTTTTATTCATTTATTACTATGGTCAATACTTTTACCCATTACCTTAAACATAAGTTTTAATATATATAATCATGCTAATTTGGGGCTTTATCATTTCTATTAATCAAGTTAAAAGTACAACTCATACTCAAAAACTCAAACTGAGCATTCATAGCCCATTTTCTTGTGTTTTATATTTTGAGGATATTATGTAATTCATATTCAATCTTTGTTATTCTATTTTAAAATTCAATTTCATACATTCTATGTTATTACTTGCAAATATGTATTCATAGTTAGATAAACTATTTGGTAACACAATTATTAATGTCATACCTTGAAAATCCACATGCGGGGTTTAACCGCGAGGCGTGTGAACAACCAGGATCCAAGTCATTAGTTACTCAGAACGACACTATATGTAACGTTAAAACAATTCAGAATTTAAAACTTTAAAACTGTGCGGAAGCGTTTTGTAAATAAATCAAACTCAAGGTATTTAAAGTGTAACATTGGCAAAACACGCGACAAACCATTATTTATAGGAAATAAATTCAAAACAAATGTTAAGTCATAGTATGCTTGTTTGAGATGCATGCTGGACTCGTGAAGTCCTCCTACCGGCAACAGAAGCTAAAGACCTGAGAATAGCATACTAAAAGAGTCAACACAATGGTTGGTGAGTTCAAGAGTTGTGTTTAACATAATCAATGATAGTTGTAAAACATAAAAAGTTCATTGAAATAGATAGGTAGTATATATTTATAAGTAATAACCATAGTGATTTTGCGATTGAAGCTGACTATGTTTGTCTGTTTGGCTTCCGCCACGACATGCCAGGTCATGACGCTGTTAGTTGTTTAGGACAATATTGCACCCGCTTGACCTCCGAACATACAGGTGGGGCTTGTGAGACCCAGTAGTACTACCAAGGATTTCCCGCTAGATTCCTTAATTAACGATCCAAAAGTGTGAGGTCTTTCAATGGTATACAACATTATGTTAAACTATGCACATTCCATAATAGTAAAGTGTTTGTAAACAAGTATGCTATCTCCCCCAAAAGAGAGAGTTTAAAAGCACGACATGAACTCATCTGATGCACAAATCAACAATAAGTGCAACGCTAGCGATGAGAGGAAAGACAACCCGTCAAAGATTACCTAGAACATGTGAGTACATAAGTACATGCAACCAAAGAAACATAACAACCCTAAGTGCTCAACAACACATTAACCCTAGGGTTTTGAAACCAAAATGACACATTTCACCTAGTTGACCCGTTTGACCCGTTGGTGACTTGTTAATTGAATTCTTGTTTGATCTAGGATGGCAACTCATAACACATTATTACCATGCAAGCCTTTCACGTAGATCACACCATCAATCTTAAACTCTATCATAATCATCATACCAACATAGATCATCATATAGCATATTTCATCATACAACGCTTGCAAATCTAACTCAACATCATGCTCAACACAAACATAATTACGTCAGCACTAGCAATTCATACATTGAATCCAATCATGCACTACATGCCATGTGAAGCCACTCACGACTTCACATCCCAAATCCTGCCAATCCTACTAAGTAGGGGCCTCAGATTCGCATGCGTGTATGACGATCATTATCACATTACCCAACACAATTCACAGCAATTAACATACATCATAATAAACTATTACAATCTCATACATGATTCATAATTCCCTACCCTAAACCAACATCTCAACATATCCAATAGGTCCTAGATTTCTCAAACAATCCATCCAACATAAACTTGATCCAATTTACACATTCCAACACCTTAGAAATCATCAATAAACACTCTAGTATGATCCTAGTATCATAAACATGCCCAATTCATAAAATCCAATGTTTCATTTCAATAAAGTTTCCTTTTTGGGAAAGTAATCACCCAAAATCAATTTATCAACCAAATCTTTCATAAATTCATCAACTTTGTAGCTAATCAAGATCATAGGAACCATTTATGCACACTAAACATTCATAATTCATCAAATCCCTAATTCTCATGAACAAAAGTTTCCATTTATAGTAATCTATGAACAACGCATTGATTCCATGAAATTCTTGCATAATCCAAGTAAACTAGCGTCAATATAACACAACTAACATCATATCAACATCAAATCATATCAATTTCGAGTGTTTCAAGGTCAATTGAACTAGGGTTCTTCATGGATCAAAAACTATGAAAAACCAATCAAAATCTAACCTTTAATCACGTAAGAAACAAGGAATGTCACTTGATAACACGTTGTATTGCTCAAACCACACCAAAATCGATTTGTAATTGTTGTTTCTTGATCAAAATCGCAAGAATGGAGGGGATGGGGAGGGTTTCGCCCACAAATGGGGTTAGGGAGGCTAGGGTTTGGGTTTTGTTCACTTAACTTAATTAGATTTACCCTTTAAACCCTCTTTTATCACCTTTTTATAAAAATTAGCCTTTTTAACACTTTTTAACAATTTTAACTACAAGAATATAAGTATTATTAATCAACAATAGTAATCATATGTATTTTCAATTAATAACAGAACACATGAAATCATTGTTACATGTTGTCACGTTATCAAGTAAAATTCACAAATAATAATTTAAAGTTACACGGATGACATAACCACAACTAATAATCAACATTATTAATTAGATTATCATCTGTTTACCATAGATCATTGTTATTATGTCACCAACATTCAATGACAACTAGTGTGTGCTCACGACACGTGTATGCAAGACATAACGGAACTAACGGAGTCTGGTAACGGAAAATTACCGGATGTCACATTATCCCCATGTTGAAAGAATTTTCGTCCCGAAAATTGCGTTACATGGTTGAGTTACATCACTGGTTTACTGCATTGGCATAACGAAATTAAGTGAGTTGTCACATCATCCCCAAGTTGGAAGAAATTTAGTCCCGAAATTTAATCTGTACCTTCATTGGCTGTCATTGTCGTTTCAAACAAATAAGGATACTTAAGCTTCATCTGATCCTCACGTTCCCATGTGAATTCCGGTCCACGTCTTGAGTTCCAACGAACTTTGACCATGGGTATCTTGCTTTGCTTAAGAGTTTTAACTTCACGATCCATTACTTCAACCAGTTCTTTAACAAAGCGTAATTGTTCATCTACTTGCACTTCTTCGAGTGGTACAATCAAAGTCTCATCAGATAAACACTTTTTCAGGTTTAAGACATGAAACACGTTGTGAACTCCACTAAACGAATCTGGTAGATCTAATTGATACGCCACTGGACCAATTCTTTCTAGAATCTCAAATGGTCCAACGTATCTTGGATTAAGCTTGCCCCTTTTGTCAAAACGAATTACACCTTTCCACGATGAGACTTCAAGCAAAACTTTGTCACCGACCTGAAACTCCAAAGGTTTCCGTCGCTTGTCCGCATAGCTCTATTGTCAGTCTCGTGCTGCAGCCATACGATTTCGTATCCGCACGATCTTTTCAGTAGTTTCATGCACCAACTCAGGGCCAGTCAACTGACTATCATCAATTTCTGCCCAACACACTCGTGATCTACAGTTTTGCCCATACAACGCCTCAAATGGTGCTGCATGAATGCTAGTGTTATAGCTATTGTTGTAAGAAAACTCTACCAATGGCAGATGAACTTCCCAATTGTTTCCGAAGTCAATCACACAAGCTCGCAACTTGTCCTCCAATGTTTGAATAGTACGCTCACTCTACCCATCGGTCTGGGGATGATAGGCAGTGCTCATATCCAGATGCGTACCCAAAGATTTCTGTAATGACTGCCTGAAATGAGATGTAAACCGTGCATCACGATCAGAGATAATCGAGATTGGTACACCATGTCTCGAAACTACCTCCTTAAGATATATCGCGTTAACTTATCCATTTTATCCGTTTCCTTGATCGCCAAGAAGTGAGCGGATTTAGTTAGTCGATCCACGATCACCCATCTCGTGTCACAACTACTTGGAGTCTTGGGTAACTTAGTGATGAAATCAATTGAAATCTGCTCCCATTTCCACAAAGGAATCTCAGGTTGTTGCAGTAACCCAGATGGCTTTTGATATTCAATTTTAACCTTAGAGCAGGTTAAACACTTGCTCACGTATGTAGCAACGTCTGCCTTCATATCAGGCCACCAATAATACGCCTTCAGATCACGATACATTTTATTAGAACTAGGGTGTATAGAATACTTAGACTTATGTGCTTCACTCATAACCAAGTCTTTTAGGTTTCCATACAAAGGAACCCAAAGTCTATCCATGAAGTAACGAATTCCATCGGCCTTTACTTCAAACTGTTTGTCCATCCCACGTAAGGATTCGGAGCCAACATTTTCTGCTTTCACGGCTTCTGTTTGGGCTTCCCTGATTTGTTTAGGTAATTGAGTACTAATCGTAAGTTGCAAAGCCCGCACTCGCCGTGATTTAGCAGTTTTCTTTCTGCTCAAAGCATCAGCGACTACGTTCGCCTTTCCCGGGTGATATTTGATATCACAATCATAATCGTTCAACAATTCCACCCAGCGTCGCTGCCTCATGTTCAGCTCTTTTTGCTCAAAGATATGCTAAAGACTCTTGTGATCGGTGTAACTAGTGCATCTGGTACCGTACAAGTAATGTCTTTAGATCTTTAAGGCAAAGACTACTGCACCCAGTTCCAAATCATGAGTAGTGTAGTTTTTTTCGTGCACTTTCAGTTGTTTCGAAGCATAAGCTATTACCTTGTCACGTTGCATCAGAACACATTCAAGTCCCTGGATGGAAGCATCACAGTAAACCACGAAGTCATCACTTTCCTCTGGTAATGTTAATATCGGTGCGCTACAAAGTTTCTGTTTCAACAACTGAAAAGCGGCTTCTTGATTCTCGCCCCATTTATACGTCGTACCTTTATTAGTCAAGGCAGTAAGAGGTTGAGCGATCTTAGAGAATCCCTCAATGAAACGCCGATAGTATCTTGCTAGACCAAGAAATTGTCATATTTCACTAGGCGTCTTCGGAACCGACCAATTCTTTATTGCCTCAATCTTTACAGGATCCACGTGAATTCCTTTTTCATTAACAATATGACCCAAGAATTGCACTTCGCGTATCCAGAAATCACACTTGGAAAACTTAACGTACAAGTGTTCCTTCTTAAGCAATTCCAAGATTAGGCGTAGGTGCTCCTCGTGCTCTTCCTTGGTCTTAGAATATATCAATATGTCATCGATAAACACAATAACAAACTGATTGAGGTAGGGTTTGCACACACGATTCATGAGATCCATGAATACCGCTGGTGCATTAGTCAACCCAAATGGCATGACCAAAAATTCATAATGACCATAACGCGTACAGAATGTGGTCTTTGAGATGTCTTCCTCTGGAACCCTCAGTTGATGATAACCAGACCTTAGATCAATCTTGGAATAATAGCTTGATCCTTGAAGCTGATCAAACAAATCAACTCTACGAGGCAAAGGGTATCGGTTCTTGACTGTAACTTTGTTCAACTCTTTGTAATCGATACACATTCTAAAAGCGCTATCCTTTTTCTTGATAAAGAGAATAGGGGCTCCCCATGCTGATGAACTTGGTTGAATAAACCCTTTATCCAACAGTTCCTGAAGCTGTGCTGACAGTTCCTACAGTTCGTTTGGAGCTAACCGATAAGGTGCTCTCGCAATTGGTGCTGCACAGGGAGTCAACTCGATCTGAAACTCGACTTGACGATGGGGTGGTAGTCCAGGCAGATCCTCTGGAAACACCTCTGGAAAGTGAACCACCGGAATATTCTCTATTTTCTTCTCTTCTTGCTGTTTATCGATCACAAGGGCTAATATGGCTAAGCGACCCTTGCATAGCCACTTCTGCGCTTTCATAAAGGATATGATGCCTATCACAGTACCACTTTTCTCGCCCTTAATCGAGAGAATCTCTCCCTCCTTGAGAGGAATGCGGATGTTCTTCTCATGGCATATGACATCCGCCTGCTTCTCAGACAGCCAATCCATACCCACGACCACATCAAAACACCCAAGTGTAACAGGCATGAGATCGATATCAAAGGTATGACCAGCGAGTTCTATCTTGCAACCCTTACGGATATGTGTAACAGAGATTTGCTTACCATCAGCTAATTCTACGGTGTATCTAGACTCCAACGTAGAAGGCATTTCACTTAACAGATTACTAAACTTAGTAGAGATAAAACTCCTATCGGCTCCAGTGTCAAATAATACAAAAGCAAAACAACCATTAACAAGAAATTTACCAGTAACAGTAGTAGGGTCGTTTAGAACCTCACCTGAACCCATGACAAAGGCTCTCCCTTTAGCTCCTCCGTTATTGCCACCATTGTTGTCGCTGTTGCCACCATTGTTGTTATTGTTGTT
This sequence comes from Flaveria robusta, assembly GCA_025506415.1. NCBI lineage: Eukaryota > Viridiplantae > Streptophyta > Magnoliopsida > Asterales > Asteraceae > Flaveria > Flaveria robusta. Next base: position 28,072,727 of record CM046469.1, read on the forward strand.
GTTGTTGTTTCCACCATTTCCATTCTTCCTTAGTTGAGGACAATTTTGCTTGTAGTGCCCTTCTTTGCCACACTCAAAATAGCCTTTTTGTGTTTCTTGAGGCTGTTAAGGCTTCCTCACCAACTCACCACGGCAATCCTTCGCCACGTGAGCTTTTCCATAACACTCGCATCGAAAATTATCACACCTGCCAGTGTGGTGTTAGTTGCATCAGTTGCACTTTGGATACTTACCCACGTATCAACTTTATCCTTGAGATGAAGAAGAAGATTATTGATTGAAGCTGCGATTGTTGTCGAACTTCCTTTGTTGCTGCTGTTGCTGATGCTGCGGGGGCTGACTGTTCGACGATGAGCTCTTGTTGCTAGAGCTATCCCACTTACGCTTGTTGTCGGGCACACTTGCCACAGCGCCCCATTTGGGTAACTTGCCTTGTTCCACAGCCTGATCCGTCAGCTTGTGAGCTAACCAGATAGCCTATGGTGGTGGGGTTTGAAGCAGTCACCATGCTCTGTATTTCTTGCACAAGACCATGCAGATAAAGCTTGTTTTGTTTGATGGGCAGGTTAATCATTCCTGGGCATAGAGTTGCCAACTCATGAGACCTTGTGGTGTAGGGTTCAATCTCAGATCCCTCCATCTTTAGCTGTCTGAACTCAGCCTCCAAATTCTAGACTTCATCGCGAGGACAATACTCCTCCATCATCATGGCTTTGAACTCCTCCCATGATAGTGCATTAGCCATGGCTTGGCCGAGCATTTGCACCTGGGCATTCCACCACGAGACCGCCGCACCCTCAAGGGTCCCCGTGGCGTATTTGACCTGGTCCACCGCAGGTTAGTTGCATTTGGCGAAGACAAACCATCTAACTAGGCCCACCGCCCGTTCAGCACCACTGTAAGTGTGAGGCTTATAGTCCATAAATGCCTTGTACGTGCACGCTGGCGGTCCTGAATTTCAATATTTCAGTAGATTTAGTCAGACAGGGTGAATTAACCGTATAATGGAATAGTTGATGACCAGAGTCATCATTTACCTCCAAGCTAGACAGCTTGAGCATTCATTTCTGCCTGCACATGCTCATTGGTTAGAGCTGCTAGTTCAGCCGGGGTCATGTTTACTGTCGCCGCACCGCTACCACGACCTCGTCCACGTCCACCACCACGTCCGCCACCACGTCCTTCGTTGTGTCCTTCACCACGTCTGTCCATATTTCACTTTACATTCACAAATACAAGAATAAGTAACGTCCAACATATTTATCTCATTAAAGTATGGCAAATAATAAGAAATAATGAATTTATCACAACCACAACATTTCAACCAAAATAATAACTTATGATAAATAAATTGTAAGTAACTCAAATAGTATACAATCAGTGTCAAAATTTCAATTTCTCAGTTAGGTGGGAAACAACCCTTCCCACATAGGTTTAAAACAAACACTATGCAGTCTAAGTCAAATGAATATGAAAATCAATCCAATACATCAGATCCATCACTGTCTCTCTCCATCTCTGATGGTTCTTCTTCCTCTGGGGCTTTCTCAGGCTCTTCCTCGGGTTCCTCTTCAGGGTCTTCCTCGGGTTCTGCGGCAATGTGCATCACGGCAAACTGGGCTTCCAGATCATCGAGTTTTGGATTGCAGCTCCTTCAACTCCGCCACCATCAACTTAGTCTCAGGTAACTCATGTTGTAGAGCACCAACTGTCTCATTCAGCTCATCAGTGCGTCGTTTCTCTGTGTCTAGAGCAGCAATTAAAGCCGCAATCACCTGCTCACTAGAACATCGTATCGTAGGAAGAATAGGTGTCGAGATTTCAGAAGTATATCTAGTCCTCGGTCTAGTAGTCGGAAGTTCAGGAACTCGTTCCCTATGAAGCATACGGTTAACATAGGTACGATAGTAACTCCAATCTCGCGGAGCATCGCGTCCAGGTAGAGCAAATGGTTGATCCTAATACATCTCCTCAGGAGGATAATGAAGTCGAGGCCTCTCAGATACAAGATGATGAGTATGGGAATCAGATCGCGCAAGCCTTTTACCTAAAGCCCGTGAAGAAGATGCCATGCTGCGGTGCACGTGATGCGTATGCTAAGAAGTATACAGTAAGAGGATAAGCAACGAGTAACTAACTAACTGTGTGCGGTTATAGACTAGAGTGTATGCAACCTAGTTCCTTATAACAAATGCCTCTGATACCAATCTTTCACACCCTCAAAATCCACGTGCGGGGTTTAACCGCGAGGCGTGTGAACAAACTGGGATCCAAGTCATTAGTTACTCAGAACGACACTATATGTAACGTTAAAACAATTCAGAGTTTAAAACTTTAAAACTGTGCGGAAGAGTTTTGTAAATAAATCAAACTCAAGGTATTTTAAGTGTAACATTGGCAAAACATGCACCAAACCATTATAAATAGGAAATAAATAGAAAAGAAATGTTAAGTCATAGTATGCTTGTTTGATATGCATGCTGGACTCGTGATGTGCTCCTACCAGCAACCGAAGTTAATGACCTGAGAATAGCGTACTAAAAAAGTCAACACAATGGTTGGTGAGTTCAAGAGTTGCATTTAACATAATCAGTGATAGTTGTAAAACATAAAAAATGCAATGAAATAGATAGCTAGTTAATATTCATAAGTAATAACCATAGTGATTTCACGATCAAAGCTGACTATGTTTGTCTGTTTGCCTCCCGCCACGACATACCAGGTCATGACGCTATTAGTTGTTTAGGACAATATTGCACCCGCTTGACCTCTAGTCATACAGGTGGGGCTTGTTAGACCCAGTAGTACTACCCAGGATTTCCCGCTAGATTCCTTAATTAACGATCCGAAAGTGTGAGGTCTTTCAATGGTATACAACATTATGTTAAAATATGCACATTCCATATAGTAAAGCGTTTCTAAACAAGCATGCTATCTCCCCCAAAAAAGAGTGTTTCAAAGCGGGGCATGAACTCACCTGATGCGCAAATCAACAATAAGTGCAAAGCTAGCGATGAGAGAAAAGACAACCCGTCAAAGGTTACCTAGAACATATGAGTACATAAGTACGTGCAACCAAAGAAACATAACAACCGTAAGTGCTCAACAACACATTAACCCTAGGGTTTTGAAACCAAAATGACACATTTGACCTAGTTGACCCGTTTGACCCGTTGGTGACTTGTTAATTAAATTCTTGTTTGATCAAGTTTAGCAACTCATAACACATTATTACCATGTAATCCTTTCACGTAGATCACACCATCAATCTTAAACTCTATCATAATCATCATACAAACATATATCATCATATAACATATTTCATCATACAACGCTTGCAAATCTAACTCAACATCATGCTCAACACAAACATAATTACATCACCACTAGCAATTCATACATTGAATCCAATCATGCACACCATGCCATGTGAAGCCACTACGACTTCACATCCCAAATCCTGCCAATCCTACTAAGTAGGGGCCTCAGACTCGCAAGCGTGTGTGACGATCATTATCACATTACCCAACACAATTGAAAGCAATTAACATACATCATAATGAACTATTACAATCTCATACATAATTCATAATTCCCTACCCTAAACCAACATCTCAACATATCCAATAGATCCTAAATTTCTGAAACAATCCATCCAACATTCACATGATCCAATTTACACATTCCAACACCTTAGAAATCATCAATAAACACTCTAGCATGATCCTAGTATCATAAACATGCCCAAATCACAAAATCCAATGTTTCATTTCAATAAAGTTTCCCTTTTGGGAAAGTAATCACCCAAAATCAATCTATCAACCAAATCTTTCATAAATTCATCAACTTTGTAGCTAATCAAGATCATAGGAACCATTTAAGCACACTAAACATTCATAATTCATCAAATAGCTAATTCTTATGAACAAAAGTTTCTACTTATAGTAACGTATGAACAACGCATTGATTCCATGAAATTCTTGCATAATCCACGTAAACTAGCATCAATATAACACAACTAACATCATATCATCATCAAATCATATCAATTTCAAGTGTTTCAAGGTCAATTGAACTAGGGTTCTTCATGGATCAAAAACTATAAAAAACCAATCAAAATCTAATCTTTAATCGCCTAAGAATCAAGGAATGTTAGTTGCTAACACGTTGTATTGCTCAAACCACACCAAAATCAATTTGTAATTGTTGTTTCTTGATCAAAATTGCAGGAATGGAGGGGATGGGGAGGGTTTCGGCCGCAAATGGGGTTAGGGGGCCTAGGGTTTGGGTTATGTTCACTTAACTTAATTAGATTTACCCTTAAACCCTTTTAAATCACCTTTTTATAAAAATTAGCTTTTTTAACACTTTTTAACAATTTTTAACTACAAGAATATAAGTATTATTAATCAACAATAGTAATCATATGTATTTTCAACTAATAACAGAACACATGAAATCATTGTTACACGTTGTCACGTTATCAAGTAAAAATTCACAAATAATAATTTAAAGTTACACGGATCACATAACCACAACTAATAATCAAAATTATTAATTAGTTTATCATCTTTTTATCATAGATCATTGTTATTAAGTCACCAACGTTCAATGACAACTAGTGTGTGCTCACGACACGTGTATGCAAGATCTAACGGAACTAACAAAGTTTGGTAACGGAAAATTACGAGATGTCACATTATCCCCATGTTGAAAGAATTTTCGTCCCGAAAATTGGGTTACATGGTTGAGTTACATCACTGGTTTACTGCATTGGCATAACGAAATTGAGTGAGTTGTCACATCATCCTCATGTTGAAAGAAATTTAGTCCCAAAATTTAATCTGTACCTTCGTTGGCTGTCGTTGTCGTTTCGAACAAATGAGGATACTTAAGCTTCATCTGATCCTCACGTTCCCATGTGAATTCCGGTCCATGTCTTGAGTTCCAACAAACTTTGACCATGGGTATCTTGCTTTGCTTAAGAGTTTTAACTTCACGATCCATTACTTCAACCGGTTCTTCAACAAAGCGTAATTGTTCATCTACTTGCACTTCTTCGAGTGGTACAATCAAAGTCTCATCAGATTAACACTTTTTCAGGTTTGAGACACGAAACACGTTGTGAACTCCACTTAACGAATCAGGTAGATCTAATTGATACGCCACTGGACCAATTCTTTCCAGAATCTCAAATGGTCCAACGTATCTCGGATGAAGCTTGCCCATTTTGTCAAAATGAATTACACCTTTCCACGATGAGACTTTCAGCAAACTTTGTCACCGACCTGAAACTCCAAAGGTTTCCGTCGCATGTCTGCATAGCTCTTTTGTCGGTCTCGTGCTGCAGCCATACGATTTCGTATCTACACGATCTTTTCAGTAGTTTCATGCACCAACTCAGGATCAGTCAACTGACTATCATCAATTTCTGCCAACACACTGGTGATCTACACTTTCGCCCACACAACACCTCAAATGGTGCCGCCTGAGTGCTAGTGTTATAGCTATTGTTGTAAGAAAACTCTACGAATGGCAGATGAACTTCCCTATTATTTCCGAAGTCAATCACACAAGCTCGCAACATGTCCTACAATGTTTGAATAGTACGCTCTCTCTACCCATCGGTCTGGGGATGATAGGCAGTGCTCATATCCAAACGCGTACCCAAAGATTTCTGTAACGACTGCCATAAATGAGATGTAAACCATGCATCACGATCAGAGATAATCGAGATTGGTACACCATGTCTCGAAACTACCACCTTAAGATTTATTCGGGTTAACTTATCCATTTTATCTGTTTCCTTGATCATCAAGAAATGAGCGGATTTAGTTAGTCCATCCACGATCACTCATATCGTGTCACAAGCACTCGGAGTCTTGGGTAACTTAGTGATGAAATCCATGGAAATCAGCTCCCATTTCCACAAAGGAATCTCAAGTTGTTGCAGTAACCCAGATTAGGCCACGTACGTAGCAACATCTACCTTCATATTAGGCCACCAATAATACGCCTTCAGATCATGATACATTTTATCAGAACTAGGGTGTATAGAATACTTAGACTTATGTGTTTCACTCATAACCAAGTCTCTTAGGTTTCCATACAAAGGCACCCAAAGTCTATCCATGAAGTAACGAATTCCATCGGCCATTACTTCAAACTGTTTGTCTATACCACGTAAGGATTCAGACCCAACATTTTCTGCTTTCAAGACTTCTGTTTGGGCTTCCCTAATTTGTTCAGGTAATTGAGTACTAATCGTAAGTTGCAAAGCCCGCACTCGCCGGGGTTTAGCAGTTTCCTTTCTACTCAAAGCATCAGCGACTACGTTCGCCTTTCCCGGGTGATATTTGATAGCATAATAATAATCGTTCAACAATTCCACCCAGTGTCGCTGCCTTATGTTCAGCTCTTTTTACTCAAAGATATGCTGAAGACTCTTATGATAGGTGTAAATAGTGCATCTGGTACCGTACAAGTAATGTCTCCAGATCTTTAAGGCAAAGACTACTACACCCGGTTCCAAATCATGAGTAGTGTAGTTCTTTTCGTGCACTTTCAGTTGTCTCGAAGCATAAGCTATTACCTTGTCACGTTGCATTAGAACACATCCAAGTCCCTGGATGGAAGCATCACAGTAAACCATGAAGTCATCACTTCCCTCTTGTAATGCTAATATCGGTGCGCTATAAAGTTTCTTTTTCAACAACTGAAATGCGGCTTCTTGACTCTCGGCCCATTTATACATCGTACCTTTATAAGTCAAGGCAGTCAGAGGTTGAGCGATCTTAGAGAATCCCTCAATGAAACACCGATAATATCCTCTAGACCAAGAAATTATCGTATCTCACTAGGCATTTTCGGAACCGACCATTTCTTTATCGCCTCAATGTTTACTGGATCCACGTGAATTCCCTTTTCATTAACAATATGACCCAAGAATTGCACTTAGTGTATCCAGAAATCATAGTTGGAAAACTTAGCGTACAACTGTTCCATCTTAAGCAATTCCAAGATTAGACGTAGATGCTCCTCGTGCTCTCCTTGGTCTTAGAATAGAACAATATTTCATCGATAAACACAATAACAAACTGATCGAGGTAGGGTTTGCACACACGATTCATGAGATCCATGAATACCGCTGGTGCATTAGTCAACCCAAATGGCATGAACAAGAATTTATAATGAACATAGCATGTACGAAATACGGTCTTCGAGGTGTCTTCCTCTCGAACCCTCACTTAATGATAACCAGACCTCATATCAATCGGTTTTTGGCTGTAACTTTGTTCAACTCTTTGTAATCGATACACATTCTAAAAGTGCCATCCTTTTTCTTGACAAAGAGAATAGGGGCTCCCCACGGCGATGAGCTTGGTCGAATAAACCCTTTATCCAACAGTTCCTGAAACTGTGCTGACAGCTCCTGAAGTTCGTTTGGAGCTAACCGATAAGGTGCTCTCGCAATTGGTGTTGCACCGGGAGTTAGTCAACTCGATGGCTAACCACCGGAATTTTCTCTATTTTCTTCTTTTGTTGATGTTTATCGATCACAAAGGCTAATATGGCTAAGCGACCCTTCCATAGCCACTTCTGCGCTTTCATAATGGATATGATGCCTATCACAGCACCACTTTTCTCGCCCTTAACCAAGAGAATCTCTCCCTCCTTGAGAGAAATGCGGATGATCTTCTCATGGCATATGACTTCCACCTGCTTCTCAGACAGCCAATCCATACCCACGACCACGTCAAAACTCCCAAGTGTAATAGGCATGAGATCGATATCAAAGGTATGACGAGCGAGTTCTATCTTGTAACCCTTAGGGATATGTGTAACAGAGATTTGCTTACCATTAGCTAATTCTACGGTGTATCTAGACTTCAACGTAGAAGGCATTTCACTTAACAGGTTACTAAACTTAGTAGAGATAAAACTCCTATCGGCTCCGGTGTCAAATAATACAGAAGCAAAACAACCATTAACAAGAAATTTACCAGTAACAGTAGTAGGGTCGTTTAGAGCCTCACCTGAACCCAACTCACCACGGCAATCCTTCGCTGCATGTTTAGCTTTTCCACAACACTGGCATCGAAAATTGTCACACCTGCCAGTGTGGTGGTAGTTGCATCGGTTGCACTTTGGATACTTACCCACGTATCCATTTTGTCCTTGAGATGAAGAAGAAGATGATTGATTGAAGCTACGAATGTTGTCAAACTTCCTTTGTTGCTGCTGTTGCTGATGCTGCGGGGGTTGATTGTTCGATGATGAGCTATTGTTGCCAGAGCAGTCCCACTTACGCTTGTTGTCGAGCACGCTTGCCACAGCACCCCGTTTGGGTAACTTGGCTTGTTCCACAGCCTGATCTGTCAGCTTGTGAGCTAACCAGATAGCCTGCTGAATGGTAGTGGGGTTTGAAGCAGTCACCATGCTTTGTATTTCTGGCACAAGACCACGCAGATAAAGCTCGATTTGTTTGATGGGCGGGTTAATCATTCCTGGGCATAGAGTTGCCAACTCATGAGACCTTGTGGTGTAGGCCTCAATCTCAGATCCCTCCATCTTTAGCTGCCAGAACTAAGCCTCCAACTTCTGGACTTCATCGCAAGAACAATACTCCTCCATCATCATGGCTTTGAACTCCTCCCACGGTAGTGCATTAGCCATAACTAGGTGAAACTGTTGCTTTATTGCCACCGTAGTTTAGTGATTGAATGCTTGTGTGATAATAACTGCTTGATTGTATTGATTATTCCAAAGCTTACAAAGGATTAGGGTAGTATGCTATTTATAGCCTATACAAATAGATATTTACAATTACTAAACTACCCTTATGTAAACGAAAATTACATAAAAATCCTAAGTCTATAAGTTGTCTGATGTGGATGATATACAATCCGCTGTGCATGATCAGTCGTCCGCCATGAAGGGTAGATAAGCTGTCCGATGTGTCTTGGATGCTGTCCACTGTGAACACTTGTATTTTTGTCTTGTTATATGTCCGTTGTGGAGTGTTCATCCATTGTGGATTGAACATCCGCTGTGGAATATTCATCAGCTGTGGACTTAGTTCATACGCTATGTGTTGGTTATCCGCTGTGGACACTTAAACACTTTTCTTCATCTGCTGCAGACTTTTGTTCATCCACTGTGGAAGGTTTTCATCCGCTACAGTCACTTAGCAAAAAATCTCTTTTATCTACAAACCTAAAAAATAAATTTATTCTACATTAGTGTACGATATGATGCTAATTATGCTAATGTGTAAGTTAATGATTTTTTGAATGTTAGAACACATTATGTTTGATTATGGCAAGCATTATCCTTTTAATGCACTTGTTGAGTCCAACAATACTCCCCTAAGGATGATGTTTCCATCTCTTTAGTGTTTGCTTGTTTAATATTTTGTTTGTTAGTAACAATGTGTGTTTGTGTTTATATGAGTGATTGTAATGGTTGTATGTATGACTTATATTGTTTGATTGCATGTTTGAATTTTTGTATGAATGATTGTTTGTTTGTCTGATATGATGAATGATTAATTGTCTGCTTTTATGTTTACATGAATGATTGTTTGTTTATCTGATATTATGAATGATTGATTGTCTGTTTGATGTATGTTCTGATTTGAGTATGTTTGCTTTTATGATGTGTTACTTGTCTGATTATTTGTTATGTTGTTTTTGAAATGTTAGACATATTTGATTGTTTGAATGTTTGATTTTTTGTTTGTTTGATTACCTATATGATTCACTGATTACATGTATGATTGTTTGATTACTTGTATGACTTACTGATTACACATGTGTAATCAGATTAGCCTTGTATGATAAATTTATGTATGATTGATGGTATGATAGTTATTTGTCTAATCTGTTTGTTTTTTTTGGCTGATTATGTATGATATACTTATGTATGCTTGATGCTCTGATGTGTTTTTTATTTGTTATGGATGTTTTGTTTGTTTTAATGGTTAGACAATGTTTGATTGTTTGTTTTTCACTTTGATTGTTAGTGAACCTTTATGTATATGATGGACCAGCTTCATCAACACTTTTCTTCACTTCTGATGTGGCCTTCAAATACTCTTCTACATCTTTCTTTGTGATCTGATCTTTAGCAGCTTTTTTGATTTGATCATTCAGAAGAGTGATTCTCAGAGCATTTCTACAGTTGATAATGTGCTCAACAAAATAATTCACTTCACTTTTCTAGTCATCATATTTACTTTCAATTTTCAGATGAACCAACTGCTCTAGTGATGACTTGTTTAGGCTCTGCACATCAATGTTGCTAACCAGTGTGGTTACAACATGATTGCCTTTCAAAATCTCCAGGTTGTTGTTTTCTAGTATTCTCATTCCTGTTTTCCCTCAATGTGTGTTAGTGGTTGCTGATTGGTTTCTAACCTCTGCTTGAGAGTAGCATTTACATACACGGCTCCCAAAATCCTTAACATATGTATGAAATAGCAGCAATCTCCTTTGCACAACACATCTTCTATGGCTGGGAATGTCTTGGTCTTCAAAAATGAAACACAAGATGGATGAAGAAGTTTGATTTCCACAGGATCAAACAACCTTATGTTTGCTACTTCCTTTCCTTCTAACTTTCTTTCAATCACAACCTCAAAATATGTCTCATCATAATACCATCTAGTGATAGGATGGTTATATTGATTAACTTCTATCTTTTTCATTATGAGCTTCAAATCAGAAGGTCTCATAGGGTATCCAACCCTTTCTAAAATCTTAGTGTCAATTTGAGATGATAATTCTTCAATTGTTTTCTTTTGTTTGCTGGCCAACTATTGCTCTCTTCTTAGTTTCTCAATGTGTACCTTGTCTTCTCTGTATGCTTTTCTTTTTATTTCATAATGTTGTCTGTTCATGTATGACCTCATGATGTGATAAAAATCTATGCCCCTGTGATTATTTTAGTGATTGACCATTCTCAGTTGCATCAGGTCAAGTCTGTCTTCATATGACAAAGATTCTAGTTGAGATATGTAATGATAAGTGTTGGAAAAGTCCAGATACTCTCTTGATTAGTACTGCATCCCAGACTTCATCATATTTCCAGGCCATTATCTTCCTTTCATCTGCTGAGGCTGCGAGGGTAATTTTGTCATATAATTGAACAAAATTTGTTTTCTCATTTATCATCTCCCTCACTTCATTTCCCTCTGGCCATAGCCTATGTGGCATGAACTATCTAGCCGTGGCAGGCGGGTTGCTTCCTCTGTCGTCGCCGGGGAGGCCGATGTGCAAAACAGGGCAGTGATTCTCTACAATGACACTATAGACCTTTGCTCTTCAATAGCATGAAGCTCAGGTGGAGCTTGATGATAAATTGAAAGAGAAGATGCAAGATGTGGTCTGAAGATTTGTGGCTTGAGTGCATTAGCTAGCATGTTCTTGTATATCTCCTTAGCCATTTCTTTCATTTTAGAAATAGATCTGCTTGCATATGACTTGTATGGTATTCTAGTATGACTCAACTAGCTTTTAACTTGGGAGTAGGTCATTTTCTCTATTTGAGGATCATTTGGTAAGTTCTTGTGAAGCTCTTGTTGATCCTTAATTTCTTTAAACCTTCTGTATGTTTGCTCTTTCTCATTTTTCATGACTTCTTGAAAGTCCTTGAGCAAATCTTTAATCTCAGTCAGATTAAGATGTATGAATAACTCATATGGAAATCCCTTTGTGAGCAACTCAATACCCATTAAAGTGTTTGAGGGTCATTTGTAAAGAGTTCTTGTATGTTTTGTAACTCATCATCATCATCTTTTTCGTCATCTTCTTCATTTGAATCACTTAGAATAACAATGGGATGTTTTTGCTAGTCATGTGTTTGTTCTATTTCACTCTCTTCTAACACTATTGCCTCAGATGTTTTCTGTTTTGGCTTATCTTCATGCATTGGTTCAGCTTTAACTTTCAACAGCTTAAGTGATGGAGATTCAGGTTCATCAACCTCTTGAACCTTTTGTTTTCCTTTACTTACTGAAGCTAAGTAAAGCCTTTTTCTCTTTCTTTCATAGGTTCTTAATTAAGGTTTTGATGATGATGAAGCCTGATCTTTGGATGTTTTGGATGGTTCTATCACTGATTCAGCAAATTGTTTGATTAGTTCCTTTTGTTTTTCTGATAAGAGGCTGATAGGCATAATTCTTGATTGAGATGATTGTGTCTGAGGAGTATGAAAATGTTATCTGAGAATAGGGGAATAATGAATGCTTTTAAATGGATTAGATTCTACAAACAATTGATCCATTATGCATGTTTCTTCAGGGATAATGATTACTTTGTCTGTTTCCCTTGAGCTGATCTCTTCTGCTTGAGATATAATCTGGACCAAGAGTCACATGAATGTATGGTCCCTCGATTATGGATGTCCATAGATCCGGGTCTTAGAAGATAATACAATTTCTGAACATAATATTCCATTGTTTGAAATCAGCTTTGTTCTTCAGTCTTGGTGGTTTAAGACCACTGTTTGATCCAGAAATTTTATCAAACATGTTTGTTAAAATTTTAACTACACGGTTTAAGTTAAAATTTGCTTGAATATTTAGCTTGTTGCTAAATTTGTTTTTATCCTAAGTTCACTAGGATTTGTTTGATGTGTTTTGTTACTTTTTAATCTTTACCGAATAAAGGAAATTGATTAATTTGTGAGTAATTAATTAATGTCCAAGGTTAGATCTCTTTCAATTCTTGGTAGAATAAGGAAATATTCTGTTACGAATGTCAAATCAGTCAAAAAGAGTCAAAACCCTTTTTAATGAATCCGGTTAATAAAGTCAAAACCCTATAAACAAATATTTTGTTGAAAAAATTAACTTTTTCGGATCAAAAAGTAACTTTTTCAAAAATTCAAAGAAGAATATGTTTCTTCTTTGGTTTTTGATGATTATCTAACAAAATCACCGTAGATTTTGAAGAATATGTGTGAACAAAAACTAGGGTTTATCCTAGGTTTGTTGGCGGCTGGTATAATCTTCAACAAAACAATAATTATGTTGGACTCAACAAGTGCATTTAAAATGATAATGCTTGCCACAATCAAACATAATGTGTTCTAACATTCAAACAATCATTAACTAACACATTAGCATCATTAACATTCATATCATACACTAATATAGCTTAAATTTCTTTTTAAGGTTTGTAGATAAAAGAGAATTTTTGTCAAGTGTCGGCAGCGGATGACCAAGTCTATGTAGTGGATGAATAACTTCCTAAGTGTATACAGTGGATGAACAAAGTCCACAACTCATGAACAACTCTATAGCAGATGTTCAATCCACAATGGATGAACACTCCACAGCGGACGACCTTCAAGGCAAACGTACAAGTGTTCACAGCGGAAAGCATCCAAGACACAGCAGACAACTATTCCTCTCCACAGCGGATGACTTAGCTTCCATAGCGGACAGTCTAACATCCACAGCGGACGACTTATAGACTTAGGATTTTATGTAATTTTCGTTTACATACGGGTAGTTTAGTAATTGTAGATAGCTTTGTGTATATGCTATAAAAAGCATACTACCCTAATCCTTTGTAGGCTTTTGAACAATCAATACAAACAATCAGTTTTCTTATTATCATTGAATCACTAGCAATCACACAATCATACACAGACATACACTGATATCATAGCTCTAATCATGGGTTTCAATACTATGATTATTGTTTGTTGATTTGAGAGATGAAAAGATTCTTGGGGAAATCATTCAACAACATTCATCTTGTGCTGTTTTTGTTTGATTTCATTAGGTGGTATCAGAGCCTTGGCTCAAATCAAACACTGATTTTCGATCCTCTCATTCAACAATATGATATCCGTGGTTCATTAGCTTCAAAACATACATTTTAAGCTGAAAATCATCACAAATACCTCTTCTACTTCAAACATTCATCAAATGCTTAAAACATGATTTATTAATCTGTTCTTGTTCAATTTGTAGAAGTTTTTCTGTTGTTCTGGCTCTAAACATCACTCACCACTGTTTTTCAAAGCATAATCATCTCAAAACCATAAAACCTGATCGGTTCTAAGGGTTTTGGATAAAATAGTACTCGAATACTGTTTTATCAAGTTTTCATCATACAAATATTGTTTTGAATATTTTTGAATCATTTAATGTGTTTAAACTCATCATACTCAAGTATATACACACTTGAATCAGGTTTTTGCTCTTCAATCAACAAACAAATTGTTGATTTGTTGAAAAACACAACAGCCGCCAACAAATCCTAGGAAAACCCTAGGTTTTGATCATTCACAAAAACTCCACAATCTCCGGTGATTGTGTTGTTTCAACATCAAAATCAAAGAAGAAACATAATCTTCTTTTGAGGTTTGAAAAAATTACTTTTCATCCGCAAAAGTTAACTTTTAAAACAAAATAGTTGTTTTTTTAGGGTTTTGACTTATTTGACCGAATTCATTAAAGGGTTTTGACTTTTCTGTCAGATTTGATATCCTTAACAGAATATTCCCTTTATTTAACCGAGACAGAACAGTGACCTTACCTTGGACATTAGTTAATTCAAATTAATTAATTCCCTTTATTCGGTAAAGGTTAAAAAGTAACAAAACATATCAAACAAATCCTAATGACCTTAGGATAAAAACAAATTTAGCACCGTGCTAAATAATCAATCAAATTTGACTTAAACCGTTAAGTTAAAATTTTTACAAACATGTCTGATGAAATTTCAGGATCAAATAGTGGTCTTAAACTACCAAGACAGAAGAACAAAACTGATATCAAACAATGAAAGATTATGTTAAAAAATTAGATTATCTTTCAAGACCCAGATCTATGGACATCCATAACCGAGGGACCATTCATACCATTGACTCTAGGTTCAGACTATAACATACAAAAACCAGTAAACTTGAAAAGTGTAGCAGGTGATGACCTAAAAAGAGTCAAAACAGACATTAAAGCATATAACATATTGGTAATGACTTTGCCATTTGAAATTTTAACAAGAGTTGAAAATTTCAAAACAGCTCATGAATTGTGGAAAATACTTCACACTATGTGTGAAGCACGTGAAGAGATCATGGAAACTAAAAAGAAAAACTAAGGACCTAGTATGAAACCTTCCGTCACATTCAAGGAGAAACAATTCCACAACAACTTCACAGATTTGTTCAACTTGTCAATGAAATGATAGTTTATGGGCTAAAATCTGAATCTGTGGAAATTAACAAAAAGATGTTGCACACACTTCCAGAGAGTTGGACTCAATCAGTCTCTCTGATGAAGGAAACATTGGATCTTGAAGCATTAACTCTAGATGCTCTAGTTGCTAAAGTTGAAGCACTAGAACTGGATGAAAGATCCAGAAACAACAGCACAATTAGACATGTGGAATCATACAAGTTTAAGGAAATTCAACAAACAAACAGTGCATTTTTTACATGCACTGGAGAAGATGAAGATGAAGAATTTTTAGATTCAAGTGAAACTTACTTCTTCCCAGCTCCTGAATAATACAATAACAAACAAAAGTCTAAAAAGACTGGTGTTCATGCTTCTCATGAAGTTACACCACAAAGCAAACATCATCCTCATCTCATGTCTTAAACTCAAACAAACAACAACAATCAAAGACTCAAAACATTCATAAGTTTGAGAAATCAATGGATGCTCTCATAATTATTTTGCAAAGTGAAGAACAGAAAGCAGCCTATGCAGCCTTCTCCACAAGCTTTGAAGCTTATTTGAGAGCAAACCTCACACCATCACAAATCATCCAACAAGATTTGTATGAACTACCACCAGACATGGTTGTAGAAATGGATCTTCAGTTGTCTATGTCAATGATCGCCTGCAGATCAAAAAGGTTTATACAAAGAAACAGGGGTTTGAGCATGGACAAGAAAACCAAAATTGGTTTTGACAAAACAAAAGTGAGATGCTACAATTGTCAACTATATGGTCATTTCTCAAGGGAATGCCAACAACCAAGAGTTGACAGAAACACCAACCAAACACAAGCATCAAGCAGCTACCAAACAAACAGACAAATTCCACCTCCCATTAGCATTCCAGCTGCACCAACTCCACCTCAAATCACACAATATAGCCCAAATCAACACTCAAAATCCTCTGCCATGATCATAAAACAAGATGGTGAGTGTGATTGGAGCATGTATGAAGCTGAGATCGAATCTCCTGATCATGCCCTTATGGCAAATATTGAAGATAAGATCACAGAAATCCTGAAAGAGGTGAGGGATAATCTTTGTTCGCAAACATTCATTAACAAAGTCAACAGATACAGTGAACATGCAGACAAACTTTCCAAGAAAGTTATTGAAACAAACATTTTAAATGAAAGCTTAAAAACAGAACAAAAACAATATGGAATCAAAATTCTTTCATTACAAAATGATTTGGACAAATTGATATGTGAAAAACTATCACTTGCAGCTCAAGTTGAGCAACTCTCTACATCTTTGACTCAGTCAAAAACACTACAAGCTGAAACTAAAGTGAAACTTCAAAAGTTTCAAGTCAGCAACAAGAAGTTTGAAGAACTTCTTACTCAGCAAAAGGCATTCAAGGACCCTTCAAGTTTAGAATATAATAAAGTTAACCCACCTTACAATGATAATTATATCCCTTTACCTGAATCAATGACAAACAAACAAAGTGAATCTCTTGACCCACATGACCAGACTGATAATTCAAAACAATCATCATCATCATCATCATCATCAAAATCAGCATTGATTTCAAAAACACGCATGATCAAATTTTTTAAAAGCCAAGCACCCCCACACATTAAACCAACAGATTTCTATCAAGGTGAAAGTAATGAGTTTGATCAACAAACAAGTGATGAAGAAGATGATGTTGATCTATTGAATGATGAATCAGATCAGCAAATTACTGAAACCTCATAAGTTTCAAGTGTGGTTGATACTCAAATCAAACAAACAAAGCAGACTAAAGGTTTTGATATCTCCTCTGGTGGAAGAAAATCTGACTCTTCCATTCAAGTCAACAAACAATTGCAAAAAGAAAAAGGAAAAATCCCTTTTTCAGTCCAAGCAATCCACTATAACTTTTGATATTCCTTTAAAGTCTAATTTAAAATCAAAAGTTGTAAACAAACAAGGCAATGCAAATTTACCATACTACGAGTGGTGTGATCAATACACTCATACTACAGACAAGTGCAAATATGGTAAATATCGCAAGTACTGTAATATGAACAATCACAGTACTAAAACTTGCCATTTTCACATTTACTATTCAATTTGTGAAAGAAACAATCATAGCACAGCAATTGCTTTTTCAATAAGGAAAATAAGAAACAAAACAAACAAATGCAAGTTGAAAAGCAAATTGAAAAACAACCATTTGTTCTTAACAAGAACAAAGGAGGAGCTCGAGACAAACTCCTCACACAAAGGTTGCATTAAATAATGACAAATAATTTTATTACAACTTTAAACAAACACACAGGAGACATAAGTCTCAAAACAGAGACCAATCAGACATTAGCGCTCTTAGGAGAAGAGCTCAAAGTACTTCTCCTGATAGAGCCAAAACCAACCTTAGGAAATCTAGTGTGTCTAAACCACCTAAACCAGCAGACAGTGCCACTCTTGAAGAAATTTATGTAATGGGAAAAGATGGAAGACCCAAGACCATCTTGGCTTGGGTTGTACCTTCTAATTAAATTCTTTTATTTTGCAGGGACATCATCGAAGGCCTAACAATAGCTGGTATGTCGACAGTGAATGCTCCCGACATATGACTGGCAATTATTCTCTCCTTTGGGATTTTAAGAGCAAAGGAGAAAATGTAGCATTCGGAGGTGATAAATCAGGAGGAAAGATAATTGGTGAAGGAACAGTCTCAAATGGGTTGATCAGCTTTGAAAATGTCAACTACTGTGCAAACCTCCGGTTCAATCTCCTAAGTATATCCAAAATCTGTGATAAGGGATATGCAACACTATTTGACTCCAACAATTGCTACATCCTCAAGACGGGTTTTCAAATCCCTAAAGAATATATCCTTTTGCAAACACCCCGTCATAACAATACATACATTGTTGGTATGAACTCTGTTTTAGCTTCAACCCCTGAAACATGTTTATTATCAAAAGCAAAAGAAGATGTTTCCCAATTATGGCACAGACGTTTGGGTCACTCTAATTATAACACAATGAATCAACTTGTTAAAGGTGACTTAGTAATAGGTTTACCTCAAAAAGAATTTTCTGTATAGAAAACTGCACTGCATGTTTGAAAGGCAAACAACATAGAGTATCACATAAGTCCAAATTGGTAAACTCAAACAACACACCACTCAAATTGCTTCATATGGACTTATATGGTCCAACAAGCATCCTAAGCATAGGAAAGAAGCAATACTGTCTTGTCATAGTAGATGATTACTCCAGATTCACCTGGGTTTTCTTCCTTTTACACAAGTCAGAATCATCAGAAATCATCTAAGTCATTTATCACCAAAATTGAAAATCAATTGGATCTTAAAGTTAAATTTTTAAGAAGTGATAATGGCACTGAATTTAAGAATGACTTTATTCCTTCTTTTTGTATAAAAAAAGGAATCAGTCATCAATTCAGCGTAGCAAGAACTCCTTAGCAAAATGGAGTAGCTGAAAGGAGAAACAGAACATTGATAGAAGAAGTCAGATCTTTGCTTGTTGACTCTCTATTGCCCATATCCTTCTGGGCTGAAGCAATCAATATAGCTTGCTACATTCAAAACAAACATTAATCATTAAAGAATAAAACAAAACTCCTTATGAGCTAATGTTTAAAAGAAAACAATTCATAGGCTTTCATAAGGCTTTTGGGTGTTTTGTATCATATTTAAACACCAGAGAAAAGCTATCCAAGTTTGCTCCAAAAGCAGACGAAGGATTTTTTGTTGGATACTCTAGAAGCTCAAAAGCTTACAGATTATACTATCCAAGACTAAACATTATGGAAGAATCAATTGATGTTGTTTTTAATGAACATTCTTTCACAAAGAAAATCATTAGATCAGACTGGTTGTTTGACATTGATTCACTAACAAAATCATTTGACACATGATGTTACACGTACAAAGGAAGACATTGAATATCCAATGGTACCTCCTCCATCAAAAGATGTTCCTTTAACTGCTGATCCTCTAAGGAGACCAAACGTCACTCCTTCAAGTACAATAGTTACTCCACCTCAAGATCAAACAAACACATCAAGAGGAACTTCAGCATCAAGTCCATCATCTTCTCCACCTGTAATCAATCAACCACAACCAATTAGTGATCCTCAACAAAGCAAGCAAACAAGGTCAAAACAGCTAGACATAGTTGTAGTAGATGATGATTATCTTTCATTACCAGACTCACATCATGATGATGAAATCCTGGATTTCTTTCATGATTCACCACAATCATTCAATGATCATTCAAAATCAGAAAATCCCACCCTCTCCAATACCCTTGCTCAATCATCCACACCAGATCAAACAATCACCAATCTTGACTCAACTGTTCCCATTAATCAGATTGAAACAACCAGAGCTCACAAATATCATCCATTAGAGAATATCATAGGTGACCTCAATGTCAGATTGACACGAAGTCAATCTGATACAACAAAAATTTATTTGTATTCTTGCTTCTTATCACTAACTGTAACTAAAAACATCACCGAAGCCCTAAAAGACAACAGTTGGATAGAAGCCATGCAAGAGGAATTACAACAATTTAAAAAGCAAGAAGTATGGAAATTAGTTGACCTACTTGAAGGTCAATATGCCAATGGCACAAGATGGCTTTTCAGAAACAAAGCAGATGATAGGGATTGTCATTGGAAACAAAGCAAGGCCTATTGCCCAAGGTTACACTCAAGAGGAAGGAATTGATTATGATGATGTCTTTGCTCCCCGTAGCAAGACTAGAAGCAATCTGAGTGTTCCTTGCGTATGCTTCCTCCAAGAACTTCACTGTCTTCCAAATGGATGTCAAATGTGCATTCCTCTATGGAAAGATAGATGAAGAAGTATATGTTGCTCAACCACCAAGGTTTGAAGACCCAGACTTTCCTCACAGCGTCTACAAGTTAGATAAAGCCCTGTATGGTCTTCATCAAGCACCTAGGAAGTGGTATGAAACTTTATCCAAGTTTTTGCTGCAGAATAGGTACACAAGAGGAAAGATTGATCAAACATTGTTCTAAAGAGAAAAGAACAAGACTTGTTAGTAGTTCAAGTCTATGTGGATGACATTATCTTTGGCCCCACCAACATTCAACTTTGCAATGAATTTGAAATTCTTATGCAATCAATATTCCAAATGAGCTCAATGGGAGAACTCACTTTCTTCCTTGGTTTACAAGTTCAATAATCAGTTGAAGGAATTTTTATCAGTCAGAGCAAGTTTGTCAACCAGATATTGAAGAAATAGAATATGTCTGATTGCATATCCAGCAAGACACCATTTTCAACTATCCTGAAGTTTGGACCAAATCTAAAAGGAACATCTATTGATCAAAAGCTGTACAGATTAATGATTGGCTTACTAATGTACCTAACAACTAGTAGACCAGACATCATGTATGCAGTTTGCATGTGTGCCAGATACCAAGCAGATCAAAAGGAATCACACATCAATGCAGTAAAAAGACTCTTCAGATACTTAAAAGGCAAACCAACACTTGGTTTATGGTATCCTAAGGATGGAGACTTCTTTTATTTGCATACACAGACAGTGACTATAGTGGATGCAATCAGAATAGAAAATCAACAACACGAGGTTGTTAGTTTCTTGGATCAAGATTGATCTCCTGGCAGTGCAAGAAACAAACAAATGTGTCTGTATCAACAACTGAAGCAGAATATATAGCTGCTTCTGCATGTTGTTCTCAAGTGCTTTGGATTCAAAACCAAATGCTTGATTATGGCTTTAACTTTCTTAAAACACCCATACACATAGACAATTCTGCTGCCATGTTTATAACTGACAATCCTGTTCAACAGTCTAAAACAAAACACATGGACATCAGATCTCACTTTCTGAGAGATTGTTCAGAAAAAGGTCTGATAAAGTTGATCATAGTTCACACAGATAATCAATTGGCTGATCCTTTTATAAAACCATTTAATTCAACAAGATTTGAATTTCTGGTTCAGGCACTTGACATGATCAACTATGAATCAAACAAATAATGTTTTCAACATTAACATCAGTGTCAGATTTCAAATATGTTTTCAAACAAACATTCAAGTTTTCTGAATCATACATGATACTACATGAGATATGATAGTACACTGGTTTTGTTTTTCACTTGAGTCATTTTCCACAAATAAAGACTGACATACAATATGTTGTGTGGATAGGCTCAACATGGGACATATAACATCATATACAACAGTGAAGAACTAAATTCTTATGATGTGTGGTATTCAAACACCCATCTTGGTTTATGGTAAGTATTGGTCTATCCAAGATAAATTGCTTGCAAAGTAATTGTTATACACCAAGTGAAACAGTATATAAATTGCTCAATCATTCAAGTGTCTCATTTGTTATGATTATCATAGACCTAGAGTACACTCAAGCATTCTCTGTTGTGTTAAGCATAGACCTGAATGACCTACATTATGATCCCAAAAGATTCCCAAAGGGAACACATCCTATTTGGATGCACAATCAATAAAATCTTTTAGACTACCTTCCAAAGGGAAGAGAAAAGAATCCCAATGTGGATTAATTATCAAGGATCAAATTGAGCATTTATACTCCTAAGTAACTAGTTTATAAGTATTGCAAATACTTTGTAGTTTATTTTGTTGGAAGATTGATATCAACATACAATCATATATGGGGTACATACATATCATATCAATACAAACAAAAACATGATTAATCACTCACTATTTTAATCAATCAATAATGCCATGCATGAGTTTAAGTGGACCACAATATCTACAATCAACATTGTATTAGTCTATCTCTATTTTTAAAATCATACAAACAACTCAATGAGAAATTATGACTAGTATGACCTCATGTCATTTTTAAATGATTCAAGTATCAAGCATTCAAAACAAAATCTTTATGTTAGTTGAAGTCATATTTATCTAACAAAAGACATCATACAATCAATCATTTTGGACTTTGATAATTTCCAATAAAAAAATGTCAAATTTTTGTCATTTTAAGTATGCAAAAATTTAGGGGGTGAATTGAACATGGAAATATCAAACGCAACAGAATATATGCAAGATCATACAAACCATTATGTTTAAAACTTAAATAGCTACAATATTGAGTTTTTAAATAAAGCCAAGTCAAGCCAGCACTCAAACACAGCAGTTTGACACACATATATATGTTTTTCATTCCATAATATTCTTTGTGAGTGATATTTTAACATCCATATATTGATCATGTTAAAATTGTAAAATTTTAACACACATTTTAAAGAACAATCATCTCCTTCAAAATTAAAACAAATAAAATTTGGCTTAGGAAGAACAATTTTAATAAACATTTCCTTCAGAAAAAAACATTTGCTTCGGAAGAAAACATTTCAAAATTAACAATTTTTGAAAAAATGTCTACTGTTCACTTAGCGGATACACAAACATTCCTCCGCTGCAGCTATAGTACCATCAAAATTCAATAAACAAACAAGTGTTTACAGCGCATAATGTAAATATTACATCCGTTGTGAATACAGTACCATTACACAGCGCATGAACAAAGGTGCATCCGCCATGTAAATTAAATCAATCAAGTGTTTACAGCGCATGATGTAAATAATACATCCGTTGTAAACAAATCAGTCAAACAAAAAATCCACAGCGCATGACCAAGTGGTCATCCGCTGTAAACAAAGTCAAAGGATCCACAGCGCATGACCAAGTGGTCTCCGCTGCAAGCTCAGTCAAACAAAGGGTTCACAGCGCACAAGTTAAGAGTGTTCAGCGAATACACTATTCATATAGCGGACACTGTTCATACAGTGGATGTGTAACTCACAGCGGACAACTCAAAATTAAATTTTTAAGTATAAACTGTTTACACATCGGCATACAGACTGTATACACAGCGGACATACATCTTATCTGTTGTATATATAGTTCCGTACTTGTGATTTCTTATTCATCACAAGAGAGAGAGAAAATTAAATTTTTGAACATTAAAAATTCCGCTAAACCATTGAACCCCTGTGTGATTCTAAACCACAAATCAATCACAAATTTGTTTGTTTTCTCTTCTGATTTACAATCGAATAGGTACAACAACTTGATTCTGATTATCAATCATTCATTAAAACATCTGAATTTGTGTTTCTGATTCGAACATGGTTTGACCTAAGTCGAACTTTGTTTCAAAATCAAAATAAATCTTATGATGTTTTAAACCAAATCTAACATTGAATATGTGATAGATGATCTTAGTCGAATGTATTAGGATTGTTTATTTGTTGAAATTTGATCAAGTGTTCATCAGGATCATGAACAGACATGATGTTCATTCCAAAATTAGTCAAAATTGATTTTTGATCTTTAAAATGGTTTAACATAAGTTGAAAAATGTTATAACTCTTCAAACATGTTCAAAAGTCAGTTGAAATCAAGCAATTTTAGTTAAAAGAGTAAATTACAGTTTTTGTCCTTTATCTTTATAGCAAATTTCAGATATTATCCTTAAACTAAGGAAATTACAGTAATTGTCCTTTACGTTTAAGTTTTGTTACACGTTTAGTCCTTTACTCTAACGTCCTTTGTTTTAATGGTTAAGTCAAATCACATGACTTGCACATGAGGGGTAAATTAGTCTTTTTACATGATTACATCATAAATAAATATATGAAATACTAAAACACACCCCACCCACCGTACCCCATCTCTCTCTCCCACCGCCACTACCACCACCATTCACAATTATCTTCAACACCCCCTTCTCCGCCGTCTCGAACATCGCCTTCACCCTCTTATTACCAGGGTCCAGAAAATACTCCTTGCTCGCACTAAGGTCCAACGACCCAGTTTCACATAATCGACACCATCAACAAATGCAATCTCTTCAATCGTCTTCACTCCCTCTTCTGATTCCACCTAACAACAGTAATTGGAAGCCCTAACAACAATGTGTGCAAACCCTCTGGTAGAGGTGAATTTACATTAAGAGACAACTTTTTCTGTCATTCTCGAGCCCTCAATCAATGGAAACATCACTCCTGAGGTGTCGCCATTAAAAGCGTACTGGATGAAGACGATTGAAAGCTTACAAGGTGTCGTCATTTTTAGGTGAGATCTGAGGGTTTGTGGGTAGGGGTGGTGTCGGAGATGATGGCGGTGGTGGATCTGATCAACAGAGCGATTAAAGTCTTGGGTTTGGTTGCAAAGGTCAGATTTTTGAAGGTGGGGGTTTTGTGGAAGTTGAATCAGAGTTTTAGAAGGGGAATGTATGGTGGGTGGGTTTTGGTGTTATAGTTTTGGCGCACAGAGAATGGCGATGGAGGAGTGCAGCAAAGGAGGGAGACAATGGTGGTGTTCTTTGTGGGGATATATATATACACACACACACATACATATACATAGAAAGAGAGAGAAGAGATGGGGGTAGGGTACTAGGGTGGGTGGGTTGGGTTTTAGAAATTCATATAATTATTTGTGTGGGTGAAAAGACCAATTTACCCCTCATGTGACCTGACTTAACCATTAAAAAAAATGGACGTTAGAGTAAAGGACTGAACGTGTAACAAAACTTAAACGTAAAGGACAATTACTGTAATTTCCTTAGTTTAAGGACAATATCTGAAATTTGCTATAAAGATAAAGGATGAAAACTGTAATTTACTCTAGTTAAAATTTGACAGAACATTCATCATAAAGCATTAAATGTACATGTATTCAATGTGCATTCAGTGATAGCTTTAACATTCAAAGTCAAACCAAATTGCTCAAAGTGTGTTGTTGTAAAATGAAATCAGTATGCAAACAGACATATTAGCACTTTGTGTTGATCCAAATCAGTTTCAAAACCAATTGAATGAAATCAAATTGAATCAAACAAGTTGTACATGATCAAAATTGACCAAACTTGGATCTTTCAAAGGTCAAACTCAAACAGATTCAATCTGTTAGTGTCAAAGTTCAAACATACACATAAATCAATCACAAGTGTTAAGCATTCTCATATCTTCATTTCATAGAAATCACAACAACCAAATGAACACTTAATTAACTTTTCATCACTTCAAACATTACACATCATTAACACAAGTAAACTAACACATTTCCTTTTTCATTACAGATGGAAAACCTAGTATTTGTTAGAGATCATAATCTCTAAGCATTCCTTGACCCTGATTCATCAAAGACTGAGAATTATAGAGATATCATATACGCCATTAGACAAACCAGACTTCTTTATGCCATGACAGCAGGACCTGAAATCTGTGAAGATCACATAGTCAAGTTTTGGACTCATGCTCATCTGGAACAAGCTGAAGATCAACAAGTTGTTGTTTCTAATGTACATGATCATCAAATCATCATTTCAAAAGATGTGATAAGGAGAGTACTTCAATTGGGTGATGAAGATGCACAAGGCCCAATTGAGTTTGATGAGAACTATGCGCTGCATGTGTTCAGGAAAATTGGCCATACTGGTACAATTGACAGAAAACAAATCAAGAAATCATACATGTGTGCTCATTTTAGATTTCTAATGCAGACTTACCAGAAAACTATGACCAACAAAAAGACTGGCTGGGTGCCACTTCTCTAAGAAGCTCATCAGCAATTGCAAGCATCATAGCTAGAAGGCCTTGCAACTTTGCAGCACAAGTACTGAATGGCATGATTTTCAATTTAACTGAGGTGAGGAACAAGTTCTTGATGTTTCCAAGATTCCTTCACATGATGATTGATGATCTTCTACAGACATTGCAAAAGAGGGTACTATGCATCAACCTGTTCATTTCTATGAACATGTATTCACAAGGATTAAGTCAAGTCTATATCATGGAGCTGAAGTGACTGTGCCTCACCACATGATCAACCATGAACTCCCTGTTCCTGATGTCTTTATGAGGATTCCAGGACAAGGTGAACCAACCATGATATTCCAGAATGTTATTCATCAACAACCACTTATCCAACAAGCACCAATCATCCAAGAACAACAAGTTGCTCCTGAACCCGAACCAATTATTGAGCAAGAACATGCTCAAGAACAAGAACAAGAACAAGAGCAATTTCATGCTAAACATCACATGCCCTTTCCACAACATAGCCCAAACATTTCTGATCAACAAACATTATCATCACTTTTAAGAGATATTGATGAATCTTTAGCAGAACAAGCACATGCACAAGAAGAAGTTGGTACATCTTATCAAATTGAGCAAGAACAATCAGAAACTAGTACTCATGATGAGCAAATAAAGGTGAAGATCAATCAAGTGAGATTCCAACTGAAGAAGAAATTGAGTACTCCAAAGTGTTTTTATTCACTGAGGACAATAAGCTCATTGAAAGATCAAACAACAAAGCAAAGAAGTTGAAAGAGAAACTAAAAAGTAAAGATGAAGAGATTAATAAGCTGAAAGCTGATCAAACAGCTCAAAAGTTGATTGTTCAAGTTCTAGAACAACAACTGGATCAATCAAAGGGAGAGATAAAAGAAAAGGATCAAGATCTTAACAACACAAGATTAGATGCTGCTTATCTTACTAAGCAAATAGTTGCTAAAGACATTGAGATAGATGAGCTGAAAAAGATGATCAATGCTCAATCTAAAGAAATCAACAGACTGAATAGAGAGCTGGTGTATGCAGACACTCAATTGAATGAGTCAGAACATTCAGAAGGTCAAGAACAAGACCTGAGTGATGATATTGAAGAACAAATTATATCTCAAGCAGAAGAGATCAGCTCAAGGGAAATAGAAAAAGGAATTATAATCCCTGAGGAATCATACACAACGGATCAATTGTTTAGTGAAACAAATCCATTTGAAAACATTCATTATTCACCTATACTCACACAACACTTTCACTCTCAAGAGCCTCGAATTGAAGAAACAAGTAATGTTCTTCTCAATCCTCTGTCTGAAAAGCAAAAAGAATTGATCAAACAATTTTCTGAATCAGTGAAAGACCAACAAGCATCATCATCACAACAACCTCTCAAAACTTACTCAAGAAAAAGAAAAAGGTAGTATTTGGCTGCTTTAGTACAAGGGAAGGAAAAGGTTAAAGATTTTGATAAACCAGAATCTCCACCACTTAAGCTGTTGAAAGTTAATGCTGAACCAGTGGATGAAGATGAGCCAAAACAGAAAACTTCTGAGGCAATAGTGTTAGAAGAGGGTGAAATAGATCAAACACATGACCAGCAAGCTCAATCAATCATCATTCTAAGTGATTCAGATGAAGATGATGAAGTAAATGATGGAGATGAGGAAATATAAAACTTGCAAGATCAGTTTACTGATGATCTTCAAACATTAATGAGAATTGAACTAGCTACAAGAGGATTTCCCTATGACTCATTCATGAACCTTAGCCTCACTTAGGTTAAAGACTTGCTCAAAGATTTTCAAGAAGTAATGAAAAATAAAAATGAGCAAACATACAAGAGATACAAAGAAATCAAAGATCAACAGGAATTTCAAAAGAATCTGCCTAAGGATCCTCAAATAGACAAAATGACATACTCCCAGATTAAAAGCTAATTGAGTCATAGAAGGATGCCTTACAGATCATATGTAGGCAGATCAGTTGCACAAATAAAAGTTCTTGCTAGAGAAATCTACAAGAATATGTTAACCAATGCATTGAAGACTCAAACTATTAGACCTCATCCAGCATCATCATTATCCACCTATCATCAAGCTCCACCTGAGCTTTATCCCATTGAAGAACCCAGACAGTTTATGCCTCACAGGCTATGGCCAGAAGGGAATGAAGTGAGGGAGATGATTAATGAGAAGACAAACTTCATAAAACTCTATGATAGGATAACACTCACAGCATCTGCTGATGATAAGAAGATTGTGGCATGGAAATATGATGAGATATGGGATGTAGTGCTTATCAAAAGAGTATCTTGACTTGTCCAGTACTTAACATACATATCTCAACTGGGAGCCCTGAGGTATGAAGACAGATTGGGCCTGATGTAGTTAAGAATGGTTAATCACATCAATAATCCTAGGAGAGCTGACTTCTATCATATAATGAGATCATACATGAACAGACAGCATCATGAGATGAGAGTGAAAGCAGACATAGAAGATAAACTTCACATTGCCAAGCTTAGAAGATAACAAAAAGTTTTAGGCAAACAAGCAGAACAAACTGTTGAACATGTTGATTCAGAGCTTTGGGAAAGGGTTGGTTACCCTACGAGGCCATCAGATTTGAAATTTATCTTGAAGAAGATTTAGGGAAATTAATACAATCATCCAATCACCAAATGGTACTATGATTAAACACATTTTTAAGTGGTGTTGGAAAGAAAGCTTGAAGGAAAAGAAGCAACTGACATAAGATTATTTGATCCTATTGAGATCAAGTTGCTACATCCATCGTATGTTTCTTTTTCAAAGACCAAGACATTCCCTACAATTGAAGATGTGCTATGCAAGGGAGATTGTTGTTATTTCATTCATATGTTAGGATATTTGGGAACTGTGTATGTCAGTGCTGCACTCAAACAGAGATTAGAAACCAAAGAACAACCATTAACACACATAGAAGGAATAACAAGCATGAGAATATCAGAAAACAATAATCTTGAGATGCTCAAAGGAAATCATGTTGTAACCACCTTGGTTAGCAACATTGATGTACAAAGCCTAGATCAATCAACTCTGGAGCAGTTAGTTCACTTAACTATAAAGAGTAAATATGAAGATCAGAAAAGTGCAGTCAAATACTTTGCTGAACATATAGTCAACTGCAGAAATGCATTCAGGATTACTCCTCTCAGAGATCAAGTTAAAGAAGCTGAGAAGGATCAGACAATTGAGAAGGATGTAGATAAGTCCTTGAAAGCTACAACAGAAGTGAAAAAAAGTGTTGATGAAGCTGGTACATCTCATTCATAAAGGTTACTAACAATCAAAGAGGAAAACAAGAAATCAAACACTATCTAACCATTAAAACAAACTAAACATCCAGAACAAACAACAAACATAACAAATCATCAAATATACATAAGTATATCATACATAATCAGCAAACAAAACAAACAGATTAGACAAACAATCAGTTATACCATCAATCATACATAAATTCATCATACAAGGATAATCTGATTACACATGTGTAATCAGTAAGTCATACAAGTAATCAAACAATCATACATGTAAACAATCAAACAAACATGACATTTCAAACAAACATAAACATATATAACTAACAACAAGCACAACATATCAAATAATCAGTCAAGTAACACATCATACAAGCAAACATACTCAAATCAGGACATACATCACAATCTGATTACACATGTGTAATCAGAATAACATTCCATCATTCATTCATAATATCAAACAACCAATACAAACATTCATATCAAACACAAACACACACATATAGTTTCTAACAAACAAAACGTTAAACCAGCATACACTAAATAAATGGCAACATCATCCTTAGGGGGAGTATTGTTGGACTCAACAAGTGCATTTAAAAGGATAATGCTTGTCACAATCAAACATAATGTGTTCTAACATTCAAACAATCATTAACTAACACATTAGCATCATTAACATTCATATCATACACTAATACAGCTTAAATTTCTTTTTTGGGTTTGTAGATAAAAAAGAATTTTTGCCAAGTGTCGGGTGCGGATGAAGAAATGCCCACAGCAGATGACCAAGTCTAAGCAACGGATGAAGAACTTCCTAAGTGTCTACAGCGGATGAACAAAGTCCATAGCTGATGAACAACTCTACAACGGTTGTTCAATCCACAACGGGTGAACACTCCACAACAGATGACCACCAAGACAAACATACAAGTGTACACAGCGGACAACATCCAAGACACGACGGACATCTTATTCCTCTACATAGTGGATGACTTAGCTTCCACAGCGTATAGTTTAACATCCACAGCGGACGACTTATAGACTTACGATTTTATGTAATTTTCGTTTACATAAGGGTAGTTTAGTAATTGTAGATAGCTTTGTGTATAGGCGATAGATAGCATACTACCCTAATCCTTCGTAAGCTTTTGAACAATCAATACAAGCAAGCAGTTTTCTTATTATCATTAAATCAATAGCAATCATATAATCATACACACATGCACTGATATCATAGCTCTAATCATGGGTTTCCGCACTATGATTATTGTTTGTTGATTTGAGAGATTTGAAAAGATCCTTGGGGAAATCATTCAACAACATTCAACTTTTGCTGTTTTTGTTTGATTTCATCAAATCAGTTTGTTGTTTAAAGATAATAATTTGCCTAATTTGACTATAGCACAACTCAAATATGATGTTTAAATACAATGAATGGCTTCAGAGTATTCAAATGAGTGTTTATTTTGATGAAAATCTGATTAAACAATACTCGTGTACTGTTTTATAAAAAACCCTTAGAAACCGATGAGGTTTTAGAGAGGTTTGTGATGAACACGTTTGAAAACAGTTTATGAATGATGTTTTGAGCTTTTAACATGTTGGAGCTCTTGAAGATTAGCATTTAGTCTTTAGATTTTGTTTTTGTCATAGTATAGGGACTTATTGTGTAAATATATGTTCCTTAGTTTCATTGTTAGTATAAATAGGATATTGTTTATATGTGCAGGTAGACTTTTGGAGAGTTTCAGTTAGAACTCTCTCTGTACATTGTATCCGATTGCAAATTGCTTTCAATGAAATCACTGTGAATTTTTGAAGTATTTTGCTCTTGTTGATTACTTTGTGCTTATATTTGATCTTTGCATTACAATATCATCTCAGATCGATCCATTTGAACCTATCAAATGGTATCAGAGCTTTCGGTTCAGTGATTTGAAGCTTAAAATCAAATTTTGACCTCTGTGAATCACATGAATCTGTGTTTGATAGCAATTGATCAAGTAGTTGTTGATTTCAGTTGTGTTTCATCATCTGAAACATGAATTGAATCACAATTGAGTGATTTCTTACATTCAGATCTGAATTTTCATCAGATTTGTGTGCGAACTGTTCTTCGTTGTCAAACTCTAATTCAATCAGAAATTCAGATTTGTTGTTGTTAATTGAGAGAATTGATGAATTAGGATTGATTATCGAATTGAATTCTACCTTATTGGAAGTTTTCAGATCAATTAATCAAGTTTTGAAGAATTTGATAAGATCAGGTTGTTATGAAGATGATGAATTAGGCGCTTGGGGTGTAAAAATCATCTTAAATTTGCTCAAGTGTTTAGGCGTATTGCAACTGTGTAGGCGCATCAACACTGTTTGGGCGTTTCAGAGTTGGACGTTTTGACACTACTTGGACGTTTTACCACTGTGTGGACGTTTTTGAAACCCGAGAGTTCTAGCGTTTGAAGACTGTTTGGGCGCTTCAGTTGAAAATCCAGAAAATTTGTCTAAGTTCCCAGGCGTTTGACAACTGTTTGGACGCTTGACAACTGTTCAGGCGTTTGACAACTGTTCAGGCGTTTGACAACTGTTCAGGCTTTTGACAACTGTTCAGGCGCATCTTCAGTTGGGCGTTTCAAGAATTCTACTAAGGCATTCCCTTAGGCGTTTCAAGTACACAGTGGGCGTTTCACAACTATTCAGGTGCATCAGATTTCAGACTTTTCATTCAACACTTAGAAAATTTTTCAAAAACTAAAATCCAAAAATATTGTCATTTCTTTGTTTCATTTCAAACTTTAAAACAACAAAAACATTTTCTTTTCCTAATTTCAAAACTTAAAATGGCTAAATCTGAAGATTCTGAGAACAGGGTTCCTAAGTTGAAGAATAGAGCTGATTTCAAGAACAGGTCTCAGATTAAAACAACACTTAAACTCTATTGATACAGATCTTTGGAAGTCAATAAAGAAAGGACCTCACATTCCTGTTTCATTAGATGGTCCTGACAGAGGATTTGTTTACACCAAAGACTCTCAAGAACCATATCCTGAAGATGGTCTACATGGTGATGATTTGAAGAAGGTTAAAAATGACATTAAAGCTTATTCTCTGATGTGCAAGGGTTTATCTTTGGAAGTGTTAACAAGACTTGATAGTTATCAGACTGGGCATACCATGTACAAAGCTTTAAAGATCATTTGTGAAGGTGGTAAAGAGATTCAAGATCTCAAAAAGCAGAAACTAAAAAGGCAACTTGAATTATTTGAGCATCTTTCTGGAGAAACAATCAATCAAATGATGAACAGATTTGTGCAGCTCATTACTGAAATGTCAATTGTTGGAGTGAAGAATGATCTCAAAGATCTAAATGATAGACTTCTCAATGCTCTTCCATCTTCATGGAAACAAACAGTTACTTT
This sequence comes from Flaveria robusta, assembly GCA_025506415.1. Lineage (NCBI taxonomy): Eukaryota > Viridiplantae > Streptophyta > Magnoliopsida > Asterales > Asteraceae > Flaveria > Flaveria robusta. Next base: position 28,105,277 of record CM046469.1, read on the forward strand.
GTTGAAGCATACAGAAAAGTTTCCTATGGATCTTGATCTTCTGATTGCCAAAATAGAATCAGTTGAAATTGATGAAAGTTCAAGGAACAATGATAGATCCACATCAACATCTCAGTATAAGTATGTTGCATCTCAAGTTAACACAGTGGAGAATGCATTTATGGCTAAAGATGATAGTTCTTCAAAAGATGAGGGTGATTTGTTTGTTGGAGCTGGTTTCTTTGCTGACTCAACCTATACAAGTGCTCCTGTCTACACAAATCAACCACAATCTCCTCCTAAAACTCAAATGCCTAAACCTCAAACTGAGACTCCATCTTCAACTCTATTAAACCTAGCAAAGTTAAAGATGTCATAAACATCCTTTTATAGGATGAAGAGTCAAAATCTGCTTTTACTGCTTTCATGGCAAGCTTTCAAGCTTATCAAGGCAGTCATCTAACTCAAGTTGATTTGATTTTGCAGGATTTATTTAAGATGGATCCTGATGATGTAGAAGAGATGGATTTGAACTGGCAAATGGTGATGATAGCTTATAGGACTCAGAAACATTCTTATGTGGACATAAATTATAAGCCAAGTGCAAACAAAAAGGTTGGCTTTGACAAGTCAAAATCAAGGTGTTTCAACTGCAATAGCTATGGTCATTTTTCAAGAGAATGCAAAGCTCCAAGAAATCAAGGAGGAAATGATCAAGCAGGTTCCCGTAGTCAAAGATATCAACATCAGTCTCAGAAAACTTTTCAGAAGCCATATCAGAGTCTTCCTATGCCAGAGCTGAAAGAAGAATCAAAAACAACTGAAGAGCCAAAGAAAGCTCTAGTTGTCAGCATCCAGGATGGTTATGACTTGAGCGCTTATGCAGAATAGTTTACTGCTGATCTCACTTCTGGTTTAGCACTTGTTGCTGAAATTAATGATAAAGACTGGTCTGAAGAAAATGATCCAAAGGCAGATGATGATTCAAACAATGATGAAAGCTATGATTGGAGTGACAAATCTCATCCCAAGGAAGATTCAGAAGAAATTGCTCTCATGGCACAATCAGAACAACCAAAGGTTGAACACTCATCATCTAATACTGAGACTTCAACTTCTTATCCAGAAATTCCAATGGAAGTCAGATAGAAAATATGCACAAAAGCATGTTTTGAACAAGTTGAACACTACAAAACCTACTCATTCAAAATATGTGATAAACTTAAACAAGAAGAGTTAATGCACAACAAACTCAAAGCTGATCATAAAATCTTTGATGACAAAATCATATCTCTTCAAACATCATGGAACAAAACTTTAAAAGAACTTGAACAAGTAAAAAGGCAACTAGAAGAGATGACCAAAACTCTAGAACAAGAAAAGTTAGCACATGCTGCAACTCAAGTTGATCTTGCAAAAGTTAAAAGTTCAAAAACTATAGTTGAACAACTGGTAAATGGGAGAAAAGATAAAGATAAAACAGGTCTAGGTTTCACACATGAGCCTATGTCTGAATCAATCTCAAACACTTTGCCAGAGAACTTTAACACTCATGATCACTCACCTGAAAACAAAGCAAAGCTCAAAGCATTTCATGAAAAGAAAAAGAATGAGCAATCTACTAAACAAAGTGAAATTGAAAAGATAAATATTGAAATCTTTGAGGAGAAAGATTCAGAAAAGATAAAAAATGGTCATCCGATAAAAGTCAAATCATATGAACCTCGACCTAAGAACAAGAAGTTGTTTGTCCCAAAAGGATCCAATGAATGTGTTGTTGAACAATGTGTTGAAGAAGTCATTGAAATAAATGACAAAAAGAAAGGGAAAGCTAAAGAAGAAAAATTGAAATTAGATACTTCATGTTCTGATAATTCAAGTTCTTGTGAATCAAACCAAAATGAACACAAAATTAAAGAATCTGAAAAAGAATCTTCTCAAAAATCAATTCCTTCCCAAAGCAACAAAACATCTTCAAGATCAAGAAATCAAAGAAGGAGAAAATCAAATGCTAAATCTAAAAATTCTCAAACTCAAAGAACTGATCAATCGAATCAATTGAAACCTATGAAGTTTGTGTCAGCAGGAACTTTTGACATGAACACAATTTCTGAAACAACATCAAAACCAAAGATCAAATCTAACTCTGATCTGAAAACAGGTTCAGGTCCTAAGTCTTCCGCTGTTAAAAAAAGATTTGCATCTAAAGAGTCAAAGAATTGTGAAAATGTTCAAAAACTTAAAACTAAAAATCAAAAGACCAAACTCATAAATCAAAAACAACAGATTAACCTTCCAACTTCTAAATCTAAACAAGGATCAAATGTGGCATCCACATCTAGGGTTAATCATCAGTTCTTTAATTCTTCACAAAGGTACTGTGGCATTTGTGACATGTATAATCATAACACATCTGAATGTTATTTTAACAAATACTATCATATTTGTGATATGACAAATCACACAACTCCTGATTGTTATTTCAATAAATACTGTGCCTTGTGTGATGAAAGAAATCATAATACTGAAGATTGTTACTTTAGAAAGAACTCGCCAAGGAATGGATATGTTCATCCACGACTTCAAAGAAATCAAAACAATGATTTTCAAGGTTTATCACAACAACCTTCTTTAGGCTTGAGATCTCTCAGAAGAATCAATTCTGATTATGATGATCATTATACTGTGAGAACAAAACAGTATACACAAGGAAATTTCATTTCACAATTTGTGAGAATAAACAATGAAACATTTCCCAAGTAAAATTTTTCTAAGAATGTTTCAATGAATGGTTCAAAATTTCTTGATGAGGATCTTGAAAATCGATTTAATGCTTTGAGGATTAAACAAAATAAAGATAATTAGAAATTTGTCATAAAAGGAATTGATAATTCTAAATATCAAACGAAACCTGACATGAACAAACTCCATTTTAAGCAGTTTACCATTGTTGATAAGTATGGCAAGCCCAAGACCATCTTGGCTTGGGTTGATAACTCAACTTAATTGTCTTTGAAATGCAGGTACGCCCAAAAAGACCAATAAACACATGGTATGTTGATAGTGGGTGTAGCCGGCATATGACAGGCAATCATGCCTTACTTCAAGACTTTAAGATGAAAGATGGTACACATGTAGCATTTGGAGGTGATGCAGGTGGAAAGATTACCGGAGAAGGAACAGTATCAAATGGGATTATTAGCTTTGATAAAGTCAACTACTATGCTCAGTTGAACTTTAATCTTTTAAGTGTTTTCCAAATTTGTGATAAATCATATTCTGCTTTATTTGATGACTCTCATTGTTACATTTTAAAGCTAGGTTTTCAGATTAGCAAGGAATGGGTAGTTGTTAAAGCTGTTCGTGATCGAGATGTATACAAACTAGATATGTCTCAAGTTGATCCTTCAACAGAAATAACTTGCCTAATTGCTCAAGCATCAAATGATGAAAGCCAGCTTTGGCATAGACGTCTCGGACATTCTAACTTCAAAAACATGAACAAGCTTGCTGCAGGAAATCATGTAGTAGGCATTCCAGCAAAGAAGTTTGCTACATCAGATCTCTGCAAAGCATGTTTGAAAGGGAAACAACATCGAGCGTCTTATAAGTCCAAGCTAATAAACTCAAATTCCAAGCCTCTACAGATGTTGCACATGGATCTATTCGGTCCAGTGAACGTGCAAAGTATTGGAAAGAAATCTTACTGTTTAGTTATCATAGATTACTTTACAAGATTTACTTGGGTTTTCTTTTTGCATGCTAAATCTGAAACGGCTGAATTATTAAAAGAGTTTATCATTAAAGTAGAAAATCAATTAGATCAAAAAGTAAAAATTATTCGAAATGATAATGGAACAGAATTTAAAAATGCTAATGTTGACATGTTCTGTTCAGGAAAAGGAATTGCTCATCAGTTCAATGCTCCTAGAACTCCACAACAAAATAGAGTTGCTGAAAGGAAGAACAGAACATTGATTGAGGCAGCTCGTGCAATGATAGCAGATGCGAAGATTCCAATCACCTTCTGGGATGAAGCCATATCCACTGCCTGTTTTGTTCAGAATCGTACTCTATTAGTGAAAGATAAACAGAAAACTCCTTATGAGTTGATGTTTGGCAGGAAACCAAACATAGATTTTCTTAAATCTTTTGGTTGTCCGGTTTTGATTTTAAACTCAAATGATCAGATTGGAAAATTTGAAGCAAAATCTGATGATGGATTTTTTCTTAGATATTCATCAGTTTCAAAAGCATTTAAAGTTTATAACTCTAGAAAGAATGTTATTACTGAAACATTCAATGTTAAATTCATTGAAAATTCATTTCCATCGGTTGCAAATGGTCCAGCTTGGTTATTTGATTTAGATTCTTTGTCAAACTCATTCAATTCTAACCAGTTCGAATCCTCGTGTGTCAACAGGAAACAGGTAGGAGATCTTGGATCTTTCAGTGATGATTCAGATTTTGATGATATGAATGATTCAAGCCCAGATTATCCATTCTTCTTATTTGTTAAAGATCCTGTGTTCAATTCAGAATCTCATGATCAACAAGCTCAAGAACAACCTCCAGTTTCTCAAAATTCAAATGTTTCTCAACATATTCCTAATGATGGACCAGAAATTCTACATCCTGAGTCTGGAACTTCATCTATATCTAGAGATTTAGATGTTAATGACAAGCTTGATTATTTTATCAACTCACCAACTCAAGTTTCGAATTTCACTCCACATTCTTCAAAGTTGTTGCATCAGCTTTCTAACTTGAACCAGACTAATCTTGATGTGAATGTTCAAGCAGATGAGATCCCAACGTCTTGTGTTCACAAGAAACATCCTATATCACAAATTATTGGTCCTTTGAATGAGAGAACTACAAGAAGTCAGTTCAAACAAGCAAACATTTGCTTATACTCGTGTTTCCTATCTCAAATTGTTCCTAAAAACATTTCTGAAGCGTTACAGGACAATAGTTGGATTGAGGCTATGCAAGAAGAGTTATTATAGTTCCGTAAATAGGAAGTGTGGAAGCTTGTGGATTTGCCTAAAGGATAAAATGCCATTGGCACAAAATGGTTGTTCAAAAACAAATCAGATGATAGAGGAATTGTTGTTCGAAACAAAGCAAGGCTAGTAGCACAAGGTTACACCCAAGAGGAAGGAGTTGATTATGATGAAGTGTTTGCTCCAGTTGCAAGACTTGAAGCAATTCGTGTCTTCCTAGCATATGCTTCATATATGAAATTCAAGGTGTACCAAATGGATGTTAAAGGTGCTTTCTTGTATGGACCAATCACAGATGATGTGTATGTCAAGCAACCTTAAAGTTTTGAAGATGCTGAATTTCCTCATCGTGTGTACAAGCTGAGCAAAGCGTTATATGGTCTACATCATGCTCCTAGAATCTGGTATGAAACATTGTCACAGCACTTGATCCAAAATGGATACACAAGAGGGAAAATTGATCCGACTTTATTCATAAAGAAGGATGCAGATGATCTTTTATGTGTTCAAATATATGTTGACGATATCATATTTGGTTCTACAAGTCAGAAATTGTGCTTAGAATTTGAAGATATCATGAAATCTCGCTTTTAAATGAGTTCTATGGGAGAAATAAATTTTTTTCTTGGTTTACAAGTGAAACAGTCTGCAGATGGAATTTTTATTAATCAAGAGAAATTTGATGACAAGCTCTTAAAAAGGTTTAAACTGCAAGATTGTCAATCCATCAGAACTCCAACTGACGTTAACACCACGATTGATCCTGATCCAAAAGGAAAATCAATTGACCAAACTCTATACAGATCTATGATTGGATCTTTGATGTATCTTACTGCATCTATACCTGATATAATGTATGCTGTTTGTGTCTGTGCAGGTATCAATCAGACCCAAAGGAATCTCACCTTATCGCTATCAAACGCATATTCAGATATCTCAAAGGAAAACCGGCTCTAGGGTTATGGTATCCTTATGAAGGAAACTTCGAGTTACATGGATATACTGATAGTGATTATGGGGGATGTTGTCAAGATAGAAAATCTACAACGGGTGGTTGTTAGTTTTTGGGTCCCAGATTAGTCTCATGGCAGTGTAAGAAACAAACAAATGTCTTAGTCTCAACTGCAGAAGCTGAGTACATAGCTGCATCAGCAGGATGTTCTCAAATTTTTTGGTTACAAAACCAACTGCTGGATTACGGGTTCAATTTTCTTAAAACTCCAATTTACATTGATAACACCACTGCTATGTTTATAACAGCTAATCCTGTCCAACATTCAAAAACAAAGCATATCGAAATTCGATATCATTTTCTCAGAGATAACTCTGAAAAAGGTTTAATCATTTTGATTCAAATATCAACATAAAAACAATTGGCTGACCTATTTACAAAAGCCTTTTTACCAGGAAGGTATGAGTATTTGGTTGAGTCTATTGGTCTTATTAACCATATTGAAAATTGATTTTGATGGTTCAAAATGAATATAACCCTCCCTTCTTTTAATAAGAAAAATAAAGAGAAATTGTCAAAATTAACTGCCTAATTGTATATATTGTGTGTGTGTGCTAAAAGAAAAAGCAAATACAAAACTAGAAAAGTGCAAAATCAAAAAAGAAAAATATAAAATGAAAATACAAAAATATATTTTTTATTTCAGGATTGCATCTGCCATTGCAATATGTGAGAAATGATAGTACATCAGTTTTAATCAGTTGCATACTTCACTCGTTAATAAAGTCTGACGTGATCAGATATGATGTGCTAGATATTCTGTTTATAGCATCTGTTCACTTCTTTGTTATGAGTCATCATAGACCTGAAGTGACGAGGTATCCTCTGTTGTAAGTCATTACAGACCTGGATATTCTAACCTGATGCAAAAGATGCCAATGTGCACAAACTATTCAAAAGTCCAAAAATGGATATAAACATGAGATCTGGTTATTCATATAGGTTTTTAAGCTGAGAAAAAGTGCTTGCTTGCATTACTTAATGAAGGTCAGACTCTCTAAGTCTAATACTGGGTCACATAATGTCATATCTAATCAAATCAAATCAATCCAAGAATTGAAAAAGTAGGTGTGCTGATACTTTGCCAAAGTACTCATTGTCTGTCCTAAGATCTAGTGTCTCCTCTGCTGTGGGAACGCTGACCTGGAACACACCTGATCAGGATTTAATCATTGTCTATGACTATCCATAATTTTTTTTGTTTAATGTGCTGATTGTTTACTTATATGATCTCACTGCAGGCATGTGATTCATTATAAGTATAGTGTAGAGTTTTATTCTGCTTTATCTTAATTTTTGCATGATTTTCTGTGTGCAGGCGTGTTGATAATGACTGGTTTGTCTTTCTTTTTCATCAATTAAATAAACTTCTTAGTTTCTGAACTTAAAAGTTTAGGGGGAGTAAAGATTGAAAAAGAATTTCAAAATAAATAATTGAATGATGAAAAGGATGATGCTAAACGTTTACAAGTATGTGTGTGTTTGATATGATTCAAAAATGAACCTGAAAAGAATTCAAATTAAGTTGAAATGTGAAAAAGCTTCTTGCAATAAAAAATAAAGAACTGAGATTATTTGTAATTTTTGCAGTAAAATGACGGGAAATTAATTGAGAAATAAAAGGTATATTTTGAGTGAGAAATAAATTTTTGAATGATAAAAGTCAAAAAGTCAAAGATTTTTAAAGTCAAAAAGTCAAACTTTGACCATGTTGAAATTTCATGATGAACAGTGAAATTTTCAAAATTAGGGTTTGGATGAATTTGGTAAAAAAAAATGCCAAGTGTTAGACGTATGGAAAGGTCTCATACGCCTGAACAGTGGTCAAAAGTCTAATTCAGGAGTATGATGATATTTCAGGAATATGTACAAGTGTTGGGCGTTTTGTTTCATCTCATGCGCTTAAATAGTTGTCATAAGTCTGAAAATTTGGTTAAGTAATGGGTGTTTCAAACAAACTCATGTGCCTAAACAGTACCAGACTTTCCATGTTGAAAATATTCCAAGTGTAGAAGCTTTGAAAGTCCATGCGCCTAAACAGTTCTCATACGAACTGAAGGTTCATGAAATTGTCCAAGTGTTAGGCGTTTCAGGCTAGGTCATGCGCCTAAACAGTTCTCATGCGCCTAAACAGTGTCCATGCTCCTAAGTCCTTGTAAAAATCTGACCAAGTGAGTTCATGCGTCTAGGTGTCATGCGTCTCAACAGAAATAATACGCCTGTACAGTTCTCATGCGCCTAAACCTCATGCTTCTCAACAGTGGTCATACGCCTTCACAGTGGTCATGCGCCTAAGAGTTTTTCAAACTTGTATAAATTCAACACTTGACAGAATCTCATTTCACTCGTTCATTCTCACTGATACTCTGTTCTTATTCATTCATCCCACGATTATCATCTTCATATTTCATACTGATTTACTGAAATCATTGTGACATTTAGGTATAAACTTCGATGCTAAACAACATATTGAGTTCAAATCATCAAAACACAGAACATTTAACACACATTTGATTGGGCGTATGAACCCTATTAGGGCGTCCGAACCCTAAGGGTTTAAGAAATTTGAAATTATCAGATTAAATGTGTTAAATTGTTCAAAATTGAATCTGAAATTGTTAAATACATGTGTTTGCGACCTGATTGACATCATCAAAACTCAATTTCATCACAAAAAAAAAAAATATCTTGATAATTCTGTGTTCATCAGTCGAATAAAATAATAATAAAAATTTAACAATGAAATTAATCGACAAAATTGAAGTTTTAATAAAATTTTAATTTTAATCATAAAAAACATCTCTTAAATCTCATAAATCAAAAAGAAACGAATTACTTAGTGATTATAAATTTTTAAAACTTGAACTTAACATAAGTGTTTCAAACACTTAGAAAATTTTGAATAAAATTGATCAAGTTTCAACAATTTAAAATCTATTAAGTAAAATTTTGAAAACATATTGTCATATATTACTTGGTTTTAATCTCAAATTATTAATTGATTTATATCCAATACAATTGAGTAATGAGTATATCAAATATTTAGAAAATTTCTAAGTATTATTGGATAAAAATTGATAAATCATTATGAGATTTACATCAATGTAATACATTCATTCTTATATTATTTCTTTATAAATGACAGATGGCAGAACTCAAGTTTGAGCCCAAGCATAATGTAGCTGCTTTCTTAAATGAAGAAGTTAGAGAGGCTACCGGATATGAAGAAATGATCAGATTCTTGTTGAGAACAAGATATGTGTATGCTATGTGTGCTCGTCCTGTCATATATTCAAGGCTGATTAAAAGATTCTGGAGGACAACAGAGATTGAAAGAAATGAAGAAGGCAAGAAAGTGCTGAGGGTATTTGTAACCAGTGATAGAATGATAGAAGTATCTGAAGAGTCAATCAGAGAAGCATTAAGACTGGGTGAAAATAATGCACAAGATTTGGCAGAATTTACTTTCAATGAGTGCAGAGATACTTTCATGATGATGGGTCACCCAGATTACTTTCCAAAGAAACAATTCTTCAGAGCCAGAGTTTTTAATCACTGGAAACTTCTGTGCTATATATTTCAACATTGTATGTCTAAAAGGAGTGCAGGATGGAACTCATTTCCTGTTGATATAGCTTCTCCTATTGTTGCATTGGCCACAAACAGAAGGTTTAATATGGCAAGATGGATTATGAATGGGTTTTTATTCAATTTGGAGAAAGGAAAGAGGAATAAATACCTGATGTATCCAAGATTCCTGCAAATGATTATAAATGTAGAACACCCTGATTTTCATGTATATGGGGTAAATGGTGAAAGACTGGATTTAGAACACATGTCTGAAACTGTGTACAAAAGATTATCTGTTGTTACTGGAGCTCAAAACATTCAAATGTTTGATTACATAAGGGCAGTAGCTAGGGATGAAGTAAACATCAATCAAGATCACTTTCATTTAATTGAGGATGAACCAGTTAATCCAAATGATTTGATTGAAGGTGTTATTCAAGAAGTTGCTGAAGAAGAAGAGGAAGATGATGATGATGAAGATGAGCAAGATGGTGATGAAAGCTCATCAAGTGATGATGATAATGATGATGAAGCTAATGGTGGTGAGAATGTTGAAGAAACCATTCAAGATGTTGATAGTGAGGAAACTATGTCTGATGAAAGAAATGAAAATGTTGATGAAAGTTTAGATCAAAATCAGTCATTTGATTTTGATTAAATTAATGCAATATTATCTGAACCTATAAATGTAACCTCTGAAGATGTGCAAGAGGAACAGATAGTTATTGTGGATGAAAGTATAAGGAAACAATCTCAAAATGCAACTGTGCAAACTGAAGATGACAGTGATGACGAATTAATTGATGAATTGAAAGTTAAGAATGTAAAACAAGAAGAATTGATTAAGAAGCTTCAAGAAGAGAATGATGTATTAAAAGCTAAGGTTGATAAGAAAGATTTGATAGTAGCTGATCTTGAAGAGAAAGTAAAAAGATTGACTGAAGAAGTTGAAAGATTGAAAGAGAATTTAAAGGAGAAAGAGATAGAATCAGAATCAGAAGTGGAGATAATTGAAAAGATCTCTGAAGCTGATAAAGGAAAAAGGAAGATTGATTAAGTGATTATAGATGTATCTGCTACTCCATCTAAAATTCAGAAAACTATAGATGAAACAGTGTATGTGGATGAAGAAAATATGCAACAGCAAATTGAAGCTTTAGATGACATTGACTCTGAATTTAATGATGATTGGTACAACGAAGTACTTGAAGATGAAGATGTGTGTGAACTTGTTGAATCTCCAATTCAAAACATTCAAGATGATGTTCCAATTGACTTTGAAGACAGATACAATTACCTTGGTAAGAATAAGTATGATCGTGTATTTTTGGATGGGTTAACAGTTTTTCAAATAAATGAAGAATATGAGAAATGCGTGTTAGCTGAATCAACTGCTCCGGTGGATCCAAATGAAATTTGTATAGAACATGGAGAATGGACACCGATGAGTGAGAGCATAAATGTTGATGATATTCCTGTGTCTGAATTGCACCATCCTAATCCTGAAGACATGAGCATACCGGCATTAAGGATGTGGCTGCAATCAAGGAATTATCCAAGGAAAAGATTAAACAGACTGCAAGGACCTTCTCTGAGAAATTTAGTGAGAAGTTTTCAAGAAACAGAAAAGCAAAACAACAAAATGATCATGCTTGATACAAACAATCCTCAATACCTGGAGATCACCAAAAGAACAAGAATCTTGAAACCGCAAGAGATAAAGTCTATGGAGCTTGTGAAGAAGAGTCATGAACAGAGACAAGAGTTGATGAAAATGTTTCCAAAGAAAGAAAAGCAAGCTTATCAAGTCTCAATTGATCAAAAACAAATGTGAAACAAAGCAAGATCTGCCGGTGATATAGTGAGGAATGTGCTTCAAACAGGGCAATCAATTTCAGAGCTGTTAAATGCTATGATTATGCCGAATAATACTAAAGAAGTAAAGATTGTTGCATGGAAGAACGATGAAGTATTTGATGCATTTTTGATCAAGAGAGTAAATGCTATATGTGATGTGTATCATTTTTACTCTAGTATTATTGCTCTTCCAGTCCAAGATTTAAAAGAATTACACAAGTTCCTCTAATTAATCCAACCAAGTCATCAAGAGGAGAAAACTTTGTGAAACTTTCGGATTATGGAATCTCAAGAATGTCATCCTTTCTGAAAACAAGATGTGATCAAGAAGATAAGTTGTATTTTCAATCTTTAAAGAAAAGAAAGAAAGGAGAATCAAGATCTTCAGAAAAAGAAAGCTATCTAGAGACATTCAGTGAGAAATATTTTGATAAAGTAACCAATCCAGGTTTGAAGGTGATAGATGGTACCCAAACTTCAAAACCTATTCTTAGATGGTTTTATGATTCAGAATCATTTCAATTGATGTTGGTACGAAATGAAGATGATTGGGACAAGGACATGATAAGTTTGTTTGGAGTGTTTTCATTTTTGTCAAATCAAAAGTTTGAAAGAGTGTTATCTGAAGCAGCTGAAAATGATAGAAAGTATTTCTTGACAATAATTAAAGTGATGAATGCAGCTATGGAGCGAATTTCGTTGAGGAAAGCTCTGGCTTATGCAAATATTGTCAAGAAAGATGTACATAATATAGAATTTATGAGAATATAAAGCAAAGGAATGTTAGAGATACATACAAAGGATAATCAAGATCCATTAGAATTTGATGCAAACATTGACATTGCAGGGTTGTCAAAAGAAACCTTGATGGTAATGGATGCTATGGAAATAAAAACAAATGCATCAAAGCCTGAACAAGACATTTTGGTAGCAAAATTCAAGTCTGCAATAAAAAAAGCTTTAAAAGAGATAGAGATATACAAAGAAAAGCCGATATTCAAAATCAAAGAAGAACCTAAAGATTTTTTTTTTTTTTGACTGAAGACTATGCAAATCTTAGGGGGAGTATTGTTGGAGCTCTTGAAGATTAGCATTTAGTCTTTAGATTTTGTTTTTGTCATAGTATAGGGACTTATTATGTAAATATATGCTCCTTAGTTTCATTGTTAATATAAATAGGATATTGTTTATATATGTAGGTAGACTTTTGGAGAATTTCAGTTAGAACTCTCTCTGTACATTGTATCCGATTGCAAATTGCTTTCAATGAAATCACTGTGAATTTTTGAAGTATTTTGCTCTTGTTGATTACTTTGTGCTTATATTTGATCTTTGCATTACAATATCATCATAGATCGATCCATTTAAACCTATCATAACACAAAAAATCTTCTACAAAATGAACAAAAAAAGATTAACACATCATGTGTTCAGCATATAATGTTTGTTTGAAGTAGGAGAAGGTGTTTATGATGATTTTCAGCTCGAAATGTATGCTTTGAAGCTAATAAACAACGGATATCATGTTGTTGAATGAGAGGATCGAAAATCAGTGTTTGATTTGAGCCAAGGCTCTGATACCACCTAATGAAATCAATAAAAACAACAAGATGAAGGTTGTTGATGATTTTCCCAAGGATCTTTTTCAAATCTCTTAATTCAACAAACAACAATCATGGTGCGGAAACCCATGATTATAGTTATGATATCAGTGTGTGGTAGTATATGTATGATTGCTAGTGATTGAATGCTTGTATGATAATAACTGCTTAATTGTATTGATTTTTTAAAAGCTTACAAAGGATTGGTAGTATGATATTTATAGCCTATACAAAAAGGTATTTACAATTACTAAACTACCCTTATGTAAAAAAAATTACATAAAAATCCTAAGTCTATAAGCTGTACCCAGTGGATGATAGACTGTCCGCTGTGCATGTTCAGTAGTTCACTATAAATGGTAGATAAGCTGTCCGATGTGTCTTGGATGGTGTCCCCTGTGAACACTTGTATGTTTGTCTTGTTATATGTCCGCTGTGGAGTGTTCATCCATTGTGGATTGAGCATCCGCTGTGGAATATTCATCAGTTGCGGACTTAGTTCATCGGCTGTGTGTTGGTCATCCGCTATAGAAACTTAGATACTTTTTATCATCTGCTGTAGACTTTTGTTCATCCACTGTGTAAGGTCTTCATCCGCTTCAGACACTTAGCAAAAAATCACTTTTATCTACAAACCAAAAAAAAGAAATTTAAGCTACATTAGGGTATGATATTAATGTTAATGATGCTAATGTGTTAGTTAATGATTGTTTGAATGTTAGAACACATTCTGTTTGATTATGACAAGCATTATCCTTTTAATGAATTTGTTGAGTCCAACAGATAAGAACTACACTATTATCTTAGTATGATTACACAATGAACTAGAAAAACTAAAAAATTACATTTTTACGTATTGTATTATTCAAATATTATTATTTTTTGACATAATGGATTACATAATGACCAACACTAGACTCAATGATTAACAATAGACACAATAAACTGCGAGACAAGGATTACACAGTGACCTGATCAGAATTACACAAAAAACTAAAAAAAGTAAAAAAATTACATTTTCAGCATTGTGTTATTTTAAAAATTATTATTTTACAAAAAATAATTACAAAACACATTGATCTACATAAGACACAATGAACATACAAATGTTACACAATTACTTGATATTACATAATTATCTAATGGATATTACACAGTGAGCAAATATAATGTGACAATAAAATTATCGTATAATAACGGCTAAGATGATAGCATAGGCATGCTCCGGTACGAGATGCTTTACGGTCGGAAATGTAGAACCCTGTGTGTTGGGGTAAGAATGGGCAGAAAGAATTGGGAAATGTAGAAGTAATTGAGGCTATGAATGAAAAGCAAGAAAACATTAAAGGCTACATGAAAGTTGCCAATGATAGACAGAAGTCGTATGCAGATAAAGAACAAATACCGATAGAGTTTAATATTAGTGATGAAGTTATGCTTAAGGTTTTTTCGTGGAAAGGAATCATCCAATTCAGAAAAAGAGGAAAGTTAAGTCCCAAGTTTATTGGGTCATTCAAGATATAAGCCTGTGTAGGCGAAATGGCATACAGATTGGATTTACAAGATGATTTAAGCAAGATTCACTCCACTTTCAACGTGTCACATCTGCGTAAGTGTCTAGCGGACGACGATCACCCTCCCTCGTAATGATTTTCTCTCCAACTTAAATCTCCATAACCACTTTGATAGTAAAGCTATATTCATTATCTTAATACTGCTAATACCCCATCCCTAGATCTATTAAAGCAACTAATCTTTCACATGCCACCCAGCTCATTTTAGCTTTACCATTTTTAAGGCCCCAAGAAAGTTTCTCCGAATCCTTTCAAGCTACTCTATGACTTTTGATAGGGCTTTAAAAAGTGATAAAAAGTATATTGGAAGGTTACCTAACATTCAAGATAGAAGCCGTGTAGGCGAAGTGGCATACAGATTGGATTTACGAGATGATTTAAGCAGGATTCACTCCACTTTCAACGTATCACATCTACGTAAGTGTCTAGCGGACGACGATCACCCTCACTCGTAATGATTTTCTCTCCAACTTAAATCTCCATAACCACTTTGATAGTAAAGCTATATTCATTATCTTAATACTGCTAATACCCCACCCCTAGATCTATTAAAGCAACTAATCTTTCACATGCCACCCTGCTCATTTTAGCTTTACTATTTTTAAGGCCTGAAGAAAGTTTCTTCGAATCCTTTCAAGCTGCTCTAGACTATTGATGGGGCTTTAAAGAGTGATAAAAAGTATACTGGAAGGTTACTTAAAACCGATTTGATAAGCGCTAGTCAACCTCCCATCGACAATGAATTCGCCTTCCATTTGGACAAATTTCTTTGCATTCTCTCCACCACTACCGACCATTGAGAGATTCTAGACATATTTGAACCAATAGGAAGACCAATATAAGAAAAAGGTAACTTCCAAGATTGACAGTGCAACAATAAAGCCAAGAAGTTAATCGTTTCCGGTTGGACTGCAATTGTGACATTCACCTCCCCACCGATCTCCTTCTTCTCACAAAACTCTGCAGTCTGTCCTCTCCCGTAACCTAATTCCCGAAGCAACCTTCCGTGTAGCTGTCTTCGATCACCGACGACCTCCCGTCGATACCTTTCCATCTTTCTCACGACTTCAAGCGGCTGTTCACACGCGAGGTGTGATTCTCAGGTTCGTTTCCCCTACGGTTAGTTATAATCGTTATTGACTTTATATGTATAATGTATGGTTCACGCGTAGTTGTCGTATTCTGAACCGTGTTGGCTCGGCCCCGTATACTCATGTATGTGTGATGTGCTACGCGTGTGTGTTTCTTCGTGTGTGGTGTACTGCGTGTGTGTGTTTATGCGTGTGTGGTGTGTTGCGTGTGTGTTGTATGTCATTGGGTGGTGATGGAGCATTCGCGGTTTGCTTGGGGGGATCACATGGTTCCTTTGTTTATGTGTTCGTATATATATGGTGGGAGGTTTTGTTGATGTGGGGTGATCGATTTGGGGTTAGATATGCTTGCTTGTGACTTTGCCTGGCATGTCTTTATGTAGGTATGTATGTGGTAGCATATGTACATGTATGGGTGTTTATATATATATATATATATATATATATATATATAATTTTCTGAATGCATGGAGGATGGTTACGTGAGGGTGAGGTTGTGGTGGTGTTGTTGGTGCATGTATGGTGTGCATAAATCAATTATATATTCACATGTATGTAGAATATAATATACACATTATATATGTGGGTTGCATGAAATAATACATTAAGGTATGGATACATGAACCCATGCATTTGTGTGTGGTTTGTATTTTGGGTGTGTTGAATTGGGTGCATGGAGTTTGTGTGTGTTGAGTTGTTTGTAACCGTGTCGAGAACACGAAACCGTATTGCTCAATTCTCAAATAAATAATGTCAACCTACTAATTTAAAAAACTCCGGGTGTTCGGGAAACTTAAACTCTTGCTCTCTGCATTACATATTTCTGTGCATTTAAGTTGAGTTTACAGCCCCACTCTCATTGTACTCTATTTGCGGTAAGAAACATGTTCGTTTTGAATACTCTTACATTAGATCAGTATTACTGTATTATAGCCCCACTTTCATTGATAATGCTTCTAGATCCAATTTTGTTTTCATCAAAGAGACGGATTGAGTCCAACTCTCTTGAAGTGTATGCAACATTTTCTTGTTGTTCTCCACAGATTCGTATTTGATACCATAAACTATCATCTCATTTACCAGCTTCACAAATCTGTGCAGCTACTATGGTATTGATTGTCCTTGAGCATGATGGAAGGTTTCATACTGGGTACTTAATTTTTCATTCTTGATTTCCCTGATTTCCTAACTTCCTTCACAAATTGTGTGAAGCACCATCCACAGTTCATGTGTTGTTTTGAAGTTTTCCACTCTTGTAAGTATCTCAAATGGGAGGGTCATTGCTAGAATGCTATAAGCTTTCATGTCTGTTTTGACCTTTTTTAGGTCATCAGCTACATTTTTTAAGTTGACTAGTTTTTGTATGTTGTAGTCTGGACCAAGAGTCACAGGTATGTATGGTCCCTCAGTTAAATGTCAATAGATCCGGGTCTTGGAAAATAATCCAGCTTCTGAATATTATTTTACATTGTTTGAAGTCTACTTTGTTCTTGAGTCTAGGTAGTTTGACACCACGGTTTGACCCTGAAGTTTCATTAGACAAGATTGTTGGGTTTTGAATCTAACGGTTTAAGTCAAATTTTTTTGTTATTTTAGCTCGGTGCTAAATTTGATTTATCCTTTGATCACTAGAATTTGTTTGTTGATTTTTGTCACTTTTTAATATTTGTTTACCGAATAAGAATTAATTAATTTAATTTTCAAATTAATTAATGTCCTAGGTGAAGTCACCATCACTTCTCGGTTAAATAAAGGGAATATTCTGTTTAGTAATGTCAATCCGTCAAAACGCTTTAATGATGTCAGTCAACAAAAGTCAAAACCCTAAAAACTAATAATATGTTCTTACAAGTTAGCTTTTTTTTATCAAAAAGTGACTTTTTCAAAAATTCAAAGAAGAATCTGTTTGTTCTTTGTTTTTAAAGAAAAATCAACAAAATCGTCAGATATTTTGATGTTTCAAAGATAATGATGAACTAGGGTTTTAAACCTAGAACAGTTGCAGCTAAACAACTTGATGAACAACAAATGATTTTGTGGTTTTGATAATGATATGTGTTTGCTTTGAGTGTAGAACAGCTCAAAAAATGATGATTAAACAAAAATTTTGAATTGAAATCAATCAAAATTAGTGTTTGTGTGTTGAAAATGAAAGAACAGTATTCTTGTACTGTTTTATCGAAAAACCCTTGAAATCGATGAGGTCTTAGCAATTATTGTGATGTTTCAGTTTGAAAACAGTGTATGAATGATTTTGAGAACTTTGTTAACACCACAAACACAAATATCTTCTTTAAAATGAACTAAAACAGATGATTAAATCATGTTTTTGAACATTTGTTGAATGTATGATGTAGAAGAAGGTTTTTGTGTAGATTTCAAGCTCAAAATGTATGTTATGAAGCTAAGAACCGTAGATATCATTGTATTGATTTAGTGTATAAAAAAACAGTGTTTGATTTGAGACAAGGCTTTGATACCACCTGATGAAACTCATGGGTTTGAACTTTAGAAACAAGAACAAACTCAATGAATTCCCCCAAGGATCCTTTTCAATCTCTCAACGTATAACAACAGATTGTTATATATTCAATACTCAATAATCATCGTGCGGAAACCCATGATTAATGATATGATATCTATGTGTGTGTGTTTGTATGATTGTGTGATTGAATTCTTGAATGAGAATTAAAAATGTTTGTTTGTATTGATTTTTCAAAAGCTTACAAAGGATTAGGGTATACTGCTATTTATAGCATATACAACGAGTGATGTATAGTTACAAAAATACCCTTATGTAAAAACTAATTACATATAATCCTAAGTCTATAAGTCGTTCGCTATGGATGATGACTTGTCCACTGTGGATGATTTAGTGTCTGCTGTGATGTTGAATTATCTGCCCGTTGTGAACATATGATGTTCATTGTGGGCACTTTGTTTGTCCGCTGTGAACACTTGGATGT
Source organism: Flaveria robusta (assembly GCA_025506415.1). Taxonomy (NCBI): domain Eukaryota; kingdom Viridiplantae; phylum Streptophyta; class Magnoliopsida; order Asterales; family Asteraceae; genus Flaveria; species Flaveria robusta. Next base: position 28,123,933 of record CM046469.1, read on the forward strand.
TTGCTTGTTTTTGTCCACTATTGAGTGTTATTCCATTGTGCATATTGAATATTCGTTGTGGACTTGTTCATTAGCTGTGTTGTTTGTTCATCCCCTGTGCATGAGTTAATTGGATATCTGTACTTGGACATCTTCATTCTTCATCCGCTGCTGACAGCTGGTCATAAACTATGGGCTTGTCTTCATCCGCTACTGACACTTTGTAAAATTTCTTTTATCTACAAATTTGAAAAAGAAATTTTAAACAATAATTAGTGTTGATTTGAATCTTAATAATATTTGTATGTTAGTAAATGATTATTTGAATGTTAGAACACATTATTTTTTATTATGGCATGCATTATCCTTTTATACACTTGTTGAGTCCAACAATACTCCCCCTAAGTATGATGTTGCCATCCTTTAATGTTTGCTTGTTACTGCTATGCTTGTTAGTAATAATATGTGTGTTTGTGTTTCATTTGAATGATTGCATGTTTGTGTGCTTGACTTATAATGTTTGACTGCATGATTGAATGATTTGCATGATTGAATGATTAACTTATGATGTTTGAGTGATGTTGCCATCCTTTTCCTTTGTTTGTCAGTGATAACGTGTTTGATTATGTTTTGAATGATTGTATGATTTACAAATTATGTATGATTGGTTGATAACATGTATGATTGCATGATTTTATGATTAACTTATTACACATCTGTAATCAGATTACCTTGTATGTTTTGAATCATATATGTTTGCCTGTATGACATGTTATTGTGTGATTGATGTTATGTTTGATGATATGTATGATATTGATAAATGATTGATGCTTTGATGTGTTTATTGTCTATTATGTATGGTTGGATGTTTTGTTTGTTTGAATGGTTAGATATGTATGATTATTGTTTTGTCTGTTTGATTGTTAGAAACATGTTGTTATACCTTTTTGATCGATTATCAGTGATGAAATCAAACAAATATTGGTTTTTGAATGATTAGGGTTCTAAGGGTTTATCGCACTGGTGTAACGTTTAGAAATTTGATTTTACCTCGCACACTCGTGACGAATGAAAAAAATGACAAGTGTTGATCTATATATACAACATACAAAATGATTGTTCGCTGTGTATACAGTGTCTATGCGCGTTGTGTAAATAGTTTGAACTTAAAAATTAAATTTTAAGTCATGCGCTGTGAGTTACACATACGCTTTGGGAACAGTGCGTCCACTGTACACTTTAAGAGATGTACGCTCTGGACCTTTGAATGTTTTCGATTGTGTTCATAGTGGATGGTTGGACATGCGTTGTGCACACTTTGTATGAAATTTGAAAATTCACAACTGATGACTAAATGTCATACGCTGTGCGATGTAGTATAAAGTGTCTCATTTACCAATTCTTAGGGACTAAGCCTTGTAACATTGGTAAACACTTAAGAGCAATATAAAATATTCTTGAAAACCAAATACTTTGTGTTCTTGCATGTGTTCTTTACCTTTATTCTTAGTTTCATCTATTGGTTCCCTATTTGATTTTATAAATGTTGCTTGTTTCTCTCCAACCTTTGTGAAACTGTTGTATTGATCCACTTATCCGGTCCTGCAAATGGCATCAGAGCTTTTCAGGCTCTTGATTGTAAGATCTCACCATCTTAAGTCTCTTCATTTTCACAAAGCACTTATAAGCTCAAATGGAAGCTTTCTTTAAAGCTGACATGGAAACTAACACCATGACCAAATCTCCACTGATCACTTCTTGTGACTTTGACTAGTGCCAAAGAATGTAAGCATTCATCAAGTGTCAAGACAGTAGGATGTGGAGATTTGTTGTCTCTGGACCTCATGTACCATGCACACCTTCAGCTACTACTAGTGAAATGATTCTAAAGGAAGTGGCTGAATACTCTGATGAATACCGGAAGAGAACTGATGTAGTTAGAAGGCCATGACAGCTCTACAAACTGCTCTTCCTAACTCTATCTAAAAAGGATTCAAGAAATGCAAAACTTCAAAGCAGGTCTGGGATGCAAGCTGATGTATGAGTGGTCTGAGGAAGCAAGTAAAACAAGAAAGATATAATGAAGTAGCAGTTTGAGAATTTCACCTTCAAGATAGATGAAACCATGACTCGATAATAATTCAGGTATGTTGAGATTGTGTACACTATGGTGGATACTGGTGTAAAACTGGAAAATAGGGACATTGGTTGGAAGTTCATGTTCTCTCTTCCAATAGAATGGACACAGTATTGTGTGGTCATTAAAAGAACTGAAAACCTCTCTACTCTTACCCTTACTAAGCTGTATGGTATCCTGAGAGGTTACTAGATGGAGATTAACATGCAAAATCCATCTCATAGCTCATCCCTTACCCAAAAGAGTTCTGCCCTCCATGTGGATGAAAGAAATAGTATAGAACCTTAGCATCACCTTTTTAGCTACCCTAACAACTCACAAAATAGCCATTTCATCAACTTCCTAGGAACACCAAGGGAGAGCTACATCTAAGGAGGCCCATTACAAGAGAACGTTGATCAAAAGTGCATCACTGCTGCACTACCTGAACCATCCAGCTCCAAGAGCAAGTCTATCCCTTAGAAGCCTGTTGCATCATGTGCAAAGGTGAAGAAGTAATAGAAGGCCATGAGCGCTCTTCAAACTGCTCTTCTCAACTCTATCTACAAAGGCTTTAAGAATTGCAAGACTGCCAAGCGGCTCTCGGATGCACTTAAGCTGATGTATGATGGGTCTGAGGAAGCCAAGGAGAACAAGAAAGACCTCATGAAGCAACAGTTTGAGAACTTCACTGTCAAGACCGGTGAAACTATGACTTAGCAATATTTCAGATATGTTGAGCTTGTGGACACTCTGATGGATAGTAGTGTCAAACTAGAGAATAGGGACATTGTGAGGAAGTTCATGTTCTCTCTTCCCAGAGAATGGACTCACTACTATATGACCACTAAGAGAACTGAAAACCTCTCAACTCTTACCCTTACTGAGCTGTATGGTATCCTGAGCGGTTACCAGATGGAGAAGAACATACAAAATCCATCTCACAGCTCATCCAGTACCCACAAGAGTTCTGCCCTCCATGTGGTTGAAAGGGACAGCAGAGAACCTTAACATCATCTTCTCAACTACCCAGACAACTCACGAAAGGGCCCTTTCATTAACTTCCTGGATACACTGACGGAGAGCTACATCCAAGGAAGCCCATTCCAAGAGACAAGCTCTTCTGATGAAAGTTTAGGCAACTTTCACTTTACTCTATAAGACTTGGACTGCATTTATCCGGATGATCTATAATACATGGAGATTGTGCAGCAGATGGCTCTCCTCACTCAAATTGCCAAGAAGTTTTACCAGAGCACAGGGAGAAAGTTTCCTAGTAGTGTATCCAGTGCCAAGTTTAGGCTATAGAAAAGCAAAATGAAGTGTTACAACTGTAACCAAATGGGACACTATGCTAGGGAGTGAAAGGAACTAAGAAATAATGGTGGCCAAGCACAATCTAGACCAAACTACACTGAGGGAGTTCCAGAAGCTAAGAAGCCCAAGCAACAGGCTGCAGTAGCTGTTGAAGAAGGAGGCTTTGATTGGAGTTTATAGGTTGAAAATGCTTCTCCAAACCATGCCTTGATGGCTGACCATGAAGAACCCAAGGTAACGGAACATCTTTATACCCCTGAGTGCATTACTAAAGTTAGCATGTATAGGTCCTATTACTTGGAAGTGAGATCTTATCTTGAGTCTTTGAATATTTTAAAAGCTGATTTTAAAAGAGTAGAAAATGAGTATAAATTAAAATAAAAGATTTAGAGAAAACAATTTCTACTCTTAAACATGAGCACACAAATTACAGGACTCAAATCAAACATTTCATAGCCAAGTTAACTGAATGCCAGGTTGAGCTTGTGATAAGCAAAGCCAGTGCAGAAAAGTGTGTTCTTGAAGAGGGAACCTTCAAGAACATCATATCCTTATCTTTGCATGCCAAAGTGTCATACCAAAACCGGTAGGGACTCGGATCTAGTGAAATAGTTCTTCCACACACTCTATTATCTCTAAGACAGCCAAGGTGTGGAACTAGTGAAGTTGAGCTACCTCCAGAAGATCCAGTTCAAAAAAAGATGAAGATGATGATGAAGAAGAGATGGTGAAGGATGAACCTGAAGTGAGTGAAGAGGTTCAATCTGATATGGGACACCATTCTCCTAAAGAGAAGAAAAAGAGAAAGATGGCCAAGTCTACCAGAAAGAACTTGATCAGGGCTGTAAATAGAAAAGCCAAGAAAGCATAGTAGATCAAGGCCATCTTTGACTTGAAGCAGAAACAAGTGTTCATATCTGCTGGGTTTGCGGTGCTAAGGAATGCAAACTTGACTATGGATTCTAGTACCAAGAGTCCTAGTTCAAGTTCAAACCATCCATGTCAAAAGAGGAAGGTTGATAAAAGTGCACCACTGCTGCACTGCCTGAACCATCTAGTTCCAAGAGCAAGCCTATCCCTAAGAAGCTTGCTGCATCATCTACAAAGGTAAAGAAGGAATTGGAAAGTGATCTAGCTCAATCAGACTCACAGAAAAAGTCTCTCATAAGCAGCTTAACTACAGGCATAATGTGTGGCAGTACTTCTCATCTTCTTAAGGATTGCATCTACAATCCTAAAAGTACTGTCAACATGACCAATAAGGTTTCTAAGATGATGAAAAAGAAGATAGCTTCAGAAGGAAAATTATTTTCCCTTGGAAGCTAAAAAATGAAGGTTTAGAAGATAAGTGGAAAATTGCCTTCGGAAGAAATATTGGTCTCGGAAGAAAAGAATGCTTCCGAAGTACTGAAGTCTGCAGTGGATGCAAAAACTTCCAAAGGTTCAGTCTGCAAAACTTCCAAAGTTGTAAAAACTTCTGAAGCATTGATGGCCAAGTCTAATCTTTCAAAGATGGTATGGAAGATGAAGGAAGGCCAAGTGACTGAAGTTTCCTCATCATCAACAGCTCAAGATCCCCAATGCTTAAAAATTGGATCCATAACTATTGATTTATCTTCTGCTAATATTAATGAACCAAAGACAAGTAAAGCTTGGGTCTCTAATTGTAACTAACCATCATTTTTTATGCAGGAACAACTCAAGACCAAAAGGAATGTGTGGATCATCGATAGTGGCTGTTCGAGGCACATGACAGGCAATGGCTCCTTGCTGCAAGACTTTCAAAAGTTTGATGGAGGGGAGGAGAATCTGGTGGTTACATCACAGGAAGGGGCAATGTACAATGTTACAAATGGTAAGCTTAGCATTAACAAGGTAAACTTTATCAAGGAGCTTGAGTACAATCTTCTAAGTGTATCTTAATTTTGTGACCAAAAGCATAACATGTTCTTCACTAAACATGAGTGCATTGTTCTCAAGCCCGGGGTGGTCATTCCTCAGGAGCATATTTTAGTCAGAGCCCCCAGGAAAGGGAAAATGTACAAGATGGATTTGCAAGAAACCTCCCATTCTGGCTGCTTTCTTTCTAAAGCCAATAGTGATGAGTCTTTCCTCTGGCATAAAAGGATGTGCCATGTAAACTTTAAGAACATAAATATATTAATTAAAAATGATTTGGTCACTGGAATTCCAAAGAAAGAGTTTACTAGTGATGACCATTGTGTTGCATGTCTGAAAGGAAAGCAACACAAAATGTCTCACAAGCCAAAGGAAATCAACTCTATAACTACCCCCTTTACTTGTTCCACTTGGATCTGTTTGGCCCACAAGTGTAATGAGTTTAAGAAAAAGTTCATATTGTCTTGTGATCACAAAAAATTTCACAAGATACACTTGGGTCTTTTTCCTTAAAACTAAGCATGAGACTCCTAAAATCTTGAAGTCTTTCATTCTGAAGATTGAAAATCAATACTATCACACCATCAAGATCATAAGATGTGATCATGGAACAGAATTCAAAAATCATATCCTTGATTCATTTTGTAAAGAAAAAGGTATTTCAAGACAATATAGTTCTCCCAGGACTCCTCAGGAAAATAGTGTTGCTAAGAGGAGAAACAAGACACTTATTGAAGCTGCGGGAAACATGTTGTCTCATTCTAAACTGCCTATCACCTTCTGGGCAGAGGTAGTTAACACTGCCTACTATGTGAAAACAGAGTTTTAGTTGTCAAGAATCATGGTATGACTCCTTATGAGCTGTGGCACAAAAAGATACCTTTTATTGGTTTCCTCAGATCATTTGGATGCTCTTGCACCATCTTGAATACCAAAGATCATCTGGCCAAATTTGATGACAAATCAGATGATGGACACTTTATTGGATACTCTTCTCAAGCTAAGGCTTATAAAGTATACCATCTCAGAACTAGAGTAGTTGAGGAGACAGCCAATGTGACTTTCAATGAACACACCCCAGGTGTGAAGGGTTCTGGTCCTGATTGGCTATTTGACCTTGATTTAGTTACCAACTGTTTTAACAAATCTTGTGAAGATGTTTTAGGATATATTGTTAACTTATCAACAGGAGATCCTGACCTATGATTTGAGCTAAGAAAACCAAGTATGAAAACTAATTTAGCTCCAATGGTAACTAACCCTGCAGGTGAAGATCCTATAAACACAACAATGACAAATTCAGCTGATACATCTGAGGTGCCTATAAATTCTAGCTTAGAGGCACAAAACTTAAATGAAGGATCTTCCAATGTAGGAGAAAGTGGAGATGGTGATTCTGACCAAGAATTCCATGATAATAAAGACCTTTCCACTAAAGATAACATCAATAATATCACACACTCATTGGATCTAGTCAACCTTGATAAGTGTGCTGATGTGGTGGGTAATCCTTAATCACTAGATCTAAACTTCACAAATTTAGATCTATCAAATCAACACACTGTTATTCCTCAACTGAGAATCCACAAGTCTCACCCACAACAAACATCATTGGAAATGTTGAAACAGGAGTGAGAACACGAGGACAAACCCATGATAAAAATGTTTGTCTACACTCTTGTTTCGTGTCTCAGATAGAGCCTAAGAAGATTGATAAGGCTCTGAAGGATGAAAGTTGGGTTGAAGCAATGCAAGAGGAGCTGCTTTAATTCTAAAGGTAGAAGGTTTGGAACCTTATGTCCACTTCCTCATGGGAAGACTACTATAGGAACCAAATGGGTTTTTAGGAACAAAAAGAATGATAGAGGACTCGTCATCAAAAACAAGGCTAGATAGTTGTTCAAGGGTAAACTCAAGAGGAAGGGATTGAGTAAACTGATGTTTTTGCTCTGGTAGTAAGACTTGAAGCAGTTAGGATATTTCTGGCTTTTGTTGCATCCAAGGACTTCAAAGTCTAGCAACTTGATGCCAAGTGTGCTTTTCTATATGCTGTGATTGAAGAGAAATTATATGTCAAACAATCACCTAGCTTTGCAGACCTAGATCATCCTCATTATATCTGCAAGCTTGACAAAGCGCTCTAGGGGCTGCATCATGCTCCAAAAAGTGGTATGAGATATTGTCATAATACCTTGTCCAACATGGTTTCAAGAGAGGTACCATTGACAGTACACTTTCCCTCAAAGGAATAAGGAATAACTTGATTCTAGTTCAAGTTTCTGTAGATGATATCATCTTTGGTTCACGTAATCCAAGTCTCTGGAAAGAGTTTGAGAAGCTGATGAAGAATAGATTTGTAAAGAGTGCCAAGGGGGAACTCAATTTCTTTCTAGGAATTCAAGTGAAGCAGGTGAATAATGGTATCTTCATAAACTAGTCCAAGTATGTATAGGACATACTAACTAGATTTCATATAATTGACTGCAAGGTGGCCAAGACTCCCATAGCAAGAAAACACTCTTTAGGTCGTGACCTTGAGGGATAGTGTGTTGATAAACACCTTTACAGGGCGATGATTGGGTCTCTCATGTACCTCACGGCTAGTAGGCCTGATATCATGTTTGCCACATGCATATGTGCAAGATATCAAGCCTACGCCAAGATTTCACACCTAGTTGCTGGTAAGAGGATACTTAGATATCTCAATGGTGGCTGCAATATGACTGTAAAGTCTACATTAGGGGGATGTCAGTTCCTTGGTGGAAGGATACTATTATGGTAATGCAAGAAACAATCCTGTGTGTCTGCATCAACTACTGAAGCTGAATACATTACTGCTACAATCTGCTATGCTCAGTGCTCTAGATTAAAAATCATATCCTTGACTATGGATTTAACATCAAGGAGACTCCCATCCACATTGACAATGACAATGCTATCTCTATTACAGAGAATCCTGTGCAGCACTCATAGACCAAGCACATCAATATCAGGTATCATTTGATATGAGATAATTTTGAAAAGGCTTGATAAAACTGGTCAAAGTTAACATAAATGAACAATATGTTGATCTGTTAACTAATGCATTTGATAAACAGAGATTTAAGCATCTAATATAAGCTATTGGGATGATTAACTTTGAATAGAGTTTCTTAAATTAATTTCAGAATTATTTTTTAAAATGTGTGTCTTTAATATTGTTTATTCCATAAGTCGTATAAGGCCAGTTATCTTGAAAAAAATTTTTTACCTCATATTCCATAGACTTATAAGAATTTGAAATATAATTTCTTTTCAAAGACATTAAAATTAACTTTGGGAGAAACTTATGTCTCTAATTCTAATAAGTGAAATACCTTTGAAAGAAATTTGAGAAATATCTTCCGAAGCTTAAAACACTTATATGAAATGAAGAACAATTTTCTTCCGAAGCAAATTAGTCATGGAAGATTTATCCTTGAATAAAACTTCTAGTACTTAATGTGTCTCAAAACAAAATATATATCGGAAGCAAATTTTCTCTAAGAAAATTTCTTCCGAAACAAATTTTTCTAACTCTAAGAAATATTTTCCGAAGACAAAATAACTTCGGAAGATTTTTGAATTTCAAGAAAACTACCTTTTTGGGCATCTTTTTTCAGAGGTGGGACTGACATTTGGATTTCAAAGTTTATCCATAAACATTAACTTTATTTCAAATCCATTTCATATATATACACTCAACGGTTCCCCTTCACATACTATCTCCTTCATCGGCAAATTTCTCTAACCTAAATTCTCCCAAATCGCCTTTGTTCATATCTTTCTTCATCTCAAAGGTACCTCAAACCAGCTAACCTTGATCGCAGAAACCAACCCGATTTTTTCGTGCATTTACACAGGCAACACAATCCTGTTAAACTCTAAGAAAGATCCTTGGTTCTCAGAGGTTTGCCGCTTCTTATCTCTATCAAACTACTTCACCTCCCTTACTATTGATCCTCCTCTCTCTAAGGATCAACTTCTGGAGTTCTAAAGAACCTGTCAAGAGGTCACCATGGATGGGGAGAAGGCATTGTCTGCCACAATACAGGGTAGGACAATCTTTATCACTCTAGCTTACATAAACACACATCTCATGCTGAATGATGAAAAAGGTGATTTGTGCTTCCCAAAATTTCTAGTTAACCAGTCCTTTGGTCAGATGGGCTAAGAGGGGGATTACTCTGTAAGAACCTTCAGGAAGGGAAAGGTCTCCTCCCAGTGGAAGTACCTTCTTTATGTGGTCATCCACAGTCTATCCAACAAACGTGGAGGATGGGACCAAATTCCCGAATACCTTTCCTACATAGTCCATGGAATGGTTCAGTGTCAAGTTTAGGTATTCACAATTTGATTATACTAATTTGCTTGCAAACTTGGACTACTTAGAATATTACATGTTCCCTAGATATGTCCAGCACATTCCTAAATATGAACGAGGCACACAGTTAAGGGGAACAGGTAATGTTCTTAAATTGGGATAGCCGAAGCTTGACATTTTTAAAATCATGAGAAAGCCTATTGTGGGCTTCTTTAGGGTAGAAAGAATCATAGTCTAAAAAATGTTAGAGCTCATTGCTCAAGGTGACAACTTAACAGCACCAGCTAGTGTTAAACCCACACCTTCTACCTCTTAGCAACCCTCTCAGCCTCAAATAACCATCACCTACAAAAAGAAATCCAAACAAACCCCTGCACAAGCTATTCAGCTTGTGAAGGCCCCCATATCACCAATCATGCATGAAGAAATAGGCACTAGAGCTCCCACTTCTCCTAAGAAGCAAACCACTCCCATCTCACAAATGATCAGTGCTGAGGTTTCTCATGCTCAGCCTGATGAGCTCATCACCCTAACAGCCTTAAGCCTTCACACTGAGTCTCTAAACTCTAGTGAACAACTTTCAAGGGATGGTTACCATCCCCAGCCTTTAGATCTTAAGCAACCCATTCCCAACCTTGAATTCTATGATAATGAAGACATGGGCTTCAGTGAGTACCATGAGTCTATCTTCTGCACCCTTGCTCAAAGAGAGATGAGTGCTCCTGCATCTCCCATGTCTAGCCCACATCATCCACCCCAAACTGAGGTGGATCTTTCTGAACATGTTCAGGAAATCCATATGGAAGAGGCTCTCATTTCTGCATGTGTTTACATCATTCAGACCTCAACCATGGCAACCCAGCCCCTTGACACTTCAACTGAAGTTGTCATGAAGCAGGGAAAATATAGGAGCCAAGAACAACATGATGGTGATGAGAAAGAATACTTTGCTCCAATTCTCTCATCCCCCCATGATTTCTTTATCTGAAGACGAGGGGAGTCTGCAACTAAATGTGCAACAACTTACCAAAACCTTCACCTATTTAGTTTCTAAGGTTAGTCATTTTGAATATCAAGTGACTGCCTTGTAAGAAAGGGTCAATGACCAGCAACTTAAGATCACCAATCTCAAGGGCAAGTTAGCTGAGAGACCATCAAGACAAATTGAACCAGGTCCACAAGAACCTGTGGAAGTGGTGGACATGACCTCCAGCTCACCTATGCAAGTGGCTGATGCTACGAAAAAGGGAGAGAAAGTTCCTGCAACCACAAAACCTGGGTGTTTTGTCCAGAGTATGGACAATGAAGATTCACCACCCTCACTTGCAGTTGTTCAGACTCAACAACTTTCTTAGGCTCACACTGATGTGGAGGCCATATTACAGGAACTTTTTGAGGAACGAATTCTAAGGGCCATGTCTGCCCCATCCTACCCTGCTGAAAATCCAATAGTGGGATGATGGTATGATGCTGCAATAAAGGCCTTGGTACTCTCTAGGTCTTAGGGGCGGCAAGAAGTCTTTAGTTTTTAAACCCTGAGATTCTATGAGACTTTTTCTGTAGTTGATCTGCCACTTGTCAATCCAAGCCAACACAGACAGGCTGCAGATTAGCTGAGAAGATTCAACAGTGGGTGCTGCAGGAATTCAAAAGCAGATCAAGATTATGTAGACAGAATCTAGCAGGGAAAACTATTGGTCAACTAGATACTAAGGTAGACCCTAACATTAGCTTCGAATGGGAAACCTAGCTTAAAGGCCTAGTACTGGACATGTGAACCTTGAGACAGGATCAACCTCAGCACCCAGAAGCGTCAGTGAAACACCTGCTGGTAAAGGTGTATCACAGCCTCTCCCTGGCCAATGCTCAAGCTTAGCACAACCATCAGTAGGCCAAAGCTCTCTACACCCTGAGTTATACAGGCCAACAATTAACAAAGGGAAAAGGAAAATGACTCCTACGAAGATTGAGGAGTAGAAAAGGGAGAGGAAGAGCAAGGCTAGGGGAGAGGAAACAGTAGAAATCCCCAGCTTCATGCAAGTTGCAATCAGGGCTGCCCACAGGCCAAATACTCAAGATGATGAGTTAAGGGCAGCCAGATTAAACTATCTGGGATTAAGAAACTACAACATTGATGAACTCATCTCTCATCCTATGGGGAGTTTGTAAGAGCTATCTTAGAGGCGGATGCTTACCAAAAATCTCTCAGCATGCATTCTGAATTACAAGGAAGTTACTTCAAAAGATTTGACAAAGCACTAAGAAATTCTCTAAGTGTCAAATTTTCCAAAGCAAAAGACCAACTCTTCTGATGCCAAAGATGAAGTCTTTCGAAGCTTCAAGACAAAGTCTTCTGAAGCCAAGAGACTGATTTCCTCCGAATACAAAAAAAGACATGCTTTCTCTGACATACTTTTGATAAAGCTGAATCACTTTTCACTGCCATCTCAAAAGACTCACCAACTTATACAAGTTGGTGATAATTCCATACTTTTGTCAACTGTAGATTATGGTCATAGAGCCTGTAACTTTTACTTTGTATTTTTTATCCTTTTTTTGTATTAGATATTGATGTGAGCTATGGCATGTCATAGTCACATGTCAAAATGCAATCTCGCTTTTGACTTTACATTGATTTTGTTGTCTAGATTAGTGCTTGAGCTGGCCTTCAAATTATGACCGGCTGTAAACATTGGTAAACAGTTGAGAGCAATATACAACATTATTGAAAACCAAATACTTCGTGTTCTTGCTTTTGTTCTTTACCTTTGTTTTTGGTTTCATCTGCCGGTTCCCTATTTGATCTTATAAGTGTTGCTTGTTTCTCTCCAACCTTATTGAAACTGTTGCATTGATCCCCTTATCCGGTCCTACATAGTATATATATATCTATAATAAAGTAAATTTGCTTAGCTTACATTAGCATAACAAACCATAAATTTTGATGTAATTAGTATGCTATAAAGTTTCTGTTCAACACACTTTAAACCTCATCAGAACTCTTACTATTACAAATTATTTTAATGTGTTTTGAGTATGAGTTTTTGTGGGGATATTTTTTTAATTGTTTACTTTGAATGTCATAAGTTATTGGTTAATAAGTGGCAATTCCTTAAGTAAATTTACAGTATAACCTAGCTACAAAGTGATTTTATGACATCAGACCACAAATACTTATAAATAAACTGATTCTAGAAATGGTCTTGTCTATGTTCTTAAAATGTTTGTAAATATGTTTTATTGATTTTATAACATAACAAAATGGCGGATTAGTTTTCTATTTGTAGTATTGTTATGTTCGTGACATGTTTTTCGTAATCCAATAAAAGCCAAATTTCTACAACAATCTCAAATTTCAATCCAAAAGTAATGTTGGCGATGTCATATTGCAGGCTGTAAAAATTTTAATTTGTGAAACATGGTTAGTGAAGATGGAAGATAAATTAATATAAATAATTATTTTTAATAACATTATGTGTTTTATTAATTTATTTCGAAAACACATATTATTCACAGTTGACTTTAAAGTCAAGATAGTCATCTATCAATTTAGTTTCACTAGCTGCTGCATATGGACGTTAAGGCTGTATTTCAGGTTCTCTTTCACTCTCAACTCTCTAAATTAAACAAAAAAAAAATTGGAATTGTAAAATTGTAATTAAGTTCTAAATGTGTTAATCGGTTGCGGGATTTTAATAAATGTGCCCACAGGTTGACGTGTTAATCTTATTAGATATATATATATATTTTTTTGTTTTTAATAGGTTGACATGTGGACCTGTTTAATTAAATGACTTAAGTTGGTCAATCCAAAAGCAACACATTTGTTAAATGACTTAAGTTGGTCAATCCAAAACCCACACATTTGTTAAACTGGTTAGAGCCAAAAACATAATTATTTTCATGTAATATTTTGGGTTGTGTATGGAATTGCATAATTAATTTTTATTTATTTATTCTTTCTTTGGAAAATATTTATGAAATGCTTATATTAGCAACAAATTTTTGGATTCTTGCTACTAATTATCTTATAATTCTACTACAACTTTGTATAGAAAGTATGATTGGAAATGGATTTATGTTGACGTGTACATAATAGTTTCGAAAAATGGACAGATTATTGATGTTAAACAATAATTCCCGACCACGAGCTTTTTATCAGAGCTAAGAACTATGGCTCATAATAACCACCCAAACATAGTCAAATTAATCGGTTATGGTTTGATTGGAGCTTTACATCTTGTTCTTTAGTTGTCTCCCAATCACAGTTTGGCTTCATGGTTAGTTCTTATGTTGAATTTATATATTAGCAAATCCAGAAAATCCTCTTACCCATGCCAAGTTATAGTATACTGTTTTAGTTTTTTTATTTAGTAAGTTATAAAGAATATATACATCATGAAATTATTTTCTTGCACGTACCTTGCTACAAGGTCGTTGATTCGAATCCTGTACCTTTGTAAATTAAAATGAAGTTAAGTCAAACTAACAAAAGTATTATACAATATTTCATGAGATAATTTCATATACTAACAAAAAAGACAAGAATTGTGTTGTTAATAGTCATCGATATGATGTCGCACTGTGTTGGTTTCCTACTTGTGTGTGTGTGCGTGCGCATGTATATATAGGAGGGATTGTATGGAAAACAAGTGGTTTTGAGAAAACCAACTAAACCAATTCTAAGCAATCACAATTTTTCATTATATATTTATATTTATTATCTTGAAATGGTGTTTTAGTGATTTTTTACATAAATATTTTTTGTAAATACTTATTGTTGACTATATCCTATCTTTTTCTCCATAATTAAACAAATCAACAAAGAGTTTAAAAAAAAAAAACTAATTCATCGCTCAATTGGATTCTTAACCAATTCAATTCTTTGACTAATTCCTCAACCATACAGATGATTGTCAAGAAATCAAGTCGGAGGTTTATAAATGATGATGAAAGTATGTTAGATTAGGTCGCATTGTTTCTTAGCCAATCACATAGTACTGCAGCGATGGTGATGAAATCAAGTTTGAGGTTAGCGGCAATTGAACTAGTTCTTGATAAACTCAATCAATGCATGGGTTCAAAAGTTCATTCATTATTTGGCTTCCATGGATGGTGATGAAAGAAAGAAGATTAAAACCGTTATCTAACTTTGGTTACATAAACGAAACTTGATAATAAGATAACTAAAGAACTAAAAGAAAGGATCTAAGGTATTACTAGAGTGTAAAATAATGACAACAAGAAACAAGATGTAAAACCATGGCTACATATAAGTAATTCATTACATGCATAACTTGCATGATTTAAATTTTCTTATCATATAGTTTTACATATGTATGTCAAAGTTACATATACGTAACCAAAACATTATTACTTATGTCTTACAAAGGACATTCAAACTTTATATACATGAACATAATATATATATTTTTTTTGAAGTAGCTTCCCTAAACTCCTCAACTATTCTTCCCAATCCTTTTATTCTTAATTATTTATGACCAAATAGTGGCTACATATATGTAAATATATGTTTAAACATGGTAACACATACATAACTTGTTCGATGATTACGTATGCAAGTTACGTATACGTAAATCAGTAAACCCAAGTTTGCATATCTATAAATTTACGAGTTTAAAAAATCTTTTCTCACTAGTTGTATGTGTTATAGTTACATATATGTAAAAAGCAATCATTGAATGTTTACATTTACATAAGCATATATGTAATTGTTTAAAAATATTTGTTTTTGTCAAAGATTTAATCTTCTGATGATTAACAAATATTTGCAACTTGATTTTGAAATAAATCAATTTAAATTGCAGATAATGGAAGGAGAGAGTTTATTAAATAAATATTGCAGAACCGTTTGGGGAGATCAATGCAACAGTTTCACTAGAAAGTTTGGCGAGTAAACTATTGAGTAAAACTTATAGGATCAACTAAGGAACCGGCTAAGAGATAACTAAGAACTTAAAGTAATAAAACACAAGCAGAAATGGTTTTCAAGAATGCTGTATATTGCTATCAAGTTCCATTACAAAGTTACAAAGCATACATAGAAATACAAGACCTAAGAAACTTTATACTACATTGTACAGCCGGCCATACTTTGAAAGCCAGCTAGATACACTGATCTAGACAACAAAATCAATGTAAAGTCAGAAAGACAGATTGTCTTTTTGACATGTGACAATGACATGCCATAGCTCACATCCTAATGTATTACAAAAAGGATAAAAGTACAAAGTAGAAAGTTTCAAACACCAAGACCATAATCTACAATTTACAAAAGCATGGATCTTTTCACCAAATTATGCAAGTTGGTAAGTCTTCAGAGTGGCAGCAGAAAGTTGGTCAGCTTTCAGTAGATTAGAGAAAGCATGTCTTCTCTGTCTTTGAAAGAAATCAGTCTTCTGTCTTGTTGGCTTCAGAAGACTTTGTCTTCTAAGCTTCGGAAGGCTTCATCTTTGGCTTTGGAAGATCTTGGTCTTGGCTTCGAAAGATTTTACACTTGGACAGTTTTTCTTAGGAGAAGTGTAAAACTTTCGAAGTAACTCCTGCAATGCACATGCATGCAAGCAGGAAGCTCTTTGGCTACTTTGGTTGCATCAGTCTTTCAAGTATTCCTTACAAACTGCCCTTAGGCTGATGCTACCAAAACCGAGAAGGATACTCAGATGTTGACAGTCCTTATTAGGATCAAGACTATGCCTTTCTTCATCAATTGGTCAGAAATAACCATCTTGACAGATCATGCAGAGGGAGATCAAACATGTCTTGCCAGAGATAAACAACTTGACCTCCTTGATCTCTAACGACATAACCATCTGTCTGGATTTACTGAAAGCTCTAGGATAGGATGGGTCTTCCAATTACAGGAGGCTCTGCTTGAATAGGAGTTGGTTGAGCAGCCTCTTCTTGTTCACTCTTAGGATGTTCTAATTCATCCTTGGGTGCTAAGGTGGATGCCTTGGATTTCTTTTCCTTCTTCTTGTCCCTTCTGATGGCCATCCTTTTCATCTTTCTATACTTTAACTAAGGAGAGTGGTCTGCAGCACTAGTTGATCTTTCTTTATTCTCCTCAGTTCGGTCTTTTTCCTCCATATGTTCAGAAGTAGGAGATTCAGAACCCTGCTGTAGGTCAGAAGATGAAGTTGGTTCAGATGTAGCTTGAGGATCAGGTTGTGTTATCTCTTGCGTTTCAACCTTCGGCTTAACTTCAGGTACAACTTGACTTGGTGGAGAATGCAAGTAAACCAGCTGACCTTCCTTTATCATCTTCTTGATCCCTCTAATATGCTCATCCATTGTGGATAAAGACATAGGACCAAGTCTCCTTCCGAAGAACCCATACAGCTTCAAGAAGCTCACCATCTTCAACCTGTCAGAAGACTTTTTTTCTTGTGATCTGATGGTGGCTCTTGACTTAGCACCCTCTTCTCTCGTTTTTCTCAAATTCAACATACTCATGTGAGAGAGGGTTGAGACCTGCTACCTAATAGAGACTTGTGGCACTCAGATAGGTTATCATCTTTTGTCTCTTTTGTTCTCTGCCTATCTGAGTTTGTTCCTGTTGTACAGTCTACTTTTTAGGACTTTCTTGAACTGGAGAGAGCGTAGGGGCTTTGTATAGTTTCTTTCTTTTTCTTTCTTCTTTGACCTTGAGGAGCAATTCTGCAGCCTCAGAACACTCTATGTCTGCCAGCATTTAACTCTGCCCATCATTGTAGTCTTTCTTAACTCTGCCGATTTCATCTATATTGTATTCAATCTGGCTGCCCTTAACTTATCATCTTGAGTGGTTAGGCCTGTGGGCAGCTCTGATTGTAGCTTGCATGAAGCTTTGGATCTTTCCTTTTTTCTCTCCCCTAGCCTTCCTCTTTCTCTCCCTTTTCTCCTCCTCAATCTCCTCAGGAGTCATTTTCCATTTCCCTTTGTCAGTTGTTGGCGTGTATGATTTAAGGTGGAGAGAGCTTTGGCCTTCTAATGATTGTACTAATCTTGAGCTCTGGCCAGGAAGAGGTTGTGATACACCTTCACTCACAGGTGTTTCACTGAGGGTACTAGGTGCTGAGTATGAGCCTGTCTCAAGGTTCACAGGGTCCACTACTGGGCCGTCAACAAAGGTTTCCCCTTCGAAGCTAATCTTAGGGTCTGCCTCAGTATCCTTTTGACCAACAATTTTCCGTGCTAGCCTCTGTCTATATAATTTTGCTTTTTTTCTGAACTCCTGCAGCACCCACTCTTGGATCATCTCAGCTAATCTACTAGCCTGTCTGTTTTGGCTTGGGTTGACAAGTGGTAAATCAGCCAAGTTAATACACTCATAGAATCTCAGGGTTTGAAAATTGAAGAGTTCCTGCTGCTCCTGAGATCCAGAGAGCACCAATGCCGTTCTTGCATTGTCATACCACCATCCCACTATTGGATTTTCAGCAAGGTAGGATGGGGCAGACATGGCCTTTGGGATTCCTTCCTCAAAAAGTTCTTGTAGTATGGCCTCCACATCAGTGTGAGCCTGACGAAGTTGTTGAGTCTGGACAACTACAAGTGAGGGTGGTGAATCCTCATTGTCCATACTCAGGACAGAACTCCAAGGTTCTTGTGGACCTGGTTGAGTTTGTCTGGGTGGTCTCTCAGCTAGCTTGCCCATGAGATCGGTGATCTCAAGTTGATAGTCATTGACCCGCTTCTATAAGGCAGTCACTTGAGATTCCAAGTGACTAACCTTAGATACTAAGAGGTGCATGTTTGTTGAAGTTGTTGCACCTTTAGTTGCAAACTCCCATCATCTTCAGATGAAGAATCATGGGGGGATGAGAGAATTGGACCAAGGTCTTCTTCCACATCACCAGCATATTATTCTTGGCTGCTGGATTTCCTCTGCTCATTGACAGCTTCAGGTGAAGTGTCAATGGGTTGAGTTGCCATGGTGAGGTCTTAATTATGTAATCACAAGCAGTAGTGAGAGCCTCTTCCATATGTATCTCCTGAACTTGTTCAGGGAGATCCACCTTAGTCAGGGGTGGATGATGTGGGCTCGACATGGGAGAAGAAGAAGCACTCATCCCTCCTTAATCAAGGGTGGAGAAGAGAGACTCATGGTACTCTTTGAAACCCATGTCTTCATCATCATAGAATTCTAGGTTGGTGATTGGTTGGTTATGATCTAGAGGATGGGGATAGTAACTTTCCCCTGAAGGATGTTTAATAGAGTTTTGAGACTCTAACTGAAGGCTTAATACTTATTGGGTGATGAGCTCATCAGGCTAAGCATAAGGACCTCAGCCCTGATCATTTGTGAGATGGGAGTGGTTTGCTCTTTAGGGAAAGTGGGAGGGAGCTCCAGTGTCCACTTCCTCCTACATGGGTGGTTAAATAGGGGCCTAGTTGAATAGCCAAAGTAGGGGTTTGTTTGGATTTTTTATGGTAGGTGATGGCTATTTGGGGTTGAGAGAATAGCTAAGAGATAACAGGTATGGGTTCAACACTAGCTGGTGTTGCTAGGTTGTCACCTTGAGCAATGAGCTCTAACATTTTTGGGTCAAGGGCTGTTTCTACCCCAGAGAATCCCACAATAGGTTTTCTCATAATTCTGAAGATGTCGGGCTTCATCTATCCCAATTAAAGAACATTACCTATTCCCCCTTAACTGTGAGCCTAGTTCACAGTTAAGAATGTGCTAGACATATATAGGGAACATGTAGTATTCTAAGGTGTCGAAGTTAGCAAGCAAATTTGTGTAAACAAACTGAAAATACCTAAACTTGACACCTTGAACCATTCCATGGATTATATAGGAAAGGTTTTCAGGAATTTGATCCCATCCTCCATGCTTGTTACATAGGCTGTGAATAACTACATGGATGAGGCATTTCCATTAGGAGGAGACCTTTCCCTTTCTGAAGGTTCATACAAAGTAGTCCCTCTCATAGCCCATCTGGCCAAAAGAATGATTTACAGCTTCTTCGGGAAAGACAAGTCACCTCCTACCCTGCACTGTGGCAGACAGTGCATTCTCCGCATCCATGGTGACCTCTTGACAGGTCCACCAGAACTCCAGAAGTTAATCTTCATAGAGAGGAGGATCAATAGTGAGGGAGGTGAAGTAGTTTGACAGAGATAAGAAACGACAAACCTTTGAGAAGCCAGAATCCTTCTTAGAGTTCAACAGAGCAACCTGATTATGTTGCTTGTGAAGTTGCATGGAGAAATCGAGTTGGATTCTGTGGTTGAGGTTGGCCATTTGAAGTAGCTTTGTTGTGAAGGAAGTTAAGAACAAGGTTGGTTTTTGGAGAATTTAGGTTAGAGAAATTGTGCAGATGAAGAAGATAGTGAAAGAGGAGCGAACCGTTTAGTGTATATATATGAAATCTTCAATCATCTCAATCAATGATGAACTCTCCAGATGAGTAGATGTCTAATTCTTCAATCATCACTTTCATCTCAGCCTCTTCATCAAATCTTTCTTTAGAAGTTTGACCAGAATAGACAATCATAGCCATGCTTTCCTCTTCCTCCCTAACATTACTGTGTTCAGCTTGCTCAACAGACTCAGTGGTTCACTATCTATTTGATGGTGGAGGGTCATCATCATCACTACTGCTCTCACAAGAGACACTTTCATCTTCTTTTGATTCTTTTTCTTTCTCAGTCTCATCTTCCTTTTCTTTATTAGAATCATCATCATTTTTCTCATGTTTTTCTTAGCTAATTCTTCTGTGATCTTAATCAACATCTCCAGTTTAGAAACTCTTTTTGTTTGAGCTTCTTTTGTCCATGTAAATCAGCTATGATATCAGTTTGGACATCAAGGAGATTCTTTTGTTCTTCCATAGCAAGAGTTTGAATGGTTGCAGCATCCACGTGTCCACTGATTTCTTCTTTTGCCTGTTCCAGAGCTGCTTTAAGCCTGTCAATCTCCTTATCTTTTTCTTCTTTCTCAGACTAATATTTAGCTTTCAGCTCTTTAAGTTCTTTCTCCTTCTCATCCAGCTCTAGAAGTCTATCTCTTAAGATCCCTGATCTTCTATCAAGAAGTTTCTCCATTCTGGCTATCTTTAATAATAGCTCATATATCATGTCATCTTGGCATCAGGACGGTTAACTTCAGATTCTGCATAGCTCTCTAAAGCACCGGCCTCTGAGAGTACTTGTCTCTAAGGCCTTTGAAAGTCAGGATGATGATCCTCCTCATCCGAAGATGATTCGATCCATCTGATGAACTAGTAGATTCACCAGAGTCAACAGATGCAGCAGAAGCTACTAGAGAAGAATGTATAGGAGATATGTGAGTAGTGAGAATAGGAGACATCTGAGGAGAATGAAAAGGTGATGCTCTTAATGTTGATGGAATATCAGCTTCTTGAACTAAGGCCTAGTGTCAACCTATGGTGACACTAGCCTTAGTCCTTCATCTACTGCTTCAGCATGCTCTTCAACAAGTTGTTGATCATGAGCAGCTGGATGCTCTTTAATAATCTCATCCTTAATAACCAACTTGTTCATCATGAACTTCTTCTGGATTGATCTGTTGTACCATCCATGGAAGTAAGTGAAAGAAAGTTCAGCTATAGAAATTCCTTGGATCTCTAATCTTGATGTACTTGTAGGATTTGTCATTATAGTAAGAAATGTCCATCACAGGGCCTTCTGCTACAATATCAAGAAAAACTTCATTGATGAAGCATTGAATGAACCTTGGATTCATCAGGAACATATGACTTCTTCCTTCCCGAATGTTGGAGACCAAGCCATTAAACACATAAACAGACACTTTGAATTGTTTGTTAGTGCATAAGGCACAGATAGCTGATTATGTAGTGATGGGAATAACATTCCGACCAGTCTTCCTATTTGACAAGTAGTGTTGGAATAGATGAATCAGGAATCTCCACTGCAGGTCAACTAACCCCTTCACTATCTATTTTTCCACAAAACCTCCTTCATAACCAATGTTGGCAAAAAAGATCATGATGTTATCATCTTCATGTTCTTGAGGAGAGTTGGCATTATCTCCAAACTGTACACATTATCTTACAGTTTGTTTAGAGATGGCTAGAGTGTGATCATTAGTGATCCTTCAAGATATGGTCCTCACTCCATTTACATCATCCATTTCAGCTGATCCCCAGAACGATCTGATGAAGTTCTCATAAATGATGGGTCTAACAGTGATGGCATGTGCTACTCTTGTTGTTGTAATGTATGTGATCATGTCTTTTAATCCTTCAGCTTCTGGCACATCAGGATCAAGGTATCCACTACCATTATGGAGCCTGCTCCACACGAGGTTTGCCATAGACTCTGCAATACAGACACATGTGTTAGTAATTTACTAACAATGTTCAAATCACACAACTAAGATCATTTTTGACTTTTCTCAGTTTGACTTTCTTAGGTCAAAATTGAGAGTTCAATGGTTACTATTCTATAGGAATTTGACTTATCTTGATTTTGTGATTAATAACCATTTTGTCATATTTTATGCTTATTTTCAATTGTCTTTGTTGTTTTAAGCATCTTTTGACACTGAAACATGGAATTTGACTTCAACATTTTCTTTTCTTGGTTCCTCTATTCATGTGATGAACCTAGGCTTTGTAACTCGATTGTTCTTTGTTATTCACATGCATATCAGTTTCATTAAACTGGAAAATGTCATTGAAATCCAATGTTTATGGTTAATTTTATGAATTTTCTTGACCTAGGGTTCTATGTTCATCACTGGTTCGGTATTCAAAGTTTATGAATCCATCGATAATCATCTTGTTTCGATACTACTGTGGCTAAGAATCAAAATAGAGATGAAATGGGGTTGGATGAACTATTGACATAGTAGGTTTGTGATGATTTGGATGATGGACGAAGATCAGTATGAAAAACGCTCGTCGCACTTTAGGTTCAATCAAATTTGAAAAATATTAAATGACTCTCATTTATGGGCTTAAATAGTCGATTTAAAGGCTTTCTCAAAGTTGGCAAGTGAATGCGGAGGGTTTTAATTTTATACTGTAGAAAATGCGAATGTTTTTGACTTGTACGCATTTGTGTACTGTGGCAAATGCGGAAGAGCAGAAGTTGTTAGCATTTTACACTGTAACAAATGTGGAAGAACATTTTGACTTTTCCGCATTTACATGAACAAATGCGATTGACCATTTTGGTTGTCCACATTTCTTGATCTTCAACCGCATTAGTTAATGTTGATGGATGTTAGTATTTCTGTTGTTCGCATTAACTGAGGTTCAAACAATTCATGACAGAAGAGTGTGAACAAAATTTATTTTTGGTACAAATACACAGCAATATTGTCTGCATTGATCATGTCAACCACATTTGGGAAATGCGGCTGAACAAAACTTAACCTCATGGAGAAATGCGGAAGAACAAATTTTTGTCCGCATAGAGATATATGGAAAAACAAAATTTTATCAGCATAAGTTTTCTCAATACTATCAGAAATTGTTGTATGCATTTGTTTGGAAACAAATGCGGAAGACTTAACTTGTCCGTATTACTTTCACTTGCGTTTTCCTTGTACAAAAGTATTACCCGCATTGGTTATATGCATGGGTTACCTTCACCCTCATTAACCAATACTCTTACCCATATTAAAATTTGAAATTGTCAAAATTAATGTTGTTGCTATGGATAGTTTTGGTTGTTTTGGCACTGATGCTTTGACTTTTATGAAGATGTGTCTTCTGCTTTGACTTTTATGAAGATGAGTCTATTGCTTTGACTTTTATGAAGATGTGTCTTTTGCTTTTGCTTTTTTGAAGTTTGACTGCTGCTTGGATTGCCAATTCTTGCTTAGATTGAATTGTACACAAAGTGTGATACAAATTTCCCAGTTTTGACTTTTGTGCCTCCAAATATCTGCATATACTAAGATACTATGGTATAATTTCCACACCAATACAATCATTTTTCTAATTTTATATTTTTAAGAAAAGCAACAACTGTACATAATGATCAAAATTTTAACTACTGCCCCTAAAGTTTATATCCATAAGAGATAAAAACTATAAAGATTTAAAAATTTGGAATGAAAATATTTTTATGATTTTTTTTGTACATGAAGAGGAAATATACCTTACTTGGGATCATATCAATCATACCTTTCACAAGTGCAAACAATTGTTAGTAAAATAGACATAATCATTAACATATTGATTGTAGGTATGTTTGTCCTCATAAACTCATGCCTGGTTAATATTTTGATGCTTGTGATCTTTATCATGTTTAGAGTGAATTGAGTAATCAACATGTACCTGACACTCATAATCATGGCAAGATCAACCACCCGCATGAAATACATGGTAGAACTTTTTCGCAACTTACATGACCATGTCATTTAAATTATGAACTCTCATTTTGTTTTGAGGTAGGTGGATCCTCATTGGGATTCTTTTACTTTGATCCTTATATTTAGTTGATCCACATTGGGATTCTTTTTGCACTTCACTTTTAAAGGTGATCCGCTTTGGGATTCTTTTTGTTCGTTCACACGGAACGTGTTCTTTCTTATTTCATCCAGGTAGGATGTGTTCCAAATTGGGAATCATGTTGGATCATGACATCAGCACTATGTGCCTGTTTCTCCAAATCTTTGCTTAGCAAAACAGAGGAGAAACTGATGTGGGTGAATGAGATTCTTATGGCATCTTTAGCTGGTGTGTTTAGGTTACTACACACACACACACACTTGGATACGCTAATACTTACTTATACTCTGAGATGAATGCATCACAATTGAATATGAGCTTTAGTTCATCACAATATGTATCTTCTTTTCCAAGCTGAGCCTACTCGCATATCAGATAAGCCATGTCAGTCTATTAAAATTTTGAAATAAGCACAGTGAATGATATAACAACTGTAATTATATCATTTCCCTATTGAAGTATATATCATATTCTTCAACAAAACAACTTCTTTTTGTATTTTTTTGTAATATTTGAATGTTTTTGTAAACTTTGATTTTTACTCAATATTAATCATGCCAATTGATTGGACTAAGAATTCAAATCGACTAAGATCAAATGCGTTAGAGAACAAATCAGCTAATTGAATGTCCGTGTGGACCAGTGTCAACTTGATTAACCCTTTTTCAGCACAGTCTCTCAAAAAGTGATATCTAATTTCAATGTGCTTAGGTTTTTTAGTGCTGAACTGGATTGTTTGTTATGAACACGGCTGCTGTGTTATCAATGTGAATTGGTGTGTGCAAGAAGTTAAAACCATAATCAAGCATCTGGTTTTGAATTCAAAGAACCTGAGAGCAATAAGCTGATGCTGCTATGTACTCAGTTTCTGTTGTTGAAACATACATGTTTGTCTGCTTTTTGCACTACCCGGAGACCAGTCTGGGACCAAGAAATTGACAACCCCCAGAAGTGGACTTCCGATTGAAGTTGCATCCCCCATAGACCAAATAGTAATACATGAGTGACCCAATCATTGATCGATAATGAGTTTCATCTACTGATTTGCCATCTAAATCTAGACCTATCTTCATTTTTGTATCAACAGGAGTTATGATAGACTTAAAATATGCAAAATGAAATTTCTTCAACATGATTTCCACGTATTTTGATTGATTGAAGAAGATTCCATTTACTGTTCGCTGTATTTGCAATCCTAAGAAGAATGTAAGCTCCCCCATAGCACTCATCTGGAATTTGGAATGCATAAGGTCTTCAAAATCCTTGCAAAGTTGCTTGTTTATTGATCCAAAAATAATATCATCCACGTAGATCTGGACTAGCAACATTTCATGTCCTTTTCTTTTTCTGAATAGGGTCTCATCAATTTTTCCTCTCTCATACCCACGTGTAAGAAGAAAAGATGATAGAGTCTCGTACAACTTCCGTGGGGCTTGATGTAGACCACACAAAGCTTTGTCAAGCTTGTACACCATGTCATGGAAATCCGGGTCTTCAAAGCCCGGTGGTAGACTTAAATAGACTTCTTCAGAGATTTTGTCATAAAGAAATGCACACTTTACATCCATTTGATACACAGTGAATTTCATGGATGCAGAGTAAGCAAGGAAAAGTCTAATGGCTTCTAATCTTGCAACAGGTGCAAACACTTCATCATAATTTATTCCTTCTTCTTGAGTGTATCCCTATATAACCAATCTTGCCTTGTTTCTAATAACAATACCCCTGTCATCAATCATGTTTCTGTACAACCATCTGGTACCGATAGGGTATTGTCATTCGGGAAGGTCTACTAGATGCCATACTTCTTGTTTCTTGAATTGGAGCAATTCTTCCTACATTGCCTTTATCCAGCTGTTGTCTTGAAGAGCTTCTTTTATATTCTTGGGTACAGTTTGACGCAGAAAGCAAGAAAACAAACAGATATTTGCAATACTTGATGTGCTTCTTGTCACCCGCTCATCTAGTTCACCGATGATGTTTGACACCAGATGATCCTTATGTATCTTGGAGGTTGGAATTGAGTCACCAGCAATTTATACATCAAGATTGGAAACATTCAGATCATCTTGGTAAGAGGTCTCTTCAGGTTATGATGTAGGTGAATGGTGAAAGTAATCAAAGGCTTCACCAGCTTCAGCATCAGCAACACTTTGAAGACTTTCATCATTTGCATTCCTTTCAGTTTCAACAGGCACAGTAGTTGGTTCTGAATTTCTAACTTTAGTAGATGGTTCTTCTGAAGGATTTGGAAGTGTACTAGGACCAGCCTCAGTTGATAAGTTACTTGACTCACAGAAAGAGCCAAAGGATATGACTGGGATAGGATACAATTCTTGTCCTCCTCTATACAATGACAACTATACGATTATGCCTGAGTCACTCACTCATTCTAATTCAACTGAACCTAAAGTTATTGAAACTAAAACAATGGTTTCACAAATAACTAATCCTCAAAACAAACCGAGTGTTTACATTGAAACAAATGAGGATAAAATCAAACTAGGTCACAATCAAAATCAAAGAGTGCTCATACAAACCTGTAAGTGTCAAGAAACCAAAGAGCCCAATCAGAGACATTATGCCATTCGTGAAATTCATCCCTAAAAGTTTCAAGGTGGAAAATAATGCTAAGATTTCTATGAAATCATCTACCGAAAACAGATCTGATAGTGAGATTAAATCTCCAAAAAAATCAAGCAAATCAGAAAAGGTTTCTCTGAAAAATAAAAGTAAAACAATAGCTTCTTCATCATCCAAAGGGAAATCTCCCATGGTTCAAAGATCAAATCTAAAAATTGAATCTCAATCATCATCAAAGCACAAACAAGGAGTTGATTTTGATATTTGCAACAAAGAGTATGTAGATCAATTTGAACAAGAGTTAAGTAAAGGTAAAAGAAAGCAAAAGGAGTCTCTAAAGTCCAAGCACAGTAGAATTGTGAAACAATCTACTGAAACCAAGAAGACTGAAGTTGCTTCTTCATTGAAAACAAAATCTGAGGCTAATCTAAAATCTGTTAAATCACATGAAGCCACCACATCAAAATCAAAAGACAAACAAATGTATTGTGATATTTGTGACATGTCTAATCACAACACAGGTGAGTGTTATTTTAATCAATATTGCTCCATCTGTGACATGAACAATCATTTAACCAAAAACTGCTATTTCAACAAGTATTGTTTTGTATGTGATATGACAAATCACAATACATCTGATTGTTTCTTTAAACAGAGAGGCTTGAGAGTTCCTCAAAACAAGCCTATTTCATCAATTTCAAGTGATAAGGCCAACAATAGAAGTCCATCACATATTAACCAATCACGAGTTTTAAATTCTGATGATGACTTCTATGATCAATGGCAGTCAAAGAGTGTCAAAAGGAATCTTAAGCAAAATATGAAACAATAACTTAGTTCTCATCCAAGATTAAAAACAAAAGTGATTTCTGAAAATAAAAAACGTGCCAAATTTCTATATGGAAATAGGGATCAAAGATTTGACTACTCTTCAAATAGCTCAGTTGAAACTGATCAAATAAAACCAGAAAGGACTCTGTAGTAATTCATCGTGGCATCAACCTTTAAATCAAAACCTAGAGGAAAGTATCAAGAGGTTACAGTAATAGATAGAACCAGACAACCCAACTCCATCATGGCTTGGGTTCCACATTCTAACTAGTTCCGTTATGTTTGCAGGGTCGTCCATAAAGGTCCAACAGCATATGGTATATGGAGAGTGAATGCCCCCGACACATGACCGGAGATAGTTCCTCCTTCAAGACTTCAAGCATATACAAGGAACTACTGTAGCATTCAGTGGAAACTCCCAAGGTGGTAGAATTACTGGTGAAGGATCTGTGTCGAATGGACTACGGAGACTTAACAAATTGAACTACTTCGAGCAACTGAATTTCAACCTCCTAAGCGTGTGTCAGATCTGTGACAAGAAATATTACACTCACTTCACAGACACTCATTGCTACATTCTGAAACTAGGATTCCAAATTCTTGAAGAATGGGTTGTCTTGAAGACTCCAAGAAAGAATAACACATATGTCTTGAATCTTAATTCTTCACAACCAAAAGAAGAAACTTATCTTTGGGATGTTTGGGACACACAAATTTCAAAAACATGAACAGATTGGTAAAAGGAAACCATGTAATTGGTTTACCACAAAAGGAATTTCATTTCATTGATCACTATTCTGCATGTCTCAAAGGAAAACAACATAAGTCTTCCCATAAGCCAAAGCTTATGAACACGAACAATTCTCCATTGAAGTTGTTTCATATGGATCTCTTTGGACCAACTCATGTCATGAGTATTGGAAAGAAACAGTAGTGTTTGGTGATCATTGATGACTTTTCAAGATTCACATGGGTCTTCTTTCTTCTTCATAAAAACGAAGCACCCCAAATAATAAAAGATTTTATCACTAAAATTGAAAATCAACTTGATCAAAAAGTTAAATTAATCAGAAGTGATAACGGGACATAATTCAAAAATGAAAATCTAAGTTCATTTTGCACAACCAAAGGCATTGCTCATCAATTCAGTGCAGCTAGAACTCCTCAACAAAATGGAGTAGCTAAAAGAAGAAACAGAAAACTAATTGAAGAATCAAGAACAATGCTAGCCGATGCTAAACTACCAATTACCTTTTGGGCGGAACCAGTCAACACATCATGCTTTGTACAAAATAGAACTTTGATAGTTAAAGAAAGCAACAGAACACCTTATGAACTTCTTTTTCCCAGAAAACCATTTATTGGATTTTTCAAGTCATTTGGTTGTCCTGTCTCAATATTATACACCTGAGACCATTTATGAAAGTTTGCTCCTAAATCTGATGAGGGATTCTTTGTAGGTTATTCATTTGTTTCAAAGGCTTTCAGAGAGTTTAATCCT
Organism: Flaveria robusta; assembly: GCA_025506415.1. Classification (NCBI taxonomy): domain Eukaryota; kingdom Viridiplantae; phylum Streptophyta; class Magnoliopsida; order Asterales; family Asteraceae; genus Flaveria; species Flaveria robusta. The sequence continues at coordinate 28,152,957 of CM046469.1, forward strand.
AAATTAAACATTATTGATGAATCAACCAACGTGCAATTCAATGAACACTCCTTTCCTAAGTCAATAAACGGTCCCGATTGATTGTTTGATATTGACTCTTTTACTAGATCTTTTGATCAGTTTCACTTTTCAAATGCAGGTAACCTATAATCAGCTAGATCTTTTGGAACAGTAGAGAGAAAAGATGACTTTCCCATGATTCCTCCTTCTTCTACTAATCAATTTGATGAAGAAGTTCCATTACAAGCTTATACTGTTAGACAAGAAGTACAAAATCAGAGTGTTTTTGCAGCTTAGTAGAAGAGAATTGAAACTTTTGAAGTTTCACTTGAGTGGCCGATTGCTCAGCTTTGGTTTGTATTAACAATTCAGTTAAACTCTCATTCTCAGTTGCTAGAGTGTACTTTTCACCATGAAGTTTTTCAATATATGAAAGTGATTTGATTTTAATTTTGAAACTTTTTATCTCTTGTTTTAACATTTTAGATTTGACCTTCTCTTCTTTGACTTTAAGAACTAACTTGTGATTATGTTCTTTGTATCCATGTACTTCTTTAATGCATTTTTCACTAGAGAGATTGGATTTTACCTCAGATGGCATTAGAGTTGGACTACTATTGATGTGAGCCATGAGAGCATGATTCTAGAATTGAGGTTTGACTTCCTTTACATATAGGCCCCAGTCATAAACTCCATCTTGTCTGATGACAAGTGCATTAGAGGTTGGTTGGTTGCTTCCTTGTGCTCGATGAGTCAGTTGGGGCTGACTTTGAGGAGTTTGTTGGTGCTGATTTTGATGCTGATACTGATGTTGATTACTTGATTGAAAGCTTGAATTGGGTTGAGATGATGGCTGACCATGTCAAGTTCTTTGATAATTATGGCTACTTCTTCTAGGAGCATTGCATTCCCTAGAGAAATGGCAACTCATACCACAATTAAAACACTTTACTTTGGATTTGTCATATCCAAGTTTTGTGTTTTCATTCAGACTCAGTTTCTTCCCTTTTTGGAAGAATTTCTTGGCTCTCATTGCAATCATGGCCATCTGCCATTGTAAGTCCATTTCTTCGACATCATCAGGATCCATTTCTTTGAGATCTTCCTGAATTAGATGTGCCGATCTAAGTCTTCCTCCCAGATGTGACTTAAAACTAGCAACAAAAGCGTTGTAAGTTGCCTTTTGCTTTTAAGATCTTTGATCACTAGGCATGCATGAGGGTGTTGCCATTGCTGGAGTTGAAGATGATGGCTTATTTTGTTGTGAAGCAGCAATGAATCCAGTGGTTCTTGCTTGATCTCTCGAAGATAGAAAATCATCTTCCTTAGTCACAAAGGCATTTTCAATCGAATGAGTTTCTAATGGAAACTTGTATGCCTCAATGACTTGAGGTCCACTGAGATTTCTGCTTCTCTCATCTAACTCAAGAGCTTCAATCTTAGAAATCATGATATCTAAGCTGGTGCTCTCCAAGTCAAGAGTGTTCTTCAACATTGTGACATTCTGGTTCTAACTTTCAGGCATACTGTGCAGCATCTTCTTGTTCATTTCTTTTTCTTTGTATGTAACCCCCATGATTTCCAAATCTTTCACCAACTGTACAAAATAATGTAGTTGCTTGGAGATTGATTCACCCTTGCTATGATGGAAAGTTTCATATTGGTTCACCAGTTTGTCTGTGTTTATCCCTGTCACCTCACTGCGTCCTTCACACATGATTTGCAGTGCATCCCAGTCACCTTTGGCTGTTCCATACTTTTCCAGTCTTTTGAGGACATCCATTTTCAAAGCTTGAGTAAGAATGGAGTAGTCTTTGAGATTGATCTTGATTTTTTTGTATTCATCATCATCAAGATTTAGACTAGTATTCTAGATGGGAATTCTGATAGTTTTGTATTGAGCAGCTCGATCAGCATTGAGAGAAACAGGAATGTAGGGTCATTTGCAGATTGATATCCAGTAGTCGGGAACTACACCTGTAATGTAATTTCTAAACCTTATTTTCCATTGCTTAAACTCAGACTTGTGTTTAAGCATTGGTGGTTTAGATGCATGACCAAGTTCAAAAAGTTATCAGAATCCATAGTAATAAACTTGTTTTAGAAGGTTTGAATATTAATGAAATTAATTTTATGACCAAAATGTTCAAGCAGTCCAAAGTCAAGATGTTCTTGTATGGTTTCGGTGAACTGTAGAAGCAGCAGAGCTGATTTGATGGATAGTTCACTCTTGAGTTACTTTTGAGTTGATGTTATGTCAATATATTTGATTATGACAAGTTTTTGTTTGATTTTAGTTGAGAATCAACAATCGAACAATGTTCTTATGATTGTCGGTCAGAAGACCAGCGAAGGTTGATGATGTTTAAGGTATTTTCAGTATGAATGCTTATTAGAAGTAAAAACTTTCTAGTAAACAACTCAATCACCAGTTCAGTCGATTTTCGTTCAAGATCTGCACTGATTTTGAGACGAATTCAAGAGCCAAGGCTCTAATAGCAATTGATTGGGTCCGAGAATGGAATATCAGTAGATGTGACTTCAACTATGATCGAATATAATGATTGAGTCAATGATTAAGTAGCGGAAATACACAATCAAAGAACATTAAATGCTGAAAATACTGAAAAATGCTTTGTATATTGATGTTGGTAAACAAGTTACAGTGGGTGCTAGGGTTTTCAATACAGTGACTTGAAAACCTTAAAACCTCAAAACTTGAAAACTGAGAAAACTTACATTCGAATCTTCCAAAAGTAGGGTATTTAATTCTATTTATAAGCTGACATAATTCCTGTTCAAATTGACTAAAATACACTCACAACTATACATCGGAATACTAGTCTAAGTACAAAAGGTAAACAACATTTTAGAATATTCATCCACATTAACTAATGCGGATGTCTTGATCTTCATCAGCATTTCATCTGTTGGGATTCCGCATGAAGTATGTTCATCAGCATTGACTAATGCGAATGAACAAATACTTAAGCACATTTGTTTCTCTACTTCCACATTGGTAAATGCGGATGAACAAATACTTGACAACATTTGTTCTTTGGTCATCCGCATAGGCTAATGCGGATAGCTGATACTTGTCTTTATTCTTTTGTTTTTTCACCCGCATATCTTCTTGGATGTTGGACTCAACAAGTGCATTAAAAGGATAATGCTTGTCATAATCAACCATAATATGTTCTAACATTTAAACAATCAATAACTAACACATTAGCATCATTAACATTCATATCATACACTAATATATAGCTTAAATTTCTTTTTCACGTTTGTAGATAAAAGAGAATTTTTGCCAAGTGTCTGTAGCGAATGAAGAACTTCCATAGCGGATGAATGAGTCTCTGCAGTGGATGAAGAAAAGCTCCAAGTGTCTACAGCAGATGACAAGCATACACAACGGATGAACAACAGTCCACAGCTGATGAACTTTCCACAGCGGATGCTCATCCACAACTGATGAACATTCCACAGCGGACTCATAACTAGACAAACATACAAATGTTCACAGCGGACAGCATCCAAGACACAGCGGACAGCTTATCTACCATTCACAGCGGACGACTGATCATGCGTGGCGGACAGTCTAACATCCACAGCGAACGACTTATAGACTTTGGATTTTTTTTGTAATTTTCGTTTACATAAGGGTAGTATAGTAATTGTAGATAGCTTTGTGTATAGGATATAGCCTAATCCTAATCCTATCCTTTGTAAACTTTTGAAAAATCAATGCAAAGAAGCAGTTTTCTTATTATCATTCAATCACTAGCAATCACACACAGACACACACACTATATCATAGCTCTAATCATGGGTTTACGCACTATGATTATTGTTTGTTGATTTGAGAGATTTGAAAAGATTCTTGGGGAAATCATTCAACAACCTTCATCTAGATTATTGATGTTTTTGTTTGATTTCATTATTGGACTTGTGGAAGTTTCCAACAAAACAACCTTCAACCACCTCTTGAATTGGCATGTATGATCCTTTCAGGGTCCAACATTTTTGTAACCCTTTTTAAACTTAAAAGGATTTTAAACTCATTTAAATATTTATAAATCACTTTTATTTTAAAGAATTATTGAAATAATTTAAAATGAATGGGATGTAAATTTTAAATATTTCTTTAACGTCTATGTATACTTACTACTTGTATGAAAGGTATAGAATAACTTCTAGTTAAAAGTTATTAATCTTTTCAATAAAATAAAACATCTCTTACGCTAATAAATGCATTTCCACTCTATCTACTCCATGATACACCTATAATTATTTAATATATATTAAATGACAACTTTTTTCTGAGTGTAGATATTGTAAGCTAAAGGTATAACCGTTTAAGTGTGTGGTAAATGTCTTCCTCTTGGTTTACACGAGAATTTCACCTTGCCACCTATTTTCTTACCCTGCCATCTTCCGCCTGCACATCTGTTCTTTCTTCGTTTGTTGATATTTTGCCTTGGACTACTAAGGGTGTGTACCTCATCGTATCGTCTTAAGGTTTTGTACATGATTTTCCAAAAATGTTGATAATAATATAAAATATGTAAATTAATTAGAATTTTAAAAAGATACTTGAATTTTTATTTGACAAAAGTATTTTGAAATAATTCCGATTAAACAAGTGAACACCGATCTTGATTTAGAACCATGGTTTTCTGCACAATCACATAATCGAGATATTTAAATGAGATTTTCATATTATGAATAATATAAATATTAGTACACTAGCATATCACTCCCCTAACACAACAAATACAAAGATTGCGACGACAAACTGAATATTCAATGCTTGACCTAATAGGCGTAATATGGATGCAATCTTCCATACAAGAATCTTCTGTACAGTGATCCGATCGGTAATCATAAGTGAAAGCACATAGACCGTGACCTGCATGTCAGTTAAGCAAAATAAATAAAAACTAAATTGTATTCCACCAGAAATATGTAATACATGCTAAACATATATTACCTAATGCGTTGCATTCGTCTTGGGGGGTTTTAGCAATACCATACATTATGTTAGATAATAACAAGTGAAGAACGGCAAAATACAAGATGCTTCTGTCCATTTCAAATACTATTGTATCAATATTAAGAGTTTTACTATTTCCATCACACTTTCAATACATGGTATTTATAACGTGTGTTGAGAATGATATTATATGTAATTGTAATAGCATTACATGGTATCCAAGCATTAAATGTGCTTCAATACAATATGGTTTTCATGACATATATTTTCAACATAATTATTGAACTTTTTTTAAACGAAAATATTTTCAACATAATTATTCATTTTCTAGCTAAGACTACACCCGTAACCTCTTCATGATGAACTCATCATTGGAAAAAATACCACTAGTACAAAGCAGGCTAGTGAATTATCAGCACGATGTTAACCTTTGAATTGATTGCACAAAGGAGGCCAATGAATTGTTAGCATGAAGCGGACCTTTGAATTTGTTCACAAAAAGCTGACCTTTGAATTGTTAGCATAAAGCAGACCTTCAAATTACTAGCACAAAGCAGTCCAGTGAATTGTTAGCATAAAGCACGCCTTTGAAATGTCTGTATAAACCATACCTTTGAATTGTTAGTACAAAGCAAACTTTTGAGTGATATCCCGAACCTAGACTTTCGGTAAAAAGGTAATCACGCTAATATGCTAATGATTTCTCTTAATATTTACCAGAGATCAGTGCTTCAAGCTTATAACTATGTGTAAGATTTCTCCCAAGTAAACATAAATACACATCTATCATCAATCCTTAACAATAAGATATTGTTATCATATGTGTTTTTGAGCTTGTTATATTAGATTAAATTAAGTGATCTTTTAATATTGTAGTTGTGTTGCTGCATGATATTAGTGTTATTTGTATAACTATGTGGGTCTTTTATATTAACTAGGTTTTATTTGTACCGAGTATTACTAAGTATAGGTATGCATATAATTATTATTTATTGTTATATAATATATATATATATATATATATATATATATATATATATATATTGATATTAGAATGTTGTGATAGAAATAATTAATAATGACCTAATTATACTATATGTTATTCTCTTTGGTTGGTGAGTGAAGTGACACTTTGATTGTTTATAAATTAGCCACAAAAGTTTGATAATTTAATAATTTCCTTCACCATATTCTTGCTCATGAAATGCAAGAGATATTACCCCCACTATCATTCTTTCTTCCGTACTCACCGGTAAAGATACAACCTCCTTTGTCTCCCGCCTTCAACTTAATTCTTATGCGTTGTCTCAAGCCATTTCTTTTGCAACTTAATTTTCGAATTGCTTTCGATTTAGGTTTACTTAACACTCTGAGTACCAGTTAAAAATCACAACATTAGTGGTTGAGATGATGTAGACGGCAACATGAGGAAAACCTGAGGCCTAACATAAGCAGGCGACGATATGATACACTGCCTTTTAGATCAATGCCCATTGTCATGGTCTTTCCTACACCGTAAATTATGCGGGTTAAGTTTTTCACGTTCTTTACATTTGATCATTCTTCATTCATTTAAAAATTTCACTTCTAATCATTGCAATATATTACTAATCTAAACTTTTAGGGATATTTGTGTCATTTATTGTGACGTTTACAATATGATTCACATAAAAGTCAATGAACTAATTTTCAATATCCCTTAGCAGCTACGCACCGGTTTTACATAACTCTAACTAGGTTAAGCATTGACAACAAGGCATTAACTCCAATAATGATAGAATGACATTAGTTGTGACACCCAGTATTTTCAAATTAACGCCGTCAACTCAACTTTCATTACTTCAACTTTCTCCGGTGATTTATCTAATTATTTAACCTTGTTATGTAATTAGATTAATTAAAGTAAATTAGGTTTAAGTTAAATTAGTAAACTTAGGGAACCCTTGTGCAAGTTGAGCAAATTGGAGTGGCTAAGTTGTTATCCTTCATAATTCCAAAATTCTAATAACTATCCAACCCCATCCCATTTCCCTCACAACCGTAACCAACCCTAGCAAACCTTAACCCTCGACGGCATCCCCATCGCGACAACACATTCGGCAATCTCTCCTTTCGTCGCGACAGGCGTGCGGCGATTGAAGCTCTTCCAGCAACCTCTAGCATCGGCCGCAACAACTTCAAATAGTATGTTATTCGCTTGTTATGTTTTCGCGTTCGTTTCGATTCGGTTTTGGGTTATTGGTTGTGGTTTAGTGTTCGAACTCATGCCTCTATGTATGTATGCCTTGTTTAAGTGTGTATGTATGGGTTACGTTGGGTGTGCGAGCTGTGTGTGTGCTGTAGGTGTGGTTGGGTACGCCCTGTATGTATCTATATATGGTGCAAATATGTATGTATATGCGATCTACTGTGTGTGTATGTTTCTAGTGTGTGTGAGTGTAATGTAGTGCTTGTGTTAGGTGTGTTGTGTTGTTGGGCTGTGATTATATGTGTATGAATCTGTTCAGTTAATTGCGTGTGTCGGTGGGTGCCGATGGCCTTGCGATGGTGGGCATTCGGGTGTGCCCACTTGGTAATGTTTGAGTTCTATACCAATATATATGTGTGTGAGTTGTGGGTTAGTCATAGCGTGTGTATGCATTAGTAGAGTGCCTTCGTATATATATGTTCACCATAGTCATGTTTTGTAATGTGTGTGTTAGTCTAGTGTGTATGTGAGCTTTACGTTGAGTAAGCATGTAAGTCATGCACTATGAATGCACGGGGAGGTTTAGTAATATTCCATGTGAGTATATGTGCTTGGTAGTACATTTGTAAGTGTGCCATTTCATATGTTTGTGCATGTATGTATGTGGACTATGTGTGAACTTACGTGTGTGTATATATATATATATATATATATATATATATATATGTATTATATATTATGTAGAGTATGCATAGTATATATATATATATACACACACACACACACATATATATATATATGTGTGTGTGTGTGTGTGTGTTTATCTATATGTGTTGTGTAAATAAATTTTTGTTGAGTGTTGAGTGTTGTGTGTAAAGACTGTAAGCATGCAAATCAATTCTTAATGAATAATTCAATTATTAAGATTAGTATTAATTGGACATTAAATAATATTCAGGTTAATCCGAACCCAATAATTGTGATTATATTTTCTTGTTGCTGTGCATTCGTGATGAGGGTTTACAACTCCTCGTTATTTACTATTTTGGGGAAAGAAACGTGTTTTTTTAATTGTTCATTCGTTAGATCAGTTAGACTGTATAATCACTTCTTTACTAGTGTTGTACCAACTTAAGTCCTCACTTTCAAACCGTTAATTTATGCACTTTATCGAGGTAACTTTTAGTAGATCTACTGGGGTTGACATACCCACCCGCGCTAGTCGCGCTAGCACTACTACATGTCAAACGGGTGTTTAGTTGACCTAATTTCCGTTGGTGTGGTCCGGTAACCACAGTCGAGGCAAACTTACATTTTTCAGCTTCGGTTACAAACTTCTTACACTATGTAACTTGTTATCTAGACCAACTATCTACTGATATTACTATGTAAACTGCATAAGCTTTCAATTATGTTATTGCTTATTAAAACATGTGAACTCACCAACCCTGTGATGACAATTTAGCATGTTTCTTTCTGGTTCTCAAGGTGTGCATAACTAGGAGCATTGCATCATTGCATCATATTACTAGTTCATTTACAGAATAGTTCAAACTTTAATTTCAGCACGTTTACATTAAATTGGATTGCGCGTCTTTTGCGCTATTTGAATTTACAAATGTTTAACTGATTACGCTTCCGCAAATGTTTTCTTAAACTTGCTCTTAAACTATGTATTGGGATTGTCTAATAAAATTAAATTTCATGTTTTGTAATTACTCTGTCATTTGGTGTAACTATCGGCTAAGATCCTGGTATGTCACGCGTATAACGGTAAAACCCCATTTATGAAAATTGAGTGTGTGACAGATTGGTAACAGAGCCAATGGTTATAGTAAACTAAAATAAATTTGCATCTCATTTGCATTACATTTAGACTATAGCCTGATGCCTTAGTTACACGCATAAAGACACTTGCAGTTTTGCTTGCTCCTCTTATTTGCTTGCTGGATTTGTCTTTTTTTGGTCATTCCTCTGAGCCGTTGATTGTAGGAATGGCATCTTCTTCTTCTCCACCCTCTTTTTTTTCGGATTAAGGCTTGTTCGCCCAAATTCCCCGTCTTCATCTTCGGATTCAAATGAGTGGCCTATGCGTCCTAATGATGTTGATGAGTTTGCTTATAACTAACCTTTCGCATTACCTTGTCATCCGTCGATCCACAAATAGGAGTACTATCCTGGCTATATGACTCGGTTGATTCAGGAGAAACATGTTCCCCTTCCTCCTTAATGTCGACCCCAGACTAGGTCTGCTCCATTTCAATTTCCTAATGACCCCATCTTGCCTCCTCTCACTTTCCCACCTAAGCACGTCATAGCTACTGTGACAGCCACTTTGCACGTTGAGCGTAAGCACATCAGGGAACTCACGGATGAAAACGTGACATTGAGGAAGGAGTTGAGGGAATCAAGAGAAGAAAATGAAGAACTGAAGAAATGACTTAATAAACTTATCGAACACCATAACATGCCGATGGATCGTGTTACAACTTTAACTGAACGTGTGGCTGCTAATGAAGAGGACATCACCATAAACCGTCTACAAATCAATAACATGGAGGGCCACATCAACGCACTAAATGTAGTGCTGGAACCTGAAGAAGACCGAGAGGAAAAAAATCAAGGAGCAGCCGGATGAAGAGCCAGAGAACATCACCGGATTTGTTGATTCTCATTAATTTCCTATTTCGTTCATTTCATTCGTCTACATGACTGTCGTTTATTTTGCACCTATATGGGAAGGGTTGTCCCATCCGACTAACATATATGGATTTTGATGTTTGGTTTAATTGATAGTAAACGTAGTTGGAATTTAATTTATCAGAGATTATTATTTGAAAATTAAGTTGTGATTGTGCTAACTTCTTTTAATTGCGTATACTTAAATGAAGTTAATATGTTGTATATTTACTTGTTTTCGTATGTTATGATTGTTAAAAAAATATCTAGACATGGATTTGGACGTGGTCGTGGTAGTGGCACCATTAACATGACACCGGAAGAGCTAGTTGCACTTATAAATTAGCATGTGGCTGACGCGTTGGCCAACCACAACTCGAACCCACAGCTACTCCTATCGGTAGGCAATGGTAATTCATTTCTGATGTTAATGTTTCATCAAGCCTATTAATTTATAATCCTCGTTAAATACTTTGAGGTCTTAATATAAATCTATTGCACGTCAAGGAGTTTGCACCTATAAATACTTCATGGACTGCACCCAATCCATTTACTAGGGTTGAAGTAGCTGTTGGACTCATACGCTAGTTTGAGAAGCTCGAGTCTGTTTTCGAGATGTGTAACTGCCTGGTGGCGAACCGGGTACAGTATGCTACATGCACACCGGATGGAGCCGCTTTGAATTGGTGGAACACTCAAGTTCAGATGCTAGAGTTGGAGATGGCCAACCAAACTACTTGGGATGACTTTAAAAATCTAATGAAGGAGGAGTACTGCCCCTATGACGAGTCCAGAAATTGGAAATGGAATTCATGAGCTCGCCACACTGTGACCGAAAATGATCAACCCTTCTTCACTGAGGATTAATGGTGTTAGCTCTGGAAATTCAGAGTATGGTTACCGCTTCTCAACCAAATACGATACAAAAGGCAATCAGATTGGCCCACAAATTAATAGATCATGCTGGTTTGCAACGAAAGTTACCCTCACGCAGCTCTGTATCAGTTACCACTGATGCAAGTAACAAACGTAAGTAGGAATCTAGTACCAGCAACAAACAAGTGCATCTAGCAACATCCATGGCAAACCAAGAATTTTGACAACACTCGCTCATTCAACCAGCCATCCTCATCATCTCAGCACAACGTTGGCTATAACGAAACATTGCCCAAACATTGCACAAATTAACTGATCATAACTGTGAGCGGTGTGGTAAATTTGGCAATGTTGTAAAAAACTGTAGGGTGAGCATAATAGCCAAGCCAGCAACACAGCAGGATGAACAAAAGTGATGCTATGAGTGTGGTTAGACCGGGCATTTCAAGAGGAATGAAAGAAGAACAAAAATGGTGGAACCCATGGGGACAATGATGCTGATAACAACCAAAAGGACAATGGGGGCAAGGAAACAGTGGCGCTAAGGGTAGAGCATTCATCATTGGCTCATGTGAGGCTTGTAATGACCCTTCTATAGTAACTGGTAAATTTCCTTATAGTGGTTGTTTTGCCTATGAGTTGTTTGATTCGGGTGCTGATAGAAGCTTTATTTCATAGAAGTTTAGTAAGTTGTTAGAGGTAACACATGTTGCCTTAGACTCGAACTATATTGCTGAAATAGCTGATGGTAAGATAATAGAAGCTTTACATATGTTCTACAGTTGTAACCTTGGCTTATCTAAACATGAGTTTGAAATTGACCTTTTGTCCACTACTCTCAACAGTTTTGATGTCGTGTCAGTATAGATTGGTTATCCAGGAATCAAGCCGAAATCATCTGTCGAGAGAAAATCATTAGACTCCCTCTTCAAGGTAGAGAGACACTCACAGTTGAGGGTGATAATTATGGCGATATGGTCGGCATTATTTCTTACACGAAAGCACAGAAATGCCTACAGAAGGGACATTTAGAGATTTTGGCTTTAGTTACTTAACAAACCACAGAGGAAAAGGAGATTGATGATATTGCTATCGTTAAAGATTTCCTCCACATAAGCAAGTAGAGTTCCAGATCAAAATGACACTAGGAGCTGGCTTAATTGCTCGGCCACCGTATCGCTTGGCACCAAACGAATTACAGGAATTGTCGAAACAGTTGCGAGACTATTAGACAAAGGATTTTTATGCCCTAGTTCTTTACCATAGGGAGCGCCTGTACTATTCGCGAAAAAGAAAGAAGGAACATTCCGTATGTGCATTGACTATTTAGGGCTGAGAAAGGTTACTATAAAGAATCGTTAACCACTTTCGCGTATCGACTACCTATTTGATCAACTATAAGGATGGAGTTACTACTTGAAGATTGATTTAAGGTCGGTCTATCATCAACTGATAGTTCTAGAAGAAGACATATCCAAAACTGCTTTCGGAACTCGCTATGGGCATTTCCAATTTGCAGTCATGCCATTTGGATTGACCAATGCTCCTACAATCTTTATGGACCTCATGAACCATGTGGACACTTGTGCAAAATTTCTTTTATCTACAAATCTGAAAAAGAAATTTAAACAATAATTTGTGTATGTTATGAATGTTTATGACACTAATGTGTTAGTTAATGATTATTTGGATATTAGTACACATCATATTTGATTATGGCAAACATTATCCTTTTAATACACTTGTTGAGCCCAACATACATTATAACTTTTATAGTTATTTTACATAATATATTCAAAAAGTATAATATTATTTCAATAATGGGTCACGTGCTAAATAAATAAAAATTATGATAACTTGATTTATCAACATGTAATTGAATAAACTATCATGTTATGCATGTTTTTTTTAACATAATATTGCATTATAATTATAATATAAAAAGATAATAGTGATTTAAATTCATATAAGGGGATTGAAATTGTTTGTCTTAGTATGTTGAACTTGTTGGCTAACGGTGAACATTTTGAAAGTAATGTAATATAGAATAAACGTAAACTATGAATTGATTATCATGTTATGAGTTCATAATATAATGTCATAATAAAATATTATATTGTCATTTTAATCTGAGATTTACATTATTTCTACAAATAACTAAATATGACAAATTCTTTGAAATATTGGTGGATCAATTGGTTTTGATTAACAAGACATTCTTCTTTGATCAGTAGTTAACAAATGCAGAATGTAAGTTAACTACTTACTATCACAACACAAATACTTTGAGGAAATGTAAATAGACAAGTTATTCTTTTAAATTATTCATTTGATTAATCACTTACGTACAAATGATACAATTAGCAAATAAACCAAGTGGCTAAAGAGCTTGCCTCTATCATACAAGTATGAGGACTATTACACTATGAAATCTAACAATAAGAATTATATTCAGAGTATAAAGCAAAACACATAATCTGTGTATCGGAGTTGGCAGCTTCAGTACTATGTTGTCTCCAAAAGGTGAAACACAACAGTCATCGGAAGAGACATTCTTGTTTTGAGTAGTAGTTGATCAGCATCTTATGGATGTCACGGGTGATCAATAACAGTCGATCGGTAGCTCATCGGTAGAATGTTGATCAGTAGTTGCCAAGCATATGCTGCTCGGCAGTCATTCAACATATGTTGATCGGCAGTGGATTCAGCACTTGGCTTAATTCAGAAGTTGGTAGTAAGTGCTGAAATCCTGAGTTTTCAATAGTTTCATCCTCTTCATAGATCAACAAATTTGCCCTAGGATGATGCTACCAAAACTCTGTCTTTATCTTTCAAGCATTTTGTTCAGTAGCAGGTTTATACATGTATCCTCTTCTATCTCTTGAGGGGTTGTCAAGAGTTAGATTCACCAAATCCCTCATGTTGTGTCGAGATAGTCTTCACAATCTGACCTTAACGAGTTCTTAAGTTAGTGTATCCCCTCTAGCTTGAAGTATTGTATAGTGAATCCTTTATTGCTTTCCTTATAGTTTATGTTAGAAAAATAAGTCAAGACCGTCATCTTTTGCATTTAGTCACTTTTTCCAAATAATCCATACATGAGCCAGAGCATCAAAGACCTAATCATTTATGTAAGTAAATACCTAAATAGATGGAGATTTGATCCCTTAACAAGCATATGATTTCACACGTATTCTTACTACGCAATTGAGCGTATTAGACATACTTAACCTTGATTATGACTCCGTATATTTAGCCGAGTGTGAGTGCACCTTGTGAGAAGTGTGAATTTTTACATGTTAATAATCTTTACCAACTAATCTATTACTTGCTAGGATATCATTCTAAATATGCTTAAAATGTTTACATTTTGGTAAAGTAAATTTACTTGCGTATTTCCTGAAATATATATTTATCATTTGATTTATTTGGTTTTTGGTGGAATTGTCAATTAAGTGATTTCGGTTCAGGACGCCCCCAAAACATGGCTGAAACACACCCCCCGTGTTTAAATTGGCACACCCCCATTATTGGATATCTGACAGGACAAAAAGTACTATTCCCCAAGATCACAGGGCCGTGCCCCAGGAGTCACGGGGTTCTTCCCCACACCAAACACTAGGTCGTGCCCCATGAGTCATAGAGCCGTGCCCCACACCAATCACAGGGCTATGCCCCATGAGTCATAGGGTCATGCCCGATATCTCCTTCATGTACGAACCGACCAACTTTCGTTAGAATTGTTTTAGCACGGGGTCGTGCCTTTTGGTTGAAGGGTTACCCTGCTATTCAAGTCTTGAAGACCCTTTGGAGGCTCGAGAGGTGCATAAAACAATTTGAAGAAGCTCGGGATTGTCTAAACATCATCCATTGTGGATCACTGGTTTGATTGCTCCATTTCACCGATGATTTCATATCTATCTTCTATGTTGTTTGCTGTTATGTTCAACCTCATTATGAGCTAAACTCTCATTATCATCCTAATTGGATGTAACTTATGTAATTTTTGATGAACTAATGGTGTGATATATGTTATGTTAATTTTATGATAATCTTGCGTAAGCTTTTGATGGGTAGCATCTACATTTGAACGGAACGATATGAATTTATGGTTTGTACATGTGAATGTCATACAAGGTTGAAAAACGTATGAACTAGATTTTATTCACGAAGTGGGTCTTCATAACAAATCTATGGCTAATGAACTATAAATGGTTATTAGAAATCATATAACTTTAGCTTTCTGATCATTTGCGAGTTCTCTTTTATTAGTTTGACAAATATATAGTAATTGCTATGGTTTTTTAATATTAATGTTATGTTAAAAATAAGCATGATCAACTCTATTTTTAACATTAACTTATGTTTTCAGAAATCATTTGTTAAATGATTACACGAGATCCACCTACATTACTAGTGGCTTTAATTAATTAGTACTGTAAGTTACTCATGCTGATGTCCTTGTCACTACGAAGCTGGCTGACGAGAAATCCACGTTGGTAACTAATTGCATAAGTGTAATCCAATTAGAATGATAGCGTTAATTCCCTATTTTAAAATCCAAAACTTTCAATCTTACTTTTATTTTTATTTTAATTATTTTAGGAATTATCTTGGAGGCTGATGCTCACCAAAGAGCTCTCAGCATGCAATCTGAAATACAAGGAAGTTAATTCGGAGGATTTGACAAAGCCACTAAGAAATTCTCTAAGTGTCAAATCCTCCGAAGCCAAAGTTCATTTCTTCCATAGCCAAAGATGAAGTCTTCCGAAGCTTCAAAGACAAAGTCTTCCGAAGCAAGAAGACAGATTTATTCCGAAGACAGAGAATACATGCTTTCTCTAACATATTTTTAACAAAACTGAACCATTTTCCGCTGCCATCTCTAAAGACTCACCAACTTATTCAAGTTGCTGATAATTCCATACTTTTGTCAACTTTAGATTATGGTGTTTGTCTGTAACTTTCTACTTTATACTTTTTATCTTTTAGGATTAGATAAGGATGTAAGCTATGGCATGTCATAGTCATATGTTAAAAGGAAATCTGTCTTTTGACATTACATTGATTTTGTTGTCTAGATTAGTGTTCATGCTGGCTGTCAAAGTATGGTTGGCTATAGGTTGTAGTATAGAGTATCTCATGTATCAGTTCTTAGGGACTAACAATTGTAACTTTATTTTGAACACTTGAGAGCAACATACAACATCCTTGAAAACAAAATGCTTTGTTTTTGTTTGTGTTATTTTATTAAGTTCTTTGTTTCCTAAAGCCGGTTCCCTATTTGATCTTGTAAGTGTTAGTCTGTTAACTCTCCAATAATTGTTAAACTATTGTATTGAGCTCCCTAACCCAGTCCTGCAATTATTGTTTTTAAATTCTAAAAAAAGTGGTTACATAAGTGCAACTTATCATTTTCCCAAGACAAAACCCAAATATAATAATCAATTATGAAGATTGTTGAGTAGGCTCGATGTGTTCACGGATTGGTAATCGACTTTTACCATCACTATATTACCACACGACAAGTACACTTGCTTTTGCGTGTGTAGTTTGGTATTAGTAATAACTAGTTAAAACTAAATCTACGCGAAAACCTTTTTTAAAATATATATACCTTTCACACGCATCAGTAACTTAGTAATAAAGTCCATAGAAATCGGCTCCCACTACCACACGGGAATTTTAGGTTGTAGTGACCAAAATGGTTTTTGGTACTCAACCTTCACCTTAGAGAAGGTTAAACACTTGCTCATGTATGTAGCAACATCCTCCATCATATTAGGCTACAAATAGTGCACATTCAGATAATTATACATCTTGCCCATACTCGGATGTATAGAATACTTAGACTTGCATGCCTCACTCATAACCAAATCTCTTAGGTTTCCACATAAGGGTACCCAAAGTCTATCCATGAAGTAACGAATTCAGTCGGCTTTCACTTCAAACTACTTGTCCATCCCACCTAAGGATTCAAATTCAGTGCTTTTAGCTTTCAATGCTTACGTCTAAGCTTTCTTGATTTGTTCAGGCAATTGAGTACTGATCATAAGTTGCAATTAAGTACTGATCATAAGTTGCATAGCTTGTACTTCTCGGAGTTTAGCAGTTTCCTTTCGACTTAAAGCATCAACAACTACATTCGCCTATCCCGGGTGATATATGAATGCACAATCATAATCATTCGGTAATTCCACCCAACGCCACGTCATCAACAACTACATTCGCCTATCCCGGGTGATATATGATTGCACAATCGTAATCATTCGGTAATTCAACCCAACGCCACGTCCTCATATTCAAATCTTTCTTCTTGAAGATATGGTGAAGACTCTTGTGATCGGTGTATATGGTGCATCTAGTACAATACAAGTAATGTCTTTAGATCTTCAAGGCAAATACTACGACACCTAGCTCCAAATTATGGGTGGTGTAGTTCTTCTCATGCACTTTTAGTTTTCTCGAGGCATAAGCTATCTGCCGGACCGGGTTAGGGAGAAATCAATGCAACAGTTTCACATGTTTTAGAGAGATAACAGACAAACACTTATAAGATCAAATAGGAAACCGGCTGAAAGAAATAAAGAACTAAGGCAAAGAACACAAAAAAAACATAGTAATTGGTTTTCAAGAATGTTGTATATTGCTCTCATGTGATCAATCAATGTTACAAGGCTTAGTCCTAAGGACTAATACATGAGATACTTTATACTACATCCTACAGCTGTCTATAATTTGAAAGCTAGCTAGAACACTAATCTAGACAACAAGATCAATGTAAAGTAAAAAAGATAGATTTCCTTTTGACATGTGACTATGACATGCCATAGCTCACATCCTTATCTAATACTAAAAGATAAAAAGTACAAAGTAGAAAGTTACAGACAAAGATCATAATCTACAATTGACAAAAGTATGTAATTATCAACAACTTGTATAAGTTGGTGAGACTTCCAAGGTGGTAGCGGAAAGTAGTTCAGCTTTGTCAAAAGTATGTCAGAGAAAACATGTCTTCTCTATCTTTGGATGAAATCTGTCTCTCGGCTTCAAAAGACTTTGTCTGTGATGCTTCGGAAGACTTCATCTTTGGCTTCGGAAAAAATGGACTTTGGACTCGGAAGATTTGACACTTGGAGAATTTCTTAGTGACTATGTCAAATCTTTCGAAGTAACTTCCTTGTACTTTAGAATGCAGGCTGAGAGATCTACGGTGAGAATCAACCTCTAAGAAAACTCTTACAAACTCCCCCAATGCTGATGCTACCAAAACTTTAGAAAAGCTTTGAGTCTTGATCTTCATTTGTTCTCAGTCTTCATCAGAATCAGTAACATTCCTTTTTTCATTAGCTGATTTGGATTCTTAGACTCTCAAAGTATCTCCTTATGTCTAAGAGATCATGCAGAGGAAGATTGAGCATGTTTTGCATGAAGTATATGTTTTGACTTCCTTGATCTTTTGTGACATACCATGTGTCTGGATTTGTTGAGAACGTCCGGACACAATGGGTCTCTAAGCAGCAAGAGGCTCTACATGAACTGCAGTTGGTTGAGCAGCCTCTTCTGGTTCGCCCTCCAGATGTTCTGACTCATCCTGTGGTGAAGAGGTGGATGCCTTGGACTTCTTCTTCTTTCTTTAATCCCTTCTTATGGCCATCCTTTTCCTATTTTTGAATTTTAACTGAGAAGGTTGGTCTTCAGCACTAGGTTTTCTTTCTGTATCCATCTCAATTGCTCCCTTTCCTCCACATGTTTAAAAGAAGGAGGTTTAGGACCCTTCTGTGGGTTAGAAGATGAAGTTAGCTTAGATGCAACTCCAGGATCAAGTTGTGTTGTCTCTTGGGGCTTAAGCTTCACCTCAACTTTACAGCCTGACTTGTTGGAAAATCCAAGTCTTCCAACTAACCTTCTTTAATCTTCTCCTTGATCCTTCTGATATGCTCATCCATGGTGTATAGAGACATAGGACCAATTCTCCTTCTTGAAAACCCATACAGCTTCAAGAAGCTCACAATCATTTATCTATCAGCAGACTTCTTTTCAATTGCTTTGATGGTGGCTCTTGATTTAACAACCACCTCCCTCATTTTCCTCTTTGCAGCTTTTCTTTTGATTTGAGCTTCTTTTTCCAGCTGCTTTGGGTACTCAAATTCTATATAATTAAATGAGAGAGGGTGAAGAGTTGTTGTCTGATAGAGACGTGTGACACTCAGGTAGGTTATCATCTTTTGTCTGTCTTGTTCCCTTACTACGTGTGTTTCTTCTTCTTCCACAACCACAGTCTCTTCCTCAGGAATCTATTGAACTGGAGAGAGGACAAGGGCTTTGTATAGTTTCTTTTTTCTCTCTTCTGTAATTATGAGTAGCAATTCTGCAGCCTCAGCCTCTTTCCTCTCTTTTAACAACTCTATGTTAGCCAATTCATTTAATTTTTCTAAAGGGAGAGAGATGAGTTCAATAATAATATAGTTCTTGAACCCCAAATAGTTTAATCTGACTGCCCTCAACTTATCATCATGAGTATTTGGTCTGTGTGAAGCCCTGATTGCAGCTTACATGAAGCTAGAGGTTTCTCCTGTTTTCTCTCCGCTTGCCTTCCTCTTTCTCTCACTTTTCTCCTCCTCAATCTCTTGAGTAGTCATTTTCCTTTTCCCATTGTCAATGGTTGGCCTATACGAGTCAGTATAGAGAGCTTTGGTCTTCATGAGTTTGTGCTGAACTTGAGCTCTGGCCAAGGAGAGGTTGTGATACACCTTCACGAGCAGATGTTTCACTGATGGTAATGGGTGCTGAAGTAGATCCATTCTCAAGGTTCATAGGGTCCATTAATCGGCCTTAAACCAAGGTTTCCCCTTCAAAGCTAATTTTAGGATCCGCCTCAGTATTCAGGTGAATAACAGTTTTTCTTGCTAGCCTCTATCTATATACAATTGATCTTCTTTTGAATTCTTCAAGAACCCTTTCTTGAATTCTCTCAGCTAATCTTCCGGCCTGCATGTTTTGGCTTGGATTGATAAGAGGCAGGCCATTAGAGACAAACTATCATAGAATCTCAGGGTTTGATAATTGAAGACTTCTTGCTTCGCGTAAGACCTAGAGAGTACCAAGACCTTTCTTGCAGCATCATACCACCATCCCAATATTAGATTTTTTGCAGGGCAGTATGGGGCAGACATGGCCCTTGAAATTCTTTCCTCAAATAGACTTTGTAAAATGGCATCCACATCAATGTGAGCTTGAGGAAGTTGTTGAGTCTGGACAACTGTAAGTAAGGGTGGTGAATCCTCATTGTCCATACTCTAGACAGAAATCCCAAGTTCTATGGGTGTAGTGACTTTCTCCCCATTTTTGGTAGCATCACCCACTTGCATAGGTGAGCTAGAGGCTAGGTCTACCATTTTCACAAGTTTTTGTGGTCCTGGTTGAGTTTGCCTTACAGGTCTTTCAACTAACTTGCCCTTGAGATCGGTGATCTCAAGTTGCTGATCAAACACATGCAAAATAAGTGCATAGGTTTGACAGTTTTTTTTACCTTTAGTTGCAGACCCCCCTCATCTTAAGTAGAAAAATCATGGGGTATAAGAGAACCTAACCAGAGTCAGTTTACTCACCATTAGGGATTTTCTTAGCTCCTGGATTTCGTCTACTCCAAGACAGCTTCAAGAGAAGTGTCAAGGGGCTGAGTTGCCACGGTTGAGGTTTTAATGATTTAATCACTTACAAAAGTGAGAGCCTCTTCCATATGGACTTCTTGAATATGTTCAAAAGAGTCCACCTCAATAGAGGGTGAATGATGTGGGCTAGAAATAGATGTTTTAGGAGCACTCATTTCTTTTTGAGTAAGGAAGGGGAAGAGAGACTCATGGTACTCACTAAATTTCAGATCTTCATCATTATAGAAATCTAGGTTTGGGATTGGTTGGTTTAGATCTAGAGTCTAGGGATGGTAACTTTCCCCTGAAGGTTGTTCACTTGAGTTTTAAGACTTAGAGTGAAGGCTTTCAGCTTGAGCAATGAGCTCATAAGGCTAAGCTTGAGGAATCTTAGCACTGATCAAAGAAGTAATAGGAGTGGTTTGCTCCTCACGGGAAGTGAAAGCTATTTTTTCCACTTCCTCCTGCATGGGTGAGTATATGCGGGCATGCTCAACCTGAATAAACTAAGCAGGGGTTCATTTGAATTTTATTTGATAGGTGATAGGGATTTGAGGCTGTGTGGGTGATGTAGAGTTTTTAGGTGTGGGTTCAACATTGACTGGTATTGTTAAGTTCTCACCTAGAGCACTGAGCTCTAACATTTTTGGGAATAGGGATGTTTCTACCCCTGAGAAACCAATAGTGGTTTTTCTCATAATTTTAAAGATGCCGAGCTTCATCTGTTACAGTTTAAGAGTGTTACCTTTTCCCCTCAACTGTGTGCCCAGTTCACTATTAAGATTATGCTGGACTTATCTAGGGAGCATGTAATACTCCAGGGAGTCCAAGTTTGCAAGCAGATTTGTATATACAAACTAATAGTACCTGAACTTGATCCCTTGTATCATACCATGGATTATGTACGATAAGTCCTCAAGGATTTGGTCCCATCCTCCATGTTTGTTTGATAAACAATGGATAATAACATAGAGGACGTACTTCCACTGGTAAGAGACCTTACCCTTCCTAAAGGTTCTGACTGTGTAGTCATCATCCAGCCTTAAAATGATTGTTGATGGAGGCTAGGGTGATGAAAATAGACATCCCCTTCACTTGGGCTAGAAGTGCTTTCTCACCATCCAAGATAACCTCTAGTCAGGTCCTCCGGAAGTCCTGTAGTTGATCTTCATAGAGTGGAAGGTCTATGGTAAGGGCGGTGAGGTAAGAAGAGTGAGCAAGAAAGCGGCAGACGTTTAAGAAACCAGGATCTTTCTTAGACGACAACGGAGCAACTTGTTTGTGTTGCATGTGTAGTTGCATGGCAAAGTTGGGTTGATTTCTGGGTTTAAGGTTGACCATTTTAGAGAGCTTAGTTGTGAAAAAAGCAAAGAACAGTAAGGGTTTTTTTGAGATTAAGGGCTTGAGGATGTACAGATGAAGAGGTAGTAGAAAGAGAGAGACCCCGTAAGGGTTTTAAATAGAAACTATCTAAAATTAAACATTTATAAAAACTAAATTCAAGAATTGATTTCCATAAAACAATTTCATCTCATCTTAAATAAATAGAATTAAATAAAGAAACACAAACTAATTTTTCTAAATTGAAGTCATAAATTAATTTTATTGATTACACAACAATATCTCATTAAACTTTCATTATGTAATAAATTACTTGTTTCCTAAGTTTCAATTTCGTTATTTTATTAAAATCATATCACATATGAAGCAACTAGGTTAGTATCCCTTGTATTACATGGGTTTAATAAATAAATATTAAATAGTTAGTAATGAAAATTTATAAATTATAAAACAATATCTTGAGATAGAATATTATTGTAATTACGTAAAAGTAAGTGATTTAAGTAATAAAATAATGATAACATTTTTTAAACTTTTATTTTTATTATTTATTTTCAAAGTTTTTTTAAAAATTTTATTTCAAAACAAATCGTTTTAAAAAATATATTTTTTAGAAATTTTTTATTTTTAAAAAAGTTTGATGTTTTAGAAAAATTTTATATTTTATAAAAATGTTTGTTTATTTGAAAATTGCATTTATACAAAGATCTCTTTTCATAATTTATAAAAAAGTACATTTAATCTTGAAATAAATTAAATAAAATATAGTCGTTAATGCTATTATTTATTAATAGAGAGATGCAGGAAAACAAAATTTAGATAGTCAATAATTGCACAACGTGTCACCAAAAAACCTTATTTTATTAGTATAACTAGGTTAGAAACCCATGTATTACATGGGTAGAAAAAAGTCAACATATTTAAATTATTAAGCTTTAATAATATATTGTATGCTACATGTCATTAACCATTAATAAAATAAAAAACAATGACAAATTAAGAAATTATAAATAACAAATAATAAAAATCAAGAATTATAAAATTATATTGTAAGATAAGATATAACTAGAATAAGAAGATTTTTATTTTGAGTACCTAATTATTTAGTTTACTTAATTAAAAATATTTTTATTTAATAAGAGAAAGAGAGAGCCGGGAAACAATAATTTAAATTTCACTTGAAGTTGCCACGTGTCCATAAAAAACATTCTTTTATTATATAGTATAGATAATATAGACTAGATAATATAAACCGGTAATTTTGCACCCGCATGTTGCGAAGGGGTTTTGTTTGAAGCTTGGGTTGACATTAGATTACTCTTTCATTTAAAATTGACCAATAAGAAAAACAATAGCAATAGAGCTTTGATAGAAACATACCTAAAAACAAATGAATAACGACATTAACAAAACATTAAAAATGAATAAGATAAATGAAATACTACTCAAAACCACATTACATGATTACATTATAAAAAGCAAAATTGAAAGTAAAGAATTCGTATTGGCTTTTTGCACTTGAAATTTCAATATGCACCAATAACATATCTAGTTAATTTGATATAATTATTTATCCTTAATAGTAATATTGTATAATTGTTTTACCTTGATTTTATGTAAGTTCTAACCATATACTTAATAACTAGGTCTGCTCCTTTCAAAAAACGTAAGAGTCTGGAATGACAACAATACTCTATACTTACTATTCATGATTTATTTTTTTTCTTGAAGAGCTATCGCAATCACATATGTTCTATATTAGTAAACTTGAGGATTAAAGGTGTTACATTGAATAAAACATTCTAATTCTTCTTCAACTCCTTTGCACGTACAATCAACCAATTTCTACATGCACCTACAACTACCAAAAAATTAACGCATTCAATGAGTTGAAATGCATCAAATATTGAAAATTCAAACCATAGCTATCGAAGAAAATGGATCTACTTTAAATGTTTACATGGAAAAAACAACCTAAACTCCCATATTTCATAGCGTATGCAACAATGGAAACAAAATTTATCAAAGTAGAAAGCTAGAAGTATATAATTAACGAGTAATAAGATATCTATTATAAGCAACTCTAACATATATATATAATAATTAGGTTCTTTCTTGAGGGATCAACTAAAATCGACAATGATTTAAATTGGGTAAAAACTTGCCTCACTAAAACTAATAATCACTTTCAAACGCATGCCTTAAAAACCAACTTTCCTTATAGGAATTACAAGCTAGTTTAAGAAGAATGAAAAACAAATTAAGAAAAAAGGATCCCATGAATAAACTTAAAAAGAATACAACTTTAGGTATACATCAGAATTCTTAATTTACCAAGAGTTAAAGTAACATTAACAATTGTCTACAACAATTCAATAGCATCCTACATGTTTGCCTAACTTCTCCCAACTATCATTTATAACTTGCCCGCAACTATTACTCTTCATTCTCAGATATTAAATAAAAGTAGAAAATAGTATGCATAGGCTTCTCATAACAAAGAAAATACACTAACCTTGTGAAGACACCAACTTCTACGCAAGCTATAATAACTCTAGAAGGTGATAACTTGCCATAGAATATTCCACGTCCATATGCTAGTAACCATAATAAGGCTATTTGCAAACATTTGATTATGATTTATGTTACTATTCTAGTAGTCAATATAAATGTGTTATGCAACAAAAGAAAATCAATTAGCCTTTGTGGACTTCCAACCTCCATGTACAAATGCATAAATACATTGTTTCCTAGAAATACAAATAAAACAATTAACAACACAATCACATTATTATTCTCGAGTTAATTGTATTCATATGATGCTAAAAGATATATTAAAAACAATCAAGATGGTATAAACTCAAATTCGACAAATACCAGGAAAAGAGTATTATAAAAAGTTTTAGTTGTAGAGAATTACATTTTCTTAAAACAAACTAAAGAACTAAAGATAATATGGTGAAACCCATATCAAATTTTAGTTAAAATCAACAAAATGAAAATACTTTTAAATAGTATCATTTACCTAGAAAGTATGTAGAAGAGATCCTCCTTCACTAAAATCAGTCACTACAGCAAGGTAAAGCAAATAATTTTTAATTGTTTCTCAAATTTCGACCTACTGTGATCTAGTCCGCCTCAAATCATCGTAGATTTGATCGAGTACAGAACCATCATGGATCCATCGTAGATCCACCGGAACCCATGTTAATGTTGCTAACGGAGCATGGTAGCAGCTGCATTCCTCGTCACCGTTAGAAAACAAAACCATCACCACTGAGCATGTGTACACGTTACCATTTCTCCTCCGCTGTTCATCACCCACCCATCACTCTAACGTACTCACAAACCACTGACAAAACCGTAACCTAACAACAACCACCTAGAAACCATGGTGGGCTGACGGAAAAGAGGAACCAAAACTGAGAAGAAGAATCGGAAGAACACTGATTAAGCGAAAGAGAAAGGCAAAGAAAGGGAAAATATGGTGAGCAGAGAACATAACACGTGGATTTTCCTTGCGAAAATGTATGGTTGTGATTTTAAAAATCATTATTCATTGGTGTTCTTTAATTATAGGTATAACTATTCATTACGTTTATATTTAATATAACTCGTTTTTACCGCGAATCGATCCGACTTGTACTCAGACTAAATTTACGTCAAACCATAAAATAACTCGAATTTATAGCGTTGAACGAAATCGTATTATACTTGACCCATATTTTTTCCAAACAAAATTATGTCGCACATAGATTACAGTCATTCATACTCGTTTACGAGCTAAATTTACATTAAAATATAAAGTAACTCAGATATATATCGTCAAATAAAAACATTTTATATTTAACTAGACTTGTTTTTTGAACAAAACTTGCGTCAAAACAAAGACAAAAGCCAACTATCAAATAAAAACATTTTATATTTAACTAGACTTGTTTTTTGAACAAAACTTGCGTCAAAACATAGTGAAAACATTTTATATTTACCTAGTTCTGGAGTTGTAATCCTTATGCTACAACTGTCAGCGATTTGAGTTCTTGATTTGTTGCTCGTCTTGTCTAAGTATGTTCAATTCAGCTATCATACAAGTAATCTATTTCAATTTATGATATATATTATTGACTAATCTTGTATTACTTATTAGTATTGATTTTATTGATTATTAGTAATTTTTTTTGTCATCATTCAAAATCTATGATAGATAACACCATTAAAGTTAATAAGAAGGAATTGTTTCATATCAAAAATTGATCCTTTTTTGATGGAAATTAAACATGTAAATCGATGAGATTTTGTTTAATTATGTTAAATAAATAAAGTATTTTGACAAAATAAAAACATATGGAGACGAATCAAAACAATAACGAGAAACAAAGTAGCTTCCGGAAGATGGTGAAAATTTGCTACAATCCATAAACAAGTGCATATGAAATTAATTAAGATCCAGCCAAATGCTGCTGATTATGTTATGCTTTCTATTAAAGTAAGCTTATGATCTTCTGTAATCATAACGATTAAAGTTATCATATATAATATGTGGATCACTTCATCCAAGTTTATTTAATCAAACTATCCTACACGTAAGTTTTATTTTAATTCACCAAAACTCATAATTCCTTTTCATTACGTATGTGAATGTAAAAATTTGTGTTATTCAATTTAAAGTCATCACATAATTTATCAGTAATAAATGTTGATATATTTTAAATTTGTGAAGCATGTTTGTAGGATATCCATTAATTAATAAATCTTCTTTTTAGTATAATAACATAAAGATACATTAATCATGCAATAGCGTACTTGATGAATACATCATTGTATTGTATTAAGTTTTGTGATGCTATTGGTATTAGGAGAGTAGTAAGTACATTAAATAAAATTTACAAGAAACAATACTTTGAATCAGTAAATTCATCATTTAGATATTTTAGTTCAATATCTTTTAGCATGTGCGGATTAGCAATCTTGATTATCATATTTAATATTTGAAAATCGATTTATTTAGATAACAAATATTGTTTCTTATCTAATAATAATATTTGAGTAAAATATTAAAGTGTATAGTTATAATTAATGATTTTATAATCTTACAGTGTCATTCATCATATATCAAACTTGTTATTCAATAATATTTTGAAAGCCAAGTACTTGATGTTGATAAAATAGAGAATGATACCTAATGGTGTTTATTGAAAGATTATCAATGTTTTAATTTTGTTGAGGACAATGTAATAAGTAAAACTTGTTTATATGCTGGCCTATTATAACGTTAATCACATGAGTTACCATGTTTTGTATTTCTTTTTTGCAAACTATGTGATTATTGTATAAAAGCAAATACTAGATAAGGTTAGTTGGTCTATTATTACTCTCATTAAACAGTATAAATAAAGAGATGAGACCTGAAGTGTCATATGCCCTGAATCTCATTATCAAGTTATCATAAGATTTTAGATGGATAAATCTATTATGATTCAGACATATAACTACTTTTCAATTTGTATTATGGGAAGAGAATTTATTCATATGGATATAATGAATAAAGTAAGTTTTGTTTATTACACCTCAATATGCTCATTAAGTAGCAAAACTGTGAAAAGTATGAGAGGTTTTAAAGAATTTCATGTTATGAGTCCGAGTAAATAATGAAAAACCATAAAACTTGTATGGTTCTACTCCATCCGTTAAAGGAATATATGATTATATAATGATATTATGAATGTCATGATTACAGACATAATTAAGAAAATCATAATGATGTCCACCACCAGTGGCAAACAAGGGGTGATTATATGTGAAAAGTTTAACAATGTTATCCATGACAATATAAGATGATAATATGCTGTCGTCTTGTATTTTCTATATGCATTGTACAAGAATAACTGTAAATACAACATATATGATCATTATCAGGATCATGATTAATTAATTGGCATAACCGGTTAGACCACGTCGATTCAATGATGATGTACATGCATTGAAGAACCAAAGATTTTTCTTAATAATTAACCAAACAAAGTTTGTTCTCAAGGAAAATTATTTATTTACCAACTAAACTAGGATGTGAATCCTTGAATTCTGGAAATGATAAAGGATACGCATATCGTAGTGTATATACCATTTAAAGGTTTAAAACTGATGTATCGTCTAAATGGTTGTTGTAACACCCGAAAATTTTAAAAGAAGAGAAATGTGAAGAAAAAGAAAGAATAGCAAAATAACCCAAGTTAAGGGGTTAAAATGGTACAAGGGACAAAGTTTTATATTAATATGTTCAAAAGGTGGTCATGGCCGCCCATGACCCCTGTACCATCTTCCTGCCGATTTTTAGTGAGAGAAAGAGCAAAATTCTCTTCGGTTTTAAAGAGAGGAAGAAGAAGAAGTCGGAATTCAGGTTAGTTTCCTGATTTCATGGTGTTCTTGGCTGATTTTCAGCTTCGGGTATGTGCTTATGTGCTTGTATGTGTGTTCGGTTGTGTGTTTTGGTGTTTTTAGGTGTTTGAACTCATAAGCATTCGGGTTTGATGGAAGTCTTACTCGAAGTTGCAAGAGGTGAGTTCTAGATCCCCGTTTTTACATGTTTTAACTGATTTGGGGCTGGAAATGCATGTATAAAAACGTTTTATAAGATTTGGGTGTGTACCCGTATGTATGTGTATGTGCCCTGTTGGGAGGGTGTATGTTTGGGAGAATTTATGGTTATGAGCATGATTTTATGCTTGTTAGATGCTTAGTATGTTAGAAACTAGGCTAGAACAGGTTCGATTGATGATTTGAGGTCTGAAAATGATGGTAGTTTGAAAAGTAGTTGGCCATGCGTCTAAGTGCTCATGCGCCTGAGATCATGCACCCAAACAGTACCCTAACGCCCAAGGTTTATGCGCACAAATAGTGCCCATTCGCCTAGAATTATGCCCAGAGTCTAAGTATGCCATGCGTCTAAGTCTGCTAAAACGCCTAAGTGCTCATGCGCTTGCATAGTACCCATGTGCCTAGAAAGTTGCTCAGACGCCTAAGTGTTGGCCGTGCGCCCAAATAGTGCGCATGCGCCTGAGTCGCCATGTGCCTAAGTATTCATGCGCCCACATAGTGCCCAAGCGCTTGTATAGTACTCATGCGCCTAAGACTTAGAAAATTTCTGAAATTTTCGGGGAAAGAAGGACTTTTAGGCTATGACTTGGAATGTTTCCGGGGTTGATATGTGATGATTATATGCTGCTTTTATGCATGTTTGTGACCTGTTTTCTTTATGTTCCCTATTATGTATTTTCCGTGGCTTTACGTGGGGTGATTATGTTAATGAACGTAAAGTATATATATAATGAAAGCGGAAGTTAATGTTAATGAAAAGTGGAATGTAAATGAAAGAAAAGTCTTGCAAGCAAAGGTAAGGAGGTTCACACCCAATGAAGGGTGTTAGCTCAACTGTGTGCGGTTTAGCTAACCCAGAAGGATGCACACGGGGGTCTAATCCTTGTGATTGACCAAACGTATGGGATCCTTGTCGCTTAACCCAGGTACTGGAGTCAGCTTCGTGCACAATGTTAGGAGTCTATTTATAGACTTTAGGCCCAGTAACCAGCTTCGTGCATAATGTTCGGGGTATAGCACATGGCATTTGTCCGGATGAAAGTGAAAGATAATGATGAATGAACGAATGACGTACGATAATGAATGATGATGAAAGATAATAATAAATATTATCTGTATGTATGTATGATGTATGATCGCGAACGAAAGTAAAGAAAGGTTTTCTAAGCAGAGATAAAGTATTTCTATTATAAAACTAAAACTCACTCAGCAACGCTGACTTTTATGCATTTTCAGTTGGCAGGTAATGGTTGCTGAGGATGGCATGGGGTGGAGCTACTTAGCCAAGATTTTTGACTGACATACATTTTGTGTAACAATGATGTTTTTGTGTAGAAATGAAACAGATGATGATTTGTAATGTACTAATGTTGTAAACAGTAATTACTAATTTTGATGAGATTTTGAAACATTATGTGCGATGATTGTCCAACTGTGAGTGTTCCGGGAACGGGCCTTACAAGTTGGTATCAGAGCCAAAGTTTAAGAGAAATAGGTAAATATTTTCCAAATAAACCTAAACTTAAACTGAAAATGGGACAAATGGAAGGATGCCAGCCCAAGTAGCTACGTGCCATCAGGTATTTTCTTTAATGTTAACCGGTATTACGTGCGCATGTTATTTGAATTATGTGCTCTTAATAGATTTGGATACTGATGTAGTCAGGATAGGAAATGCTTGGGGTATGAAGAGTAAAGTAAGTGGCTAATCACAACTGGCCACTGTAATTAGGGACTTACTATACTTGACATAAACTAAGCTATTACCTTGAATGATCGTGTTGGTGTTTGAATCTTATAGTGTGTTAGAGGATGGCTGGTGGTAGATCTTCGAAAGCTTCAAGAGGAGGAGGTCGTGGTGGACGTGGTGCTGGACCGCGTGCCACAAGAGGTGGTGCTAAGGCTGCGGAAAGGGCACCTGAAGAGCCCGAGGCTCATCACCAGGAAGGTGGTGATGAGAGTGCTAATTTAAGGGCCTCGGTGAAAGAGGCTGTTGTTAAAGAAGTTCACCAGGTCATGCAGACAATCCTGCCGTCTGTGGTGGTCGAAGTGATCAGAGCTGTAAGGGAGGATGAAAAGAAGGACAAAGAGAAGACCGCGGGAGAAGCAGGGCAGCGGGAGACTGAGACGGTTGTCCCAAGTGATGAGGAGGAGGAAAAAGCGGTGCCAGGGACAGCCCGGGGCTATACTTATGGGGCATTCCAGAGATGCAAGCCCCCGACTTTTGATGGCAATGGCAACACTGCTGTTGCTCATTGATGGGTGAGAGAAATGGAAGTTGTACTTGATATCAGCAAGTGCAGGGAGGACCAGAAGGTGAAGTTTGCTACCCACTCATTTGTGGACTCGGCTTTATGCTGGTGTGACAATATTGTCCAGGCCTAGGGTAGCAGGGCGATTGGAAGAATGAGTTGGGATGAACTGAAGAAGCTGGTGATTGAGGAGTTCTGTCCTTATAGGGAACTTGATAAAATTAAAAGAGAGTTCCTGCAGCTAGAGGCGGGAACCATGACGCACCAACAGTACACCACTAAGTTCAATGAGATGGCGCGACTGGTGCCAGATCAGGTGACACCTGTGTCACGGAAGATAAAGAGGTACATCCAAGGTTTGCCAGCGGATATTCGCAGGCACATGATCGCCGCCCGGCCGAACACGTTTAGGTCGGTGGTTGATCTGGCGGGAAGGTTGTATGATGAACGGGAGGTGGCTGTGGTTGAAGTGAGTAAGAAAGGTGGTGGTGGTGATCGAAACCGGAATGGAAAGCGGTTCGGACGCGGTGGTGTCACCCCAAACAGCAAGGTGGCAAGGGTGGATGACCGGCGAATGACCGCCTCCGGTGCAGGTACAAAGAGGTGTGGTAAGTGCGGAAGGGAATATACTAGAGAGTGCAGATGGGGATCGAACATCTGCTTCAAGTATGGGAAGCTCGGTCACATAGCAAAGAATTGTGGGGTGACAAGGTGTTTTAACTGTGGCGAAGAGGGTCACCTGAGCAGGGACTGCAAGAAGCCGAGGGCGGAGAGTTCTGGAGCAAGGAAGACGACCGGAACTGAAGGGCAGAAGGCGAGCGCCAGAGCTTTTACGATGACCCGGGAGGAGGCTAGGACGGACCCTGATGTTGTGTCAGGTACGTTTCTAGTAAACCAAACTCTTGCTTCTATGTTATTTGATTCTGGTGCTAGTAAGAGTTTTATTTCTGCTGCTTTCTGTGCTAATTTGCCAGTTAGAAGTAGAAGTATTGATGAGCCCTTCGATGTAGAAACTGCCATAGGTAAGTCTACCAGGATCTCTGATCTGATAGAAGGCTGTGATATAGAACTAGAAGGTCATAAGTTTCCTGCTAGACTGTTTGTGATGACCTTAGGCGGGTTTGATGTAGTCCTAGGGATGGACTGGTTAGCAGCCTATGAAGCGAATATCATGTGTCGCAAGAAGATGATCCGACTGACAGTGCCTGACGGGAGTTCGGTGACGGTCTTCGGTGATCGAGTTACTACGATTCCGAAGGTAATTTCGATGGCAGTGGCGGGGAAGTGCATGAGACGTGGATGTAGTGCCTACCTGGCTTATGTGAAGGATGTGGACACGTCAACACCACAATTGTCCGATGTACCGGTTGTGTGTGAATTTCCCGATGTGTTTCCAGAAGACTTACCAGGTGTGCCACCGGACCGTGAAATCGAGTTCCAGATTGATTTGATACCTGGTGCTCAGCCTGTCGCTAAGGCACCGTATTGTTTGGCTCTAACAGAGATGAAGGAACTGATGGTTCAATTGCAAGAACTATTGGATAAAGGGTTTATTCGACCGAGTATCTCTCCCTGAGGTGCTCCGGTCTTATTTGTAAAGAAGAAAGACGGTAGCATGAGGATGTGCATCGACTACCGTAAGTTGAACAAGTTGACGGTGAAGAATCGATATCCTTTACCCAAAATCGACGACTTGTTTGATCAGCTGCAAGGTGCCAGTTGGTTTTCGAGGATCAATCTTCGATCGGGTTATCATCAGCTGAAGGTGAAGGAACAGGATATTCCTAAAACAGCTTTTTGTACGAGTTATGGACACTACGAGTTTCTCGTTATGTCTTTTGGTTTAACTAACGCGCCAGCTGCTTTTATGGATTTGATGAATCGAGTGTGCCGGCCGATGTTGGATAAATCGGTGATTGTGTTTATCGATGATATCCTGATTTATTAAAGGAGCGAGGAGGAGCATGCCGGTCACCTTCGGGAGGTGTTGGAGACGCTTAGAAAAGAGAAGTTATATGCCAAATTCTCCAAATGCGCGTTCTGGTTGCGCGAAGTTCAGTTTTTGGGTCATGTGGTAAATTCCAAAGGAATCATGGTCGACCCAGCAAAAGTAAAAGTTGTGATGCAATGGAATTCTCCAAAGACGCCATCCGAGATTCGTAGTTTCCTAGGATTGGCAGGCTATTATAGATGATTCATCCAAGACTTCTCGAAGATAGCTTCTCCGTTGACTAAATTGACCCGTAAGGACCTGAAATTTGTATGGGGTCAAGAGCAAGAAAAGGCTTTTGAGGAGTTGAAAGCGAGGTTGACGCAAGCTCCAGTCTTGTCGTTACCCGAAGGAAGCGAAGATTTGGTGGTTTATTCAGATGCTTCTTATTTAGGGTTGGGTTGCGTGTTGATGCAGCGAGGGAAGGTTATAGCCTACGCATCCCGACAGCTGAAAGTTCATGAGGTTAATTACCCTACTCATGACTTGGAGTTAGCAGCTATGGTCTTCGCATTGAAGATTTGGAGGCACTATTTATATGGGACGATGTGCACTATCTTCACCGACCACAAGAGCTTGAAGTACTTCTTCGAGCAGAAAGATTTGAATATGAGGTAGAGGCGATGGTTGGAGCTCATTAAGGATTATGATTGTGAGATCCATTACCATCCAGGCAAAGCCAACGTAGTGGCGGATGCCTTTAGCCGAAAGGAGAGGCCTGAACCGATCCGGGTGAAGGCTTATCAATTGATTATGACCTCCGATGTGATGAAGCAGGTCAAGGAGTTTCAAGACGAGGTGTTGAAAGAAGATCGCCTTAACTCCGAAAGGATGAAAGGTCTAGTCACGGAGTTGGGTGAAAACACTTTCGGTGTTAGAACCCGATTTGGGTGGATGTGGATTCCTCGTTATGGAGACTTACGTGGGAAAATCATGGACGAGGCTCATAAGACTCGATACTCCATTCATCCCGGTGCTACAAAGATGTATCATGATATGAAGAAAGATTATTGGTGGCCCGGTATGAAGCGCGATGTAACGGAGTACGTGAGTAAGTGTCTTACTTGTTTGCAAGTGAAAGCGGAGCATCAGAAACCATACGGGAAGATCCAACCTTTGGATATACCCGAGTGGAAGTGGAAGCATATCACCATGGATTTTATTACGAAGCTGCCGCGAACGGCATGGGGGTATGATGCCATATGGGTGATAGTCGACCGTCTGACGAAGAGTGCTCATTTCTTACCGATCCGTGAAACGTATTCATCCGAGAGGTTAGTGGATCTGTTCATCAAGGAGATTGTGACTCGTCATGGTGTATCGGTGTCTATTGTGTCTGACCGTGACACTCGGTTTACATCCAAGTTTTGGAAGAGATTTCATGATGCTATGGGGACGAGGTTACATATCAGTACGGCTTATCATCCTCAAACGGATGGTCAATCAGAAAGAACTATTCAGACGCTTGAGGATATGCTTCGGGCATGCGTCATTGACTTTGGAGGAAGTTGGGACGAACACTTACCATTAGCTGAATTCTCATACAACAACAGTTATCCTGCCAGCATTGGTATGCCACCCTATGAGATGCTATACGGTAGGAGGTGTAGGACGCCCGTATGTTGGGGTGATATTGTTCAGAAGGAGTTAGGGAGCATCGAAGTGATCGAAGCTACGACTGAGAAACTGGAAAAGATCAAAGCCTATATGAAGGCAGCCAAAGATAGGCAGAAGACGTATGCCGATAAGAGACGTAGACCGATTGAATTCAAGGTGGGTGATAGAGTTATGTTGAAGGTTTCACCTTGGAAGGGTATCATTCGGTTTAGAAAGCGGGGCAAGTTGAGTCCGAGATACGTAGGGCCTTTCCGAATCATTGCTCGAGTAGGAGAGGTGGCCTATAGATTGGAGTTGCCTGATGAGTTAAGTGGAATTCACCCGACATTCCATGTATCTCATCTGAGGAAGTGCTTAACTGATGAGGATATGGTGGTACCACTAGAAGACATTGAGGTTGACAAACGGCTCAATTATGTGGAGCAACCAGTGGCTATCATTGACAGGAAATAGAAGAGGCTAAGGAATAAAGTGATTCCCTTGCTACGGGTACAGTGGAAGCATAGAAAGGGATCCGAGTCTACATGGGAACCTGAGGAGGAGATGAGGCAGCATTATCCTCTGCTGTTCGAGGAGTGACAGGTTTCGGGGACGAAACCTATATAAGGGGGGTGGACTTGTAACACCCGGAAATTTTAAAAGAAGGGAAATGTGAAGAAAAAGAAAGAACAGCAAAATAACCCAAGTTAAGGGGTTAAAATGGTACAAGGGACAAAGTTTTATATTAATATGTTCAAAAGGTGGTCATGGCCGCCCATGACCCCTGTACCATTTTCCTGTCGATTTTTAGTGAGAGAAAGAGCAGAATTCTCTTCGGTTTTAGAGAGAGGAAGAAGAAGAAGTCGGAATTTAGGTTAGTTTCCTGATTTCAGGGTGTTCTTGGCTGATTTTCAGCTTCGGTATGTGCTTATGTGCTTGTATGTGTGTTCGGTTGTGTGTTTTGGTGTTTTTAGGTGTTTGAACTCATAAGCATTCGGGTTTGAAGGAAGTCTTACTCGAAAGTTGCAAGAGGTGAGTTCTAGATCCCTGTTTTTACATGTTTTAACTGATTTGGGGCTGGAAATGCATGTATAAATGTTTTATAAGATTTGGGTGTGTACCCGTATGTATGTGTATGTGCCCTGTTGGGAGGGTGTATGTTTGGGAAAATTTATGGTTATGAGCATGATTTTATGCTTGTTAGATGCTTAGTATGTTAGAAACTAGGCTAGAACAGGTTCGATTGATGATTTGAGGTCTGAAAATAATGGAAATTAGAAAAGTAGTTGGCCATGCGCCTAAGTGCTCATGCGCCTGAGATCATGCGCCCAAACAGTACCCAAACGCCTAAGGTTCATGCGCATAAATAGTGCCCATGAGCCTGGAATTATGCCCAGGAGTCTAAGTATGCCATGCGTCTAAGTCTGCTAAAACGACTAAGTGCTCATGCGCCTAAACCAGGCTCATGCGCCTGCATAGTACCCATGCGCCTAGAAAGTTGCCCAGACGCCTAAGTGTTGGCCGTGCGCCCAAATAGTGTCCGTGCGCCTGAGTCGCCCATGCGCCTAAGTATTCATGCGCCCGCATAGTGCCCAAGCGCCTGTATAGTACTCATGCGCCTAAGACTTAGAAAATTTTCTGAAATTTTTGGGGTAAGAAGGACTTTTAGGCTATGACTTGGGATGTTTCCGGGGTTGATATGTGATGATTATATGCTGCTTTTATGCATGTTTGTGGCCTGTTTTCTTTATGTTCACTATTATGTATTTTTCGTGGCTTTACGTGGGGTGATTATGTTAATGAACGTAAAGTATATATATAATAAAAGCGGAAGTTAATGTTAATGAAAAGTGGAACGTAAAGAATGAAAGAAGAGTCTTGCAAGCAAACGTAAGGAGGTTCACACCCAATGAAGGGTGTTAACTCAACTGTGTGCGATTTAGCTAACCCAGAAGGATGCACACGGGGGTCTAATCCTTGTGATTGACCAAACGTAGGAGTCTATTTATAGAATTCAGGCCCAGTAACCAGCTTCGTGCACAATGTTCGGCGTATAGCACATGGCATTGGTCCGGATGAAAGTGAAAGATAATGATGAATGAACGAATGACGTACGATAATGAATGATGAAGAAGATGATGAACGATAATAATAAATATTATCTGTATGTACGTATGATGTATGATCGCGAACGAAAGTAAAGAAAGGTTTTCTAAGCAAAGATAAAGTATTTCTATTATAAAACTAGAACTCACTCAGCAACGCTGACTTTTATGCATTTTCAGTTGGCTGGTAATGGTTGCTGAGGATGGCATGGGGTGGAGCTACTTGGCCAAGATTTTTGACTGACATCCATTTTGTGTAACAATGATGTTTTTGTGTAGAAATGAAACCAGATGATGATTTTTAATGTACTAATGTTGTAAACAGTAATTACTAATATATGAAATGGTTTCGTTAAATTATTCCGCTGCAGTGTTTTTAATAAATTTTGATGAGATTTTGAAACATTATGTGCGATGATTGTCCAACTGTGAGTGTTCCGGGAACGGGGCCTTACAAATGATAAAGGATACACATATCGTCGTGTATATACCATTTAAAGGTTTAAAACAGATGTATCGTCTAAATGGTTGTCAAATTCACAACTTAAAGTTATATATGTGTGGTTCAACTAATAAGGTAACAAGCACACAATTCCAGATTAACATATGAATTTTGTTAAAAATGGTAAGTTTAATTCTCAATATACTAATGATTATGGAAATAAGTGTCAAACTTCCTATTGCATAAGTCCATGCACTAATTATTTCTGTTGAGACGACTACTCAATTAATTGCAAATCCAATGATCAAGAGAGCAAATTTTCTAATTTATAAACATGTTATTTTACATGCAAAAATATTAATTCACTTCAAGCCAAAAAGTTGTAATAGTTTCTTCCCGTTCTGGTTAGTTTATGGTTAGGAACCAAATATTCACCACAAATCATAAAGATGGGGCTTTAATGTAGTTGGGAATATATCATGAGTATAATAATGTATATATTTAAATTAGTAGAGTCAATACTGATAGACATGTCTACAGCTTAATTTACCGATTTTTATTGTGATAAACTAATATTCCCAACATTAGGGGGAGATAAAAAGTAGTGATAAGTGTAATGAGTTGGAATGAATTATCGTTTGTCACATTGATCCTCAAATTAAATAGTTTGAACTAGAAGTTCAAGGGATAATTCATTTTGAAAGATTAACGAATCACTTACTGACCTTAAAACAGTGACAAGTCACATATATCAACTGCTAATGCTCCGATTAAAGTTAGTGTCAAAGGACAACTACATATTAGCAAAGAGTCTATAGCACATGTAAATTATGATAGACTAGTCGATTCCAAGAAAAAATCCTTAAAAAAGGAGCAAGTATTAAGTTGGTCAGGTTGAAGTATGATACAATGGTCTCCTACAGAGACAATAGACATGATGGTTTCAGATGAACCTCAAATACATGAAAATAAAGAGATCTCAATAATTATATCATGTCTACAATGCATGGAATTGATTTAAAATCGACGTCGATAATACTTTATATCTAGCCCTTGAAATGATGAAAAAGATGAGGATCAAGAACTAAATCTACTTTTAAATAGAGATGTATAAATGATTGGCCAAATTGAACATACACAAGTAAGACGGAGTTGAATTCTCTAATATGTTTGATATAAGCGAGGTCTTTTGTGCGAATGAATTATGTAAATTAATAAAAGAAAGATGAGAAGAAAAATTGGTGGTACAAGGTGTTTCTCAAAGAACTATAATTTATAATGAGGAGATGCAATCTTCAAGTGGATGTAATAATGTACCAACACTCCATTAGTCTGGTAGTACAAAGAAAGAATTGATATGCGTAGTACGAATTCTGTGATTCACTCGACAATGAAAATCTGTGAATGATTTTAACTGCTATAAACTTATAAAGTGAGTTCTTGAGAACACTATTATTGTTGTATACATTCGGATCGAAATGCATTATGATTATTGTATACGTTATTGAATTCAATATAACTTAAACTTCTCATGAGTTTTCAAAAGCAGTTGAGTCTTTAAAAGGTAATTGGAAACATTTTAAAGATGTAAATTTTGTGCACCAATAAACATATACAAATGAAATTATACCTGTTGATGGAGGTATCTCAATGAATCTATACACAAGAATGATACAAAGATCATGTGTTAAAGGTGAAAAGTTTACGTGCCAAAATTCTTGATGATTGTATGCCCATAAGTAATTAATCAATAACAAATGAAGTTTATCAGTTATCATAAATATCAAAAGCATTAACATCAAAACTTCAAGAAATGTGTTATGTAAGTTAGAATGGATTAATAGTAGTCAAGCTAAGTGTGGTATAATCGAATCGACGATTATTTCGAAAAGATAAATATCAATTGATTTAGTTCATCCATGTGTTTTTATAAAAAGGACAACATGAGGTGCATAAGTATCATATTATATGTTGATGATATGATTGTATCTTCTCAATGGATTAAAAGAGTTCAAATCATTGAAGGAATGATTTGAAATGAAAGAGGAAATTATAAATTTTTGATTTTGTATCTAAAATAACATTTGTGTTTTATTAGTCATTCAAATTAAATAAGAGGAGTTGAACATTTAACACCAATAAAACTTGTTGTTTTAAGTACGTTAAAAGATTTTGAAATCATCATCTTTTTATCAAATAACAAAGCAATTATTGATCTAGAAGTATCATAGTTCATTACA
Organism: Flaveria robusta; assembly: GCA_025506415.1. Classification (NCBI taxonomy): domain Eukaryota; kingdom Viridiplantae; phylum Streptophyta; class Magnoliopsida; order Asterales; family Asteraceae; genus Flaveria; species Flaveria robusta. Next base: position 28,191,909 of record CM046469.1, read on the forward strand.
ATTGATGCATTATTGTTTCTTGCTAGTTATACACAATTAGATTTATTATTTATATCGTGTTGAATGAGAAGCAATGAAATATGGTAATTCAATGTTTTGATACTCTCAAGGTATGAATAATATGAGTTTATATTTACTAACCTATCGAAACAAGTCTAGTTAGTATTACACATGCATGTAATGTAGCACAACACAATTTTGAATCTTGTGGTATTTGTTTATAAATAAAGGAACTAAAGTTTCATTGAAGATGATACATCATTGATAAGCTTAGCAATTGCATAGTATGGGATCACCAACGAATCATCAACTTTATAAAAGATCAACAATTATTACTTAAATGATGCATATTTAAATAAGGGGGAGTATTATTCAAGTTGCACTCTTTTTCCTTCACTAAATTTTGTCCCGTTGGGTTTCCTTAGTAAGGTTTTAACGAGTCAACGTAACTCATGCAAACAGTGGTAGTTAATATGCATTGTACTCTTTTTTCTTTAACTATGGTTTTGTCCCACTGGATTTTCCTAGAAAGGTTTTTAATGAGGCAGCATCTTCAAGCGTATTAAGTTGATAACTAATGGGGAGTGTTATAAATATTATTTATTGTGGTTGTCAACATTTATATAGATAGACTTTATTAGAGATATACTTATTATGTTATTCAAATGGTTATTGGAGTTATGAAATGATTATGTATCCTACTCCTATTAATATCCATTGTATCTTATTATCAAAAAGATCAAAAAATGATATAAACATCGCTCTCCCTATCTTTCTTCTTATATTATTGTTTCTACTAGGCTAGTTTTACAACACAAAACAATTTATATTCTTATATGAACATGATATTAAGTGGCATCAAAATCAATTAGCATGCATTCGAAAAATCAAAATCATGTGATATTTAAAATCAAGTTCTAGTAACGTGAATGGTTTTCTTATATGAATCGACCCATAGAGAACTAATTCATGCCCTCAACATTAAAAAATCAAGTTCAAGGTAATGACTTATGATTAAATCCAAGAAATCGATTCTTCAAAAAGTTATACAAAGAAATCAAATGACATGATTGATGAATAGATTCACTTGATATAATCAACATACACTTCGATACCACATGTTGATTATATTTTGAAAAAAGTAGATCAAAATCATGAAACTCTAGTTACGTTTCTTCAATCATTTAACATAATGCACATCAAAACAATTAAAGCTTACTTGTGGAAATGGAGATATTTGACGAGGAGGATAATGTCATGATCAATGATTCGTTTCCGTAATGATGTTTAGAGCCAAAGGGATGATGGATTGTCATGAAAGAATAAGTTACTAGTGTTTTTTGTTATTTTTCTTTTTTCGTCTATTTATAACATTTAAGTGAAAACCCTAACTATAATTATGAAGTTTTTTTAATCAAATAACTAATTATAGTTTTACGGACTAATTATATGAGTGGGTGAAACATTAAATTAAAATAATCTGTAGGCCAAATATTAAAGTTTATTTCTAAATTCCAACATTACATCCTTAAGTAATGACCGTGTAGAAAACATTTGCTCATGAAAAATTGCAACATTTGAACGAATCCGATACATTAAAAGTGGATTCATGTATGACAGAGACTCAGAGAGGATATAATTATATAGGATCTAACCATGCGTTCTATCGAAAAAAAAGTCCGTGCATGAGTAGACTTAGAAACTTGATCAAGGGCTCGTGTATCACATGACAATAGATGTTATTTTCTCTTATATGGTAATTTGGTATATTACATCTTCGAAAATTTATTTACTTTCATTTTATTTATAGTTTTTTTACAACAGCTTCTAATATGATCCACCTATATTCCACACCTAAATCTATTCTATGTATTGGGTGACATTTAAACTATCTTTAAAATCAAGGGGACACCTTTTTCTTACTAGACTATAGTAGTGTTTCTGTTTTATATGTAGTTAACCATGGGATCACCAAGTCTTTTACGTATTTTAATTTAACTACATCATGAATTTTCACTATTATTACTCATGTAACGATTATATATTATGTTCCTTAGGGATTCCTTTTGAGTTGGTGGGCTGGTGAGAGGTTGGGGAATATTTATAAACTAGTGTTACGTATCGCACTCGCAATGGAACGAAACCAATATAAAACGTGATGAAGTAACATCAAACTTAGTTTAATAGTCATACAAAAACGCACGTCGTGACAATATAATCAATCGTTTAAAAACAAATATTATTTAAAAAATTAATAAACAAAACACGAAACTAAAATTTGAAGTACTTAAATTACATAGTAAATGTTCATAAGATATTCATCGAACCTGTGACCATTAAAAAACTAAAATTACAAACAATTCTGGCCAAATAGTAAAACATTGCAGGTTATTGTAACAACTACGTCGATTTTTGATACAAGCAATAACTAGTTTTTTACTCGTTGCTTGTTACCGTAATATTGTACGCGATGTGATAAGATATAGATTACAATCAACGTGACCCGTTTTCTAACTAAATTTATGTCAATATCTAGAGTGACTAAAAATTATACAGTTGAATGAAAACGTATTATATTGGACCCATATTATTTTGAAACAAAATTTAAATCAAAACTTAAACTTACATTGCTTTCGACTCTTTTCCGAATTAAATTAACTTAGAAACGCAGAGTAAACGTAAACGTGTTATATTTCACCCATCGTGTTTCCTAATAAAACTTACGTCGAACGTAGAGCAACCCAAAGCAAACATAAAAATAAGCATCGAAACATTTTGTATTTGGCCTAACTAATCTCTAGACAAAATTTACATCAAAACGTAGACGCATGTCGAATCGTAGACAGTCGTAAATCGCATATAAAGTTAAGCACATAAACAATTTATATTTGACCCGAGTTATTTTTTATTACGTCCAAAGTAGACGAACTCGAATTTATATTGTATAGGGCTAAAGCTAGAACTTTAGAAACTTGAGGGGATCACAGTGACATTTTACAAACTTTTTTAAAATGTTTTAGAGGGTGAAAGAGCGTACATAAAAATAAGCACAAAAACTGTTTATATATAACTCAACCAATCTCAAAATAAAAATTTACGTCAAAACATAGATGTATTTCTAAACATAGATAGTCTTAAAACATATGAAAAGTTAAATACGTAAACATTTTATATTTTAAACCTAGTCATTTCTAATTGCGTACAAACGCATACGGACTGGAATTTATATTATAATCGGTTAACATGAAACTTTAGAAACTTAAGGGTCAAAGTGATATTTTATAAAGTAGTTAGAAAATATTAAGAGGTGAAAATTTAAAATTTGAAAATAAAAGGAGGAGAAGGCCGTTGGAAATCTCAACGTCCTTTGTTTTTAAGTAGTAGTAATGAAAAATCATAAAACTCAAGCATTTTAAGAAAAATATTTGTTTATTTCCAATTTTTATTGCGTAGACAATATACTTACGGTTATTAGAATATAGTTTGAACATTTGATAGGTCATATACATTTCATTCTAAAAATGTGTAAAAGTCTTTCTTTATGTGTGTTTCAAATATTTATAAATATTGAATTCCCAATTGTTATCAAGTATAATTATTTTTATATTAATTTATGTTATCGATACATGGATTGTTTTAAAAAAATTAATTACTTCAACCACTATACATTTCTAACTAATTCAATCTGTGTTATCATTTTACATTGAACATGTTGCTAACATTTTAATTATTACGTCCAAACATTATACGAACTCGAATATATATTATACATACATAAACCTAGAGTTTTAAAAACTTGAAGGGTTCACAGTGACATTTTTTAAAGTTTTTAAAATGTTTTAGAATTGTCTCCTGCCCCAGTCCATGAAAGGGATATACTCGCAGCCGAGCTCTCGTCCCGCTTTCGCTGTCAACTTCGTGGTGAAAAAGCGTATAAAAAATCAGCATAAACACGTTTTATATTTGACCCAATTAATCAAAAAATAAAATTTACGTCAAAAAGTATATGTATGTCTAGATATAGAAAATCTTAAAACATACATAATGTTAAACTCATAAACAATTTATATTTGACTTGAGCCATTTCTGGTTGCGTACAAACGTAGACGGACTAGAATTTATATTGTACATGGGTAAAATAAAACTTTAGAAACATAAAAGAATCAAAATGATAGTTTACAAAGTATTTAGAAAGTATTAAAAGATGAAAATTTAATAATTGAAAATAAAAGGAGGAGAAAGGTAGGTGGGAAATCACCCTACTTTTTTTAAGTAGTAATGAGAAATCGTAAAACTCTAGCATTTTTGGAAAACTATTTGTTTATTTCCAATTGTTATTGAGTAGCCAATATATTTTCGGTTATTAGAATAAGGTTTGAATATCTAATAATGTCATATCCATTTTCTTCTAAAAATATGTGTAAAATTCTTTATTTATATGTGTTTTAAATATTTATAAATATTAAATTTTCAATTGTTATCAAGTATAATTTTTTCATATTAATTTATGTTATCTATATATGGATTGTTTTAAACAAATTAATTATTTCAAACGCTATACATTTCTAACGAATTCAATGTGTGTTAGCATTTTATATTGAACATGTTGTTAACATACATATTCATATGTTGTTGTCTTCTCATAAGTTAAAAATATCGAAAAAAGTTGTTCTTTTAATAATCATTAAATGGTAAATATTAACAATATATGTTGCGTCAATAACATACATTGTTATTTGCAAATCAAAAGCATGTTTAGGATCCTTAAACCCGCTTGAGCAAGTCGTAGGGTGAGAAAATCAAGAGCGGTCACTTAGGTAAGAGTTTACACTTTGTGAAAATAGGTTGATACAAATATCTAATACACTTATTATTTAAGTTTTTTTCTTCCAAGGCCTTAATTTTTTATTTTCTTTATTAACATGCAATACATTTAAACCCTATTATGCTATAAAGGTCATAGTATTTTATAATTTGACCCCAAATTATAAACATTTCAACACCTTTTAGACATTCTCATTTCAACACGAGCAAGTATGTTTGATAGTGTACCAAGTGTGCAACATAAATTATAGTTATACATGTCGGAGCATCGCCCACCTCCATCAGCATCTAAGGGCAGCAAGAATGTTGGCACTTTAGTATTGGTCGTGGTAATATGTCACCCACCCGCAGAACTTGTATATTATGCTACACAGCTTGTCATTCATATTTATTTTTTACAGCTTGGCATTCATATTTATTTTCAGTAAAATCAAAGTGCCAAATTATAGATTTTCCTTTTCATAAACTCATAAATTACATAAACACATAAATTACATATATACCCTAGATAAAAAAAATTAATTACCTATTTTCTCTTTCTAAGACAAATATATATTACATATTTAATTATTTATTAAAATATTTTATTCAATTATTATTGTATTCATAATTTTACAAAGTTATTTTTAAACGTTTTCCTTGTTAGGAACATCAATCACATATTTTCTCAAGTTCGAGTATTTTAAACAAATATAAATAATAAAATTACAACTTCAAGTACAAAAATTTAAAAATTTATTTCAAAACAATAATCACTATTAATCAAAGTTTTATATCCAAATATAAAACACAATTGTCAAAGTTTTAAACAATTATAATAACAAAACATTAATACATAAAAATATATTTGTAAAAACAAGATAAAATTGATATTTAATAGGTTAATTTTAATGATATGGATAAATATGTAATATATATGTATTAAGAAGGAGAAATATGTTATGTAAAGTTCTCATATCAATCGATTTCACATATTGTTTCATTTGATAATCAAATTTAAGACGAATATGTTTGTGTGGGATAACAATGAACATTAAATAAACTCAAACATTTGTTATTAATCGAATGATTACAATACCAAATGAGTATACATCGTTAAGCTCGATCCACCCGAGGTGAGCTCCCTTTAGGCATCCTATCACACAACTCTGTCCTTTTTTACCTTCAGAGCACTTTATGAACACACATAATGAAATACAAAAGAAAAACATCTATTTATACTCTCTAGACGTTCTCACACGATAAAAGGAGATTGTCGCACGACAACTTCAAGTTCTCAGGCGGTAACTTCAAGTTCTCGTGCAGTTAGATCTTCATCAATCATCTTTGGAATTCTTGTAGCCTTGTAGTTCTCACATGATTTGAGTTTTTGCTTTTCACTTGATATTTTAATTCATATAGGCTAGGTCTTTACAAGTTACCCCTATAGATTATGATATTAAGATATGTTTGACTTCGGTCACATATTTTCATGAATTATTTGATTCTCGTGTATCTTTCACTTAAGTCTTCCCCCACAACTATAAATACCTACTAATGTATAGCTTTATAAAGGATATCACGTCTGATTCAAGATTAAACTCCTCTATCTTGATTACTTACAACTTAGGTGTATTAGGCATATGATTGCAAGATCTAACTTCCATTCAAGATTCCCAAACAACTCGATTATACAATCTGATGACAAGATTCTGTGACAACGAACTATATTATCTGAATCATTCTTCCCCTTATGTAAGATGAAATAAGCCCAAATTTACAAATAAAGAGTACCAAACAACCTTGATTCTTCACTTAATTCAGCAGTTCGATAATTGTCCCCATTAGTAAGATAAGATTAGCCCACATTGTCAAGTTTCAATTTATGAACGAACCAAATCAAATATTGTAAATATAGAATATCGAACTAGATCAAACATCACAAAAACCTTTATTTAAGTACCAAACTTCAATTCATTCAGCATTTTCAAGATATAAGTAGAAACACATGTTCCAAAATCTCAAAATACTAACAAGTTTTCGCATCCGGATTCTTTTCTCGCATTTTGCAAAGTTCTTGCAAAAATTGAATTAATAAGTCAAAGTTTTTGAACGGCTGATGAAGTTTTGCATGAGAAAATTTTCACAAATGACGGTTACTGTTGCAAATCTTTTCCATGAAAAGAACTTTCGTGAAAAGTTTTCTCATGTAATGTTTTCTCAAGTTTTGCATCCGGATTCTTTTCTCACATTTTGCAAAGTTCTCGCAAAAATTTAAATAATAAGTCAAAGTTTTTGAGCGGCTAATGAAGTTTTCACGTGGTGAAATTTTGCATGAGAAAATTTTCACAAATGACGGTTACTGTTGCGAATCTTTTCCGTGAAAAGAACTTTCGTGAAAAGTTTTCTCATGTAATGTTTTCTTAAGTAAATTTTTCTCATGAAAATATTTCTCATGAAAAGTTTTATCATGGAATGTTTTCTCATGAAAAGTTTTCTAATGGAAAGTTGTCGCATGAAAATTCTTGCATGGAAAGTTTTCTCGTGAAAGTTCTCACATGAAAAGTTTTCTAATGAAAATTTCCAGCATGAAAAAATATCTCATGAAAAAGTTCTCGCAAAATACGGTTATTTTTTCAATGCTTTTGCATGATGCTGTTATTCTCGCGAAAACATCAAACAAAATTGACTTTTATGAGTTTGGATCACTGCTACATTCTCAAATCATAGTTTTTCACCATTAAAATTAGAAGATATCAATATCAATGTAGCAAGACCGATTTCATGTGTGTTCATTCTCGATTTCGCCTTCTTCTCCTTCGAAACCGGTCCAAAGTCGACCAAAACCTTTAGATCTTCAACCTCCATGTTTAACGTTTTAAAACGGAAGATCACGGAATGAAAATCCATGTATCAAGAGCAACACGTTGCTTATGCCAAATGTAAAGTCCTCGTATCGATCGATTCCACATATTGTTAACTTGATAATCAAATTTAAGATGGATGTGTGTGTGTGATAACAATAAAATTATATAAACTCAAACGGATATTATTAATCAAATGATTATAATACCAAAGGATTTTACATCGTTAAGCTCGATCCACTCGAGGTGAGCTCCCATCCGGCGGCCTATCACACAAATCTTTGCTCTTTTACCTTTAGAGCACTTTTACAAAATGAACACACATAATGAAATACAAGGGAAAAACATCTATTTATACTCTCTAGATGTTCTCGCGCGACAACAGGAGGTGGTCGCGTGACAACTACAAGTTCTCGTGTGGTTAGATCTTTATCAATCATCTTGGACTTCTTGTAGTCTTGTAGTTCTCGCATGATTTGAGTTTTTGCTTTTCACTTGATATTGTAATCCATATAGGCTAGGTCCTTACGTGTTATGGTTTGGAAAAATATGTAATTTATAGTCTTAAGAAGGAGAAATATGTAAAAGTTCCTAAATTAAATATAAGATGAGAGAGGGTGCTATGGATGGGTATGAAGGGCTTTTCATGAACTAGGAAAGTTAGATAACATCAATAATATGTATAGGCGCACATGTCCTATTTTTTGTCCCTGCTGTTTTGTTTATTTAGATACATTAAAATCCAACACCTCTCTCACATCTCACCTCTCTCCATACTTCCCGTCATAACACCCATTTTTTCAAGTTCTTAGCCAAGCCCCTTCAAATCATTCTCTCATCCACCTCAACTTTTCTCTCCTATATAGCCACCCAAAAGCACCCTATTGAAGATTCTCTTAGAGCATCCCCAAAACAAGAATGAAAAATAGGTCTAGATGGCACATGCCCTACCATTTCTCTTTTGTATTGTTATCCCCTCCCCACTAAAAGCAAAAACATAGTGTTGGACCTGAAAGGATCATGCATGTCAATTCAAGTGGTGAGTGGTAAGTTGTTCTCGTTGGAATTATTACAAGTGTTGGAGTGAATGCGGCTGATGAAGATGAAATGCTGATGAAGATGAACTGCGAATGAAGAATATGTATAAGTGTTGTACATATGCATTAGTCAAATACGAAAGACTAAAATATGTCTAAGTGTTGTACAACAAGAAGAAATGCGGCCAAGGTCTGATCAATCGCATTTGTCTATGCGAATGAACCAAACATATGCTAAAGAAGAAAAGTAGAAATACTTATACTGTTATGTACTTTTGTACTTAGATTATCTGATTTATTTTATCGGGGTAGTTAAGACAATATAACTCGATTGTATTTTTGAACAATTGCTATTAATATACAAGTAATTTGGAGTATTATCATTATGTTTGATGTGTGCTTATTGTAATTCCGCTAGAATTATGCGTGGAATCTAATCAACTATATTCGATTCTATTGATTCTAACCCAGTCAATTGGTATGAGAGTCAATTAGTATCTTGGCTTTCAAATTTTGTATCAAAACTCATGGCTTTGGATTGTTTCTCGATCGATCTCCTGATTGATTTGCAATTCGTTATGTTTTACACATTTGATTTGAATTCAAACTGGAAATACTCATATTAACCAACAATTGTTCATCAAATTTATGATGACTTGAAATTCAATATGCGATTGATTAACAACCATTAAAATCCTCCACAAATCATCAAATCAGAGACTATTCATCGTGTTTTCTTGAACCACTGTTCATAATTTTTGCCTTAGTACTTTATTGTTGATCGCACTTGCCTGAACAACCACTGTTCATCGCTTTTTTTATTATTGTTGTTCACCACACTTGCTTAAACATCAACTGTTCATCACATTTGTGTGAGGTTCCTTTTCATCGCATTCACTGTTCATCGCATTCACTGTTCATCGCATTAGTCCCCTGATCCTTGACTACTGTTGACTACATTTGTTATTGATTTAAATTGTTTGAACTGTTTTTGGACTGTTGAATAGATTGAACAATTTGGATTTAAAAATAAGCTTAAAATCAATTCACTAAAGTTTAAATCAATTTAATCTTATCATATATAGCTAAACTCAAGCAATTTAATCATGGATTCACTAAGTTCTTTGGAACTTGGACATAATCCCAAACCACCAATGCTAAAACACAAATTTGAATTTAAACAATGGATGATGAGATTTTTAAGAATTACTTTATTTGCATTGATGTAGATTACTGGATTTCAATCTACAGAAGTCCACACATTCCTACTGCACTAAATGTTGATCTGTACCACACTGCCATAATTCCAGTTGAAGATCGTACTCTACATCTTGATCATAAGGATTACAAACAGATCAAGATCGACATGAAGGCATACTCTCTCCTTACTCAACCTTTGAAGATGGATTTACATAAAAGGCGGGAGAAATATAGTATTGTAAAAAGACAATAGTGAAGTGACTAAAATCAACAAGAATAAATTGGTTAATTAGTATGAGACCTTCCATCAAATCAAGGCTGAATCTATCTCCACGCATCTTCATAGATTTTTGTAGCCGGTTAATGATCAGGAGATACTTGGTCTCGCTTACAAAGTAAAAGAACTGAACAAGAAGATGCTCCACTCTTTGCCTAAGAGTTGGAAGTAGATACAATGGTGGCTAAGATTGAAGCATTGGAACTTGATGAAAAATCCAAAAATCTTGGAAGGCCACAAGTAATAAAGGCATACAAGTTCCCTTCTAAAACTTACTCTATGGAAAATGCCTTTATTACAGAAGAGGATGAATTCATGGCACCCTAAGAAAACCCAAGATAAAGAGCATTTGTGTCTTTTCAACATTTTAACACCAACAAGATGACATCATCTACACCACAAGCTGTAAATCAATCTTATACTCCATGTACGCACACCACTAAAAAAGAAAATGCAACCTACAATGCCTTTGTGACAAGATTTGAAGCTTAACTAGGTGATAGACTAACCTTAACACATATGATCCAAGAAGATCTTGAAGAAATGGATACAGATGATGTGGAAGAGATGGATCTTCAATCACAGATGGATCTTGAAGAAAAAGTAACCTACAATGCCTTTGTGTCAAGAGATGGATCTTGAAGAACTGGATATATATGATCCAAACTTGGTTGTGACAAACCCAATGTTAAATGCTATAATTATGGTGTTAATGGACACATCTTCAGACAAAGGTAATGCACCATGAGTTGAAGCAATAACAACAAATTAACAAGAAGCTCTTATAGGCAGTCTTCAATTCAAAGCAGCCAAAGCTCTCAAAATCATCAAAGCAATCAGCCATTATTTCAACATAATCAACCTCAGATCGCACATCAGTCTCACGCGCCACCTTAGTCATTGTATGATAAATCAAGTTTATGACTATTATCATGAGAAAAGTACAAGATTCATGCCTATTAAAGTATTATGGAAGTTATTATTTGTTGGTTATCCCAAAAGGCCTTTCAGGTCTTAAGAAAATGTTTCGACACTATAATTGTGACATCTGGTAATTTTCCGTTACCAAACTCCTTTAGTTCCGTTAGGTCTTGCATACACGTGTTGTGAGCACACACTAGTTGTCGTTAAACGTTGGTGACTTAATAACAATTATCTATGGCAAACAAATGATAACCTAATAAATAATGTTAATTACTAGTTGTGGTTATGTGGTTCATGCATTTTAAGTTATTGTTTGTGAATTTTACTTGATGACGTGTCAACGTGTGACTATGATCTCATATGTTTTGCTATTACTTGAAAATGTATATGATTATTATTGTTGATTACTAATGTTTATATTTTGTAGTTAAAACCTTTTAAAAAGTGTTAAAAAGATTAGTTTTTACAATTTACAAAACATCAAGGGGATTTTTAGTCAAATGGTTACCATATTTAAACCACCAAAACCCAAACCCTAGCCCCCAAACCCCATTTCGGCCGTAACCTCTCTTCCCCACCCTCATTCTTTGCGATTTTGATCAAGAACAAGCAAGAACAATTCGATTTTGAGTAGTTCCAAGTGTTAGCAAGTGTTAATCATCATCCCTACACGTTTAAAGGTGAGTTTTATCAAGTTTTTCATGGTTTTTGATTCTTGATGAACCCTAATTCGAAATTGATGAAGAAAAGTTGAAATTGATGATTGATTGATGATGATATGTTGTTAGTTAGGTTGTATGAATGTTGGGTTGTGTTGATTATGCAAGAAATCTATGATTTGATCACATTGTTCACACATTGCCTTAAGAGGAAACTTTTTCTTCTTGGAATTCATGATTTGATGATTGTATGATGTTAGATACATTGCTTGGATGTTGGTTTACTTGAATTGTGCAAGAAAAGTCATGAAATCTAGTGTTTGTTCATACCTTACTATAAGTGGAAACTTTTATGCATGATGATTGGGAATTTTGATGAATTAGTGATGATTATCATGTTAGAATGAATGTCATGAACTTGATTAGGTATAAAATTGATGAAACTATGAAGGAATTGGATGTTAGATTGCTTTTGGGTGTTACCTTTTAAAAAAGGAAACTTTATTTTTGAAGATCATTGGATATGATAATGTGAGCATGTTTATGGTGTTAGGAGCATGTTAGAATGCTTATGGATGATGTCTAATGTGGTGGAATGTGTTACTTGGGTTGTATGGATGCTTGATTGATCATTTAAAGAATGTAGGTTCTTGGTGATTATACATGATGATGAATTATGGCTAGTGATTAGGAAATCATGTTTGGGATTGGAATTGATCATTTTTGTGTTTGTTAGTTGGAATGAATCTTGTTGATTTATATGATTATGATTGTCATACACGCGTGCGAATCTGAGGCCCCTACTAGTAGGATTGGCAGGGTTTAGGGTGTGAAGTCGTGAGTGGCTTCACATGGCATGTTGTGCATGATTAGACTTCATGAATGAATTATTAGTTGTGATATATTTATGATTGTGTTGAGCATGTTGATTGTTTGTGATTCGCATAAGTTGTATGATGATCTAGGTTGAACTTGGGTTGATGATGTGATATGCGTGAATACTTTGTTTGATAACCATGTATGATAAGTTGATATGCTTGATTAAATGAGATTTCAATTAATATGTCACCAACGGGTCAAACGGGTCAACTAGGTTAAATGAGTTTTGTTTTCCAAAGCCTTGGGTCAATGTGTTTATTGAGCACTTAGGGTTGTTAAGTTTTCTGTGCACACGTACTTATGTACTTACGTGTTCTAGGTAACCTTTGAAGGGTTGTCTTTCCATCCATCATCAGTTCTTTCTTGTTATTATCCTTGCACATCAGGTGAGTTCATGCCCCACTATTTTATAAACTCTCTTATGGGGGAGGTAGCATACTTGTTCACAAACGCTATATTATTATTATAAGTTGTGTATGTTTTAACATGGTGTATAATACCTTGAAAGTCCTCACACTTTCGGATCGTTAATAATGGTAACTAGCGGGAAATCTTGGGTAGTACTACTAGGTTTGACAAGCCCCACCTGTGCGACTCGAGGTCAAACAGGTGCAATATTGTCCTAAACACAAACATCGTTACGACCTGGTAAGTAGTAGCGGTGGACGTGGCGCCGGCACCGTGAACATGACCCCAGCTGAATTAGCTGCCCTGATTAATCAGCATGTGCAGGCGGCATTGAACACTCAACCCGCTCAGTTTGGAGGTAAACGATGACTTTAGTCATCGATTACGCAAATATTCCATTAAGTGATAAATTCATTCGGTTCGGTTTAAATACTCTGTCATGTGAATACAGGACCACCTGGGTGTACTTACAAGGCATTTATGGATTGCAAGCCCCATACCTACAGTGGATCTGAGGGAGCTGTAGGGCTCGTGAGGTGGTTCGAGAAGACTGAATCAGTCTTCGCCAAATGCAACTGTCCAGCAGTGGACTAGGTGAAATTCGCCACGGGGACACTTGAGGGTGCAGCACTCACGTGGTGGAATATGCAAGTGCAGATGCTTGGTCAGGCGATGGCAAACGCGCTGCCATGGGATGAATTCAAAACGATGATGACAGAGGAATACTGCCCTCGTAATGAAGTTCAGAAGCTAGAAGCCGAGTTCTGGCAATTAAAGATGGAAGGATCTGACAATGAAGCTTACACTACTAGGTCTCATGAGCTGGCTACACTCTGTACTGGCATGGTTGACCCGCCGAGCTGACGAATTGAGCTCTACTTACGTGGGTTGGTGCCGAAATTCAAAGTATGGTGACCGCTGCAAATCTCCCTACTATTCAACAGGTCATTCGATTGGCTCATAAACTCACCGATCAAGCAGTGGAGCAAGGGAAGTTACCTAAGCGGGGCGCTGTGACAAGCATGCCCGACAATAAACGCAAGTGGGAAAGTAATGCCAGCAAGGGATCGACGTCTGGTAGTCAACTTCAGCAACAACAGCCTCAACAACAACAGCAACAAAGGAGGTTTGATAACAACCACAACTTCAACCAATCGTCTGCCCCAACTCAAGGACCCGGTGGTTATGCGGGGAAAAGCCCCAAATGCAACCGATGCAACTATCACCACACTGGCAGGTGTGATAGCTTTCGATGCCAGCGTTGTGGGAAGGTTGGACACGCGGCAAAGGATTGTCGTGGGGAGCTGCTGAAGAAGCCCCAGCAGCCTCAGCAGTCCCAGCGGCCCCATGAAACGCCAAAGGGTTGCTTTGAATGTGGAAAAGAGGGGCATTACAAGAGAAATTGCCCTCAATTAAAAAGAAATGGTAATGGCAATGGAAATGGTGGTAATAACAATAATGGGGGCAATGGTGACAATAATGGTGGCGACAATGGTGGAGCAAAAGGGAGAGCTTTTGTCATGGGATCAGGTGAGGCTCTAAACGATCCTACTACTGTTACTGGTAAATTTCCTGTTAATGGTCGTTTTGCTTCTGTACTGTTTGATACTGGAGCCGATAGGAGTTTTATTTCTACTAAATTCTGTAGTCTCCTAAGTGATATGCCTTCTGCGTTGGACTCTAAGTATACCGTAGAATTAGCTGATGGTAAGCAAATCTCCGTTACGCATATCCTTAAGGGTTGTAAGATAGAACTCGCTGGTCATACCTTTGATTTCGATCTCATGCCTATTACACTTGGGAGTTTTGACGTGGTTGTGGGTATGGATTGGCTGTCTGAGAAGCAGGCAGAAGTCATATGCCATGAAAAGGTCATTCGTATTCCTCTAAAGGAGGGAGTGATTCTCTCAGTCAAGGGCTAGAAGAGTGGTGCAGTGATAGGCATCATATCTTTTATGAAAGCGCAGAAGTGGCTACGCAAGGGTCACTTAGCCATATTAGCCCTTGTGACCGATAAACAACAAGAAGAGAAGAAGATAGAGAATATCCCGGTAGTTCGCGACTTTCCAGAGGTGTTTCCAGAGGATCTGCCTGGACTACCACCTCATCGTCAGGTTGAATTTCAGATCGATTTGACTCCCGGAGCAGCTCCAATTGAGAGAGCACCTTATCGGTTAGCACCAAACGAACTGCAGGAACTATCTACACAACTTCAGGAGCTATTGGATAAAGGATTTATTCGACCGAGCTCATCACCGTGGGGAGCACCTGTACTTTTTGTTAAGAAGAAAGATGGTACTTTTCGAATGTGCATTGACTACAGAGAGTTGAACAAGGTCACAGTCAAGAACCGATACCCTTTGCCTCGTATTAATGACTTATTTGATCAACTTCAGGGATCAAGCTATTACTCAAAAATTGATTTGAGGTCCGGTTATCATCAACTGAGAGTTCGGGAGGAAGACATCTCTAAAACCGCATTTCGTACTCGTTATGGTCATTATGAATTCTTGGTCATGCCTTTTGGGTTGACTAATGCACCAGCGGTATTCATGGATCTCATGAATCGTGTGTGCAAACCCTACCTCGATCAGTTTGTTATCGTGTTTATCGATGACATATTGATCTATTCTAAGACCAAGGAGGAGCATGAGGAGCATCTACGTCTAATCTTGGAATTGCTTAAGAAGGAACAGTTGTATGCCAAGTTTTCTAAGTGTGATTTCTGGATTCGTGAGGTGCAATTCTTGGGTCACATTGTTAACGAGAAAGGAATACATGTGGATCCTACAAAGATTGAGGCTATAAAGAACTGGTCGGTACCCAAGACGCCTAGTGAGATAAGGCAATTTCTTGGACTGGTAGGGTACTATCGACGTTTCATCGAGGGATTTTCAAAAATCGCTCAACCTCTCACAGCCTTGACCCATAAAGGAACAACGTATAAATGGGGTGAGAGTCAAGAAGCCGCTTTTCAGTTGTTGAAACAGAAACTCTGTAGCGCGCCGATATTAGCATTACCAGAAGGAAGTGATGATTTTGTGGTGTACTGTGATGCTTCTATCCAAGGACTTGGTTGTGTCCTGATGCAACGTGGCAAGGTAATAGCCTATGCCTCGAGACAACTGAAGGTGCATGAAAAGAACTATACTACTCATGATTTGGAGTTAGGTGAAGTGATTTTTGCCTTGAAGATCTGGAGACATTACTTATACGGTACCAAATGCACCATTTACACCGATCACAAGAGTCTTCAGCATATCTTTGAGCAGAAAGAGCTAAACATGAGGCAGCGACGCTGGGTGGAACTGTTAAACGATTACGATTGTGCTATCAAATATTACCCAGGTAAGGCGAACGTAGTCGCTGATGCTTTGAGTTGGAAGGAGAATGCTAAGCCCCGGCGAGTGCGTGCTTTGCAGCTTACGATTAGCACTCATCTGCCTGAACAAATCAAGGAAGCTCAGACAGAAGCTTTGAAAACGGAAAACATTGGTTCAGAATCCTTACATGGGATGGACAAACAGTTGGAAGTCAAATCCGATGGAATCCGGTATTTCATGGATAGACTTTGGGTACCCATGTATGGAGATTTGAGAGATTTAGTCATGGGTGAAGCACATAAGTCTAAATATTCCATACACCCTGGTTCTGACAAAATGTATCATGACCTGAAAGCGCACTATTGGCGGCCTAATATGAAGGCAGACGTAGCAACGTATGTGAGCAAGTGTCTAACCTGTTCCAAGGTTAAAGTTGAATATCAAAAGCCATCTGGGTTACTGCAACAACCTGAGATTCCTTTGTGGAAGTGGGAACAAATTTCCATGGACTTTATTACTAAATTACCCAGAACTTCTAATGGTTGTGACACGATATGGGTGATCGTGGATCGACTGACTAAGTCAGCTCACTTCTTGGCGATCAAGGAGACTGACAAAATGGACAAGTTAACCAGAATTTACCTGAAGGAGGTAGTTTCGAGACATGGCGTGCCGATCTCGATTATCTCTGATCGTGATGCTCGTTTTACCTCTCATTTCTGGCAGTCGTTACAGAAATCTCTGGGAACGCGGTTGGATATGAGTACTGCATATCATCCGCAGACCGATGGACAAAGCGAGCGCACTATTCAAACTTTGGAGGACATGTTACGTGCTTGCGTAATTGATTTTGGAAATAATTGGGAAGTTCATCTACTTTTGGTCGAATTCTCGTACAATAATAGTTACCATACTAGTATTCAGGCAGCACCATTTGAGGCGTTGTATGGCCGAAAGTATAGATCACTAGTTTGTTGGGCTAAAGTTGGTGATAGTCAGCTCACTGGCCCTGAATTGGTGCACGAGACTACCGAAAAGATTGTGCAGATACGGAACCGTATGGCTGCAGCGCGAGACAGACAAAAGAGCTATGCAGACAAGCGACGGAAACCTTTGGAGTTTCAGGTCGGTGACAAAGTGTTGTTGAAGGTCTCACCATGGAAAGGCATCATACGTTTGGCAAAAGAGGCAAGCTTAACCCAAGATACATTGGACCATTTGAGATTCTTGAAAGAATAGGTCCAGTGGCGTATCGGTTAGACCTGCCTGAGTCATTAAATGACGTTCACAACGTATTTCATGTCTCAAATCTGAAAAAGTGCTTATCTGATGAGACTTTTGTTGTACCACTCGAGGAAGTACAAGTAGATGAGCAATTACGCTTTGTTGAGGAGCCTGTTGAAGTAATGGACCGTGAGGTCAAAACTCTTAAGCAAAGCAAAATACCTATAGTCAAGGTTCGTTGGAACTCAAGACATGGACCGAAATTCACGTGGGAACGCGAGGATCAGATGAAGCTCAAGTATCCTCATCTGTTCGAAACGACGGTCACAGCCGGAGAAGGTACTGATTAAATTTCGGGACGAAATTTCTTTCAACATGGGGATGATGTGACAACTCACTCAATTTCGTTATGCCAATGCAGTAAACCAGTGATGTAACACAACCATGTAACGCAATTTTCGGGACGAAAATTCTTTCAACATGGGGATAATGTGACATCTGCTAATTTTCCGTTACCAAACTCCGTTAGTTCCGTTAGGTCTTGCATACACGTGTCGTGAGCACACACTAGTTGTCGTTGAACGTTGGTGACTTAATAACAATTATCTATGGTAAACAAATGATAACCTAATAAAAATGTTGATTACTAGTTGTGGTTATGCGGTTCATGCATTTTAAGTTATTGTTTGTGAATTTTACTTGATGACGTGTCAACGTGTAACTATGATCTCATATGTTTTGCTATTAGTTGAAAATGTATATGATTATTATTGTTGATTAGTAATGTTTATATTTTGTAGTTAAAACCTTTTAAAAAGTGTTAAAAAGATTAGTTTTTACAATTTACAAAACATCAAGGGGATTTTTAGTCAAATGGTTACCATATTTAAACCACCAAAACCCAAACCCTAGCCCCCAAACCCCATTTCGGCCGTAACCTCTCTTCCCCACCCTCATTCTTTGCGATTTTGATCAAGAACAAGCAAGAACAATTCGATTTTGAGTAGTTCCAAGTGTTAGCAAGTGTTAATCATCATCCCTACACGTTTAAAGGTGAGTTTTATCAAGTTTTTCATGGTTTTTGATTCTTGATGAACCCTAATTCGAAATTGATGAAGAAAAGTTGAAATTGATGATTGATTGATGATGATATGTTGTTAGTTAGGTTGTATGAATGTTGGGTTGTGTTGATTATGCAAGAAATCTATGATTTGATCACATTGTTCACACATTGCCTTAAGAGGAAACTTTTTCTTCTTGGAATTCATGATTTGATGATTGTATGATGTTAGATACATTGCTTGGATGTTGGTTTACTTGAATTGTGCAAGAAAAGTCATGAAATCTAGTGTTTGTTCATACCTTACTATAAGTGGAAACTTTTATGCATGATGATTGGGAATTTTGATGAATTAGTGATGATTATCATGTTAGAATGAATGTTATGAACTTGATTAGGTATAAAATTGATGAAACTATGAAGGAATTGGATGTTAGATTGCTTTTGGGTGTTACCTTCTAAAAAGGGAAACTTTATTTTTGAAGATCATTGGATATGATGATGTGAGCATGTTTATGGTGTTAGGAGCATGTTAGAATGCTTATGGATGATGTCTAATGTGGTGGAATGTGTTACTTGGGTTGTATGGATGCTTGATTGATCATTTAAAGAATGTAGGTTCTTGGTGATTATACATGATGATGAATTGTGGCTAGTGATTAGGAAATCATGTTTGGGATTGGAATTGATCATTTTTGTGTTTGTTAGTTGGAATGAATCTTGTTGATTTATATGATTATGATTGTCATACACGCGTGCGAATCTGAGGCCCCTACTTAGTAGGATTGGCAGGGTTTAGGGTGTGAAGTCGTGAGTGGCTTCACATGGCATGTTGTGCATGATTAGATTTCATGAATGAATTATTAGTTGTGATATATTTATGATTGTGTTGAGCATGTTGATTGTTTGTGATTCGCATAAGTTGTATGATGATCTAGGTTGAACTTGGGTTGATGATGTGATATGCGTGAATACTTTGTTTTATAATCATGTATGATAAGTTGATACACTTGATTAAACGATGTCTCAACTAAGTTGATATGCTTGATTAAATGAGATTTCAATTAATATGTCACCAACGGGGTCAAACGGGTCAACTAGGTTAAATGAGTCTTGTTTTCCAAAGCCTTGGGTCAATGTGTTTATTGAGCACTTAGGGTTGTTAAGTTTTCTGTGCACACGTACTTATGTACTTACGTGTTCTAGGTAACCTTTAAAGGGTTGTCTTTCCATCCATCATCAGTTCTCTCTTGTCATTATCCTTGCACATCAGGTGAGTTCATGCCCCACTATTTTATAAACTCTCTTATGGGGGAGGTAGCATACTTGTTCCCAAACGCTATATTATTATTATAAGTTGTGTATGTTTTAACATGGTGTATAATACCTTGAAAGTCCTCACACTTTCGGATCGTTAATAATGGTAACTAGCGGGAAATCTTGGGTAGTACTACTGGGTTTGACAAGCCCCACCTGTGCGACTCGAGGTCAAACGGGTGCAATATTTTCCTAAACACAAACATCGTTACGACCTGGTAAGTCGTGACGGGAGGCAACAAACGCAACGCAGTCAGCTTCGATCGCGAAATCACTATTGTTATTACTTATGAATATAGACTAGCTATCTATTTCAATGCACTTCTTATGTTATGCAAATTATTATTGTTTATGTTAAATGCAAACTCTTGAACTCACCGACCATTGTGTTGACATTTTTAGTATGCTATTCTCAGGTCGTTAATTCAGATTGCCATTAGGAGCACAACACGGGTCCAGCATGCATTCTAAGACTTCATCTTAAGTCGTGACATTTGAATTTTATTTATGAGGTTTAAATAATGGGTCGGTTATTTATGAGATTTAAATAATGGGTTGGCGCGTGTTTTGCCAAATTTTACATTTACATACTTTGGGTTTGTCTTATTTACAAAACGCTTTCGCATGGTTTTAAAACTTGAACTTTGATTGGTTTATTTTTAAATGTGGCATATAGTGTCGTTCTGAGTAACTAGTGACTGTGATCCTGGTTTGTTCACACGCCTCGCGGTAAAACTCCGCACGTGGATTTTGAGGGTGTGACAATAATGGTTATACTTAGTTTTCTAAAATAACGTGTAACAATAGTTCAATTCCCTGCCATAAATCATCATAATGTTAAGTGTTAATGCCTTTCTTAGGGAGAGAGTGGTCATATTTATGCATTTCCAACTACATAAAGATCATAACTTGACATTTATGTGATATATTTAAGTTTGAACATAATTTGGCACCATATTCTCCTCTATATGTGTGGTGATGATGATGATGTCTTAGTCATAATACATGTATGAACTACTTAACCATCGCATTGGCGACTTTAAAACATATCTTCTACATAATCTTTACATAATGTCTTAAATTTTGTAAATGTTCATATTATGTGTATATTTGTCAAAACCATCATGATTTTTGAAGTCTTTGGGTTTCCTTGATTTTATTTGCATATATAAGCTTATATTCATGTATATATTTGATTTTTCTTATACATCATATTTTAAGTGAACATAAGTGTAAAAGAAGGTAAATTGTGTAGAATTGCATTGAAGTGAAATATGATGTTATGTAGTTGTAGATATAATTGTTAATGGTATGCTTATGCATAGGCCTTATCATGTATCACCATATTTCATACACTAAAGGTTTCAAATGATGGTCTACAAGCACACAAACCTTTGTGTTATCAACATTTATTAAGAAGGAGCATTGAAAACTCGGCCAATTTGGCCAAGTACTCGGAGTGTACTTGGGACTTGTTAATTACTAAAGTGAATTTCTTCAACTTATTTTCATAACTTGGAATTAGTTAACCTCTATCAAATTCAAAGCTAGTCGGTTCAACTTAGAGATAGGAGGTCCTACTCAGCCCTACTCGAAGCTATGTGGCCCAACTCAAAACCCTCGGACTAACACTATTTTTAATCAATTTTCACTATTTTTCATTCATTTTGTTGGATTTTCTTTGTTTTTCATGGAGAAACCTTCAAAGATGACTATTTAATATGCTTATAATATTATAGAATAAATATTAATTTTTAAATTATTTTAGTATTTGAACATGTAACATTTTAATTTATATTAATATTCACATATTTTGTTTTAAATAGTAGTAAACTTATAAATTTGATATATGTATAATTTCCCAAAAATAAACTTTGTTATAATTTACCATGTCCGGGTACTCCTTGAGTACTCTCTGCCTAAAACTGAGTACTCGCTATACCAAGTCGACTGACCTCACAGCGTCAGCAATTTTACAAGATTGTTAAGAAGAAGTAACATAAGAAGAGAGTTTTGTAAGCATCCATCTTTTTTACATGAAATGTTGTTAAGGGAATTACTCTAATGATAACTTTTGATTATTATGAACACTGTTTTAAAAGTATACAAGAAGAGCAATATAATATTTTTCATTAAACCCATTAAAGACTTCCACTCGATTAATATGTTCTACACACATCTTTATTCAGTATGTAAGTCAACTTCTAGTTAAACCTGATGTATTATTTTGACACCTTCATGTACCCCCATACTTTTTATCTAAAATTTCTTGTTTTGTTAGCAAGTCTCATGCTTTTTGTGTCACATTTGTCCTTTTTTTTTTTTTTTTGTGTGTCATTTCTAATGCAAATTTGATTAGGTTTCTATCATATTTTTTTATTTATATTTGTTGAAGACACCATTTTAAAAGCATCCAGATTGTTTATGCTCATGTTAATCTCAAAAGCATGCAATCCATTAAACCTACAGCAGTGTAGCATACCTGTATTTTGATTAGGTTATCTTAATGTAAATGTACCTTTAGTTTGTATGAATGATCCTCAAATGTTTTACCAATGTATAAAACCATATTACACTAGCGTAATAAAATCACCTCTACAATGATATGAAAAATAGTTTACATTAAAGTAATGTGTACAAACATCAATTTAAGAAGTTGTTACATAATGTATGCAATGCAATTTACTAGTGTAGGAATTATTATGTTGTTATATTATATAATGTAAATTTATAATGTAATAATAAAAATACTTTAGGATCACAACATATTATATTATTGAAAAACATATTTTACTCTAATACAAAATATCACCTTCATTATGGGGTTTTAATAATGGTAATGTAAGTTAAAGTTACATCGGTCTAGTGTTGTTCGATCATGACATGGGGTGAACTCGATGGTGGTTGTTGCTAAAAAATGAGCCAAAGAGTATTATATCTATTGTTGATGATGGTAAGACCAAATATCTTTGCTACAATGTAAGGTCCTATTTTGAGGCAACCTCATAGTTCATTTTATACACATAACCATAATTCTTAAATTGAAATTTTAGCATAATTAAGTAACCAAAACATAAGATTTAGTCATCAACAAGTCATATTTAACTAAACTATTACATCACATGGATTTCATTGTTCGAATTTCATAACATAGAAAAATCATTAAAATGGGATGTTAGTCTTTGATCCAAGTGCCTTTTCATGCCCATTTAGAAAAGCTCCACCAAGCTTGAATTTACTTGACATGTATTATAAAAGTTAGTGTTGCCAATTGAGTTCTTATTTTAATTCTAGAACATAAAGTCATAAGTACATAGAAACATTGATGAATTATCATAGTGAAAAACTTTACTCATTAACATGGCATATCCTAGATTATTCATAATTTTGAGAACATGTAGTTCATAAATAGTGAAATACCATCATGGGTAACATACGGTAACCATACCATGAAATTAAGGAGGTCAATGAAATGCTAGCACAAAGCTAGCTACTGTGAGTGTTAGCACGAAGCAAGCTATTATGGTTTGCTAACACAAAGCATGCCATTAAACTATCAATGCAAAGCATAGCTTTGAATTATTATCATAAAGCAGACCTTTAAATTGTTAGCACAAAGCAGACCGAAGCTAGAATTTGTGGAAAAATGAGTAATCACATCAAAATCCTTCTTAAAACACTGAATTTGATTAATTATGATAGGCATAACTAAGCATGAATCCCGTGGTCTAGGAAAGTAGGTGAACTTATGGAAATATTGCAAGTAAAAGAAATTTGGGTGGTCATCATCCAATGCGAATGACTATAGGTCAATATGGGTGACTCTCAACCAATGCGGGTGGGAGTATTCTATATTGGCTAAGTATTGGGTTAATGCGGATGGTACTTAATACGGGTAACATCAAACACGCCTAAGTAAAAAAATGAGGGTAACATTTTACTCTTTCGTATTGGCCATACTTAAACTAACTAAGAATTCAATGTGGTTGAGTAAACAAATGTGGGTAATAGTTTACTCCTCTACATTGGCCATATTTAGACTAACTAAGATTTCAATGCGGTTGAGTAAACAAATACGGGTTGCAATTTACTCCTCAACATTGGTCATAATTAGACTAACTAAATGATCAGTGCGGCTGAGTAAACAAATTTGGAAAAATAGTTTACTCTTCTACATTGGCCATATTTAGACTAAAAAAGAGGTCAATGTGGTAAAGTAAACAAATGGATGTTACAATTTACTATTTCGCATCGGCGATCTTAGACTAACTAGGAGGTCAACGGGGCTAAGTAAACAAATGACGTAACAGTTTTCTCTTTTGCATTGTTTGTACTTTGACTAACTTGGAGGTCAATGAGGTTGAATAAAAAAATGTGGGTTACATTTTACTCTTCCGCATTGGCCATACTTAAACTAAGTAAGAGGTAAGCGCTACTGAGTAAACAAATACGGATAACAGTTTACTCTTTTGCATTCGCCATACTTATACTAAATAAGAAGCCAATGGAGTTGGTAAGTTAACAAATGGGGGTACTGTATCGGTAACAATGGTTTTGAAGCTTGGCTAGAATGGATTCATAGAAAGTCATACTATTGTTTTCTTTGGAATTAATTAAAACATTGACAAATAATCTAGGGGTCTTTCATACACTTTGAACAACATCATAACTTTGATAAAACATTAAATATAAAAGTAAAGATGACAACTTTTCATTTCAAAACATTGGATCTATACATAAAACTCATTTAAGCATGCATATCATCCCCTATATCAATGAAAACAAAAAAGTTTAGATCTAAAACTCACTTTTCATATAGAACACGAGAGAACAGGTGTCAACTTTATCTACAAAATGGTGTACAAACATTCGGTAAGCATAGATCTAACCTAGATCTAGCATTTTAAATGTAAAATTGGCACCTTACTTGAATTCTTTGACTTTTTCTATCTAGAACCACACACTTTCTCTCTCTAGCAGCCTTGCTCGCAAGAAAGCATGCATGGGGCGGCCGCCCTTTTATTTTAAAGGGTTTTAGGGTGTTAGAATTTAATTTGTCCACTTTTAGCCCTTTTTTCTTTTAAACAAATAAACTAACCCCTTTTATTCTTCATTAAACCAGTTGCAAGTTTAGGATGTTACAAGCAAGGAACTAAGGACTAGCGACAGTGATTGTTTTCTCCTAGATCAACAACAAATTAGAGAGAAAGTAGCAGTTATGGTGTTTTATGATGGTGCGGTTTGGTTGGTTGGAGGTAGTCTTATATTACAAAGTTAAAAAGATTAACTGGGTTTGTTTAAGAAGTGTCTTATTTGAATTTTTTGGGGTGTATGTAAAAGGAGAATGGTTTTGATATGATACTATCAGTAATGGTTGGCTGTTGTGTTGTAGTTCTTAATTAATGATTTGTTATAATGACTGGTTAGCCCTTTCAGACTAAATATAAAAATTAAGTCTCATTACTAAATTCACCTTTAGTCATGTTTGTTGGATCATATTTACTACAAGAAAATCAATAGACTTTGTAGGGTTAAGTGGTTATCACACTTAACCCATGTTGTTAGGGAGAAAGTAGCATACCCATGTTGTTAATATGAATGACATGTTGACTAATAGGCTGAAATTTGTAATGACTTTACTTGAAAAGCTTGTATTAAAATGTAGCTAAGAGATCATGGAAGGTTGATCTTGAAGAACATAGAGAAAAACTTGCAATTTCACCTTGGTTTTCTTGAAAGAGAGACGCCGAGAACTATGCTTGGAGAATGTAACTCCCCAACCCAACTAAAGCTAACATGTCACCTTTAAAATAATCAGAAGCATAATTCAATAAAATATTAAATAATTTTTTTTTTCAAAAATACAAAGACGTGTGTCACTAATTTATTTTGAAAATCAATTTAAGTTCTAGAATTCTCAAGCTCTCTTCACACCTCCACATAATCCCCTTTGCGTACCTGTTGTGGAACAAGAAAGATAACAAAAAAACACAACTGAATCGAAAATTGCTCAGTAACGGAGAGATAGTGATAACAATAGTGATCTCATTAATAATTTCAAAAGATAACAATAGTAAAGGTGGCAAAAGGTAGCAGAAAGAATGTAATTGACACATGTGTGTAGCAACACAAAGATTAGACTAAAAACCATACGAATAACTAATGTACTTATACAATGTAGATATTCAATCAAATAAATCGTATGGTTAGGAGAAACCCATTGAGAACAAGACAAATAAAGTAAATAATGTACATAGACCCATTTACCTACTGTACGATATGTGAGCTGTATGTGTGCACACAGCAACACTCACTAGAGATAAAATAGATATACTAGGATCGATTCATACACCTCCCTGGAATGTAAATCACGTAGTCACGGAATTTGCTACGCCATTGATGCCCTAATGGTGCACCTATAGGATCAACCAACCGTAGGCTTGCTCGGGTATCAAAGTTGCAACAAATTACAAATATGATATGTCACAATTAAATGTCTAAAGAAATGTTTATATAATAATTACCAATTCTGTTTTAAGGAACATGTGATAATGAGTACAATTATAAATAAATATATCATTTGTGTATCAAAGTCAAAATCATAATTCCTAAGAAGGTAATGAATGCGTGAACGGCAAATGGCTCAAAAGAAATAAGAAATTGATACTACAAGTAAAGAGAGTCGAAATCCATACTATGAATTAACACAAAATATATTTCAATATGAGTAAACGAACATAGAATCCGTACCTTAAAAGCATCGATTAAGATTTTCAAATTTTTTAACGTCTTTCTTGTAGAACATGGTGACCAAAATGTTGGTTTAATTGAGATTAATGCAAGATACATAACTGAGGTGACATGTAGGCTTTCTTTACCCTAGATAATTATTAGTTTTCGTGAACTATGTCGTGAAGCCCGAATCATTGCTAAAGAAAATTGAGATCTTTTATGTGATATATATATATATATTTATTATATTTACAACTAAAATTTGTGTATGTTGTAAAATATGTCTAGATCATATATTATCAGTCACACAATTATATATATCACATGTCATGGTAGGATAAGTAATGGTTTGTATTCATAGATCACATAATACGATTAGACTTCTAAAATAGTAAAACTACTCCATAATATCATAAGTATAGATTATAGATTCAAGTTATAAAAAGATAATAATGACTACGTTAATTTTAGAAAATTATTTTGTTTATATTTTAGAGATATAGTATCAAACTATATTATTTTATATTAGGATATCTATTGTACATCAAATTAATTTAATTATTCAAGTATTATTTTATTTAGTTTAATTCTAAATGATTCAAATAACATGGGTTTGGCTAAAGAAAAATGCTCCTTGTAAGACCATGTGTACTGTTTGTTTAGTTTAAATATCACCTAGGTGTCATGTAGACAAAAACCATTTAACTAAAGCCCATTGCAATTAAGTGTAGTGGTTAACTAGTGTTTGGATCCTTATTGATGCAATAGTTTAAGCAAAGTTGTGTTTGGCACCCGCAAAAGGCTTAAAGCCTCATAGGTTTGGAATCCCTTTAATAAACATGTAGTGGTGATTGAAGCTCCACTTATGTTCATGTTATCATTATTAGTGTCCTATCTTTGTCCATTACGTATACTCTAAGTTGGTGGTCGACTAAGTGCAACCTAAAAATAACAGAGTCAATATTATTTTGCAACATGTCTGGTGATCGGGAATTGTTCAAAATAGTTGGTTATATTCAACTATGTTTAGCTGACTTCTAAGAATGGTAATAGCAATGAGACAATTCAGTACCTTTATCAAGACGTTAGGCGGTGGATCAAAGAACATGCCGACTAACTCATTCTTAACATTTGATCCATTTGAAATTGCAAACCTGAACCTGTTCGGTCATTTGTGTAAATCAAATTCATTACTTAGGTCATTTTGTTTATTTTAGTGTTTCAAATACAATAATGGTGTTATTCATTCAATTTTTAATAATTTAATATAATTTATAATCTAAAATTTATAAAATAAATTTTTATACATTTATAAAGTTAAGTGTTAATTATTAGTTTTAGTTATTAAATTAAAATAAATAATGTAATTACAAAGTTTTTTAAAGCATTAATTAAATTTATGAAATTTATCAAGTTTTATCAATTAACAACTTGTTTGATTAATTTTATAGCAAAATTCTTAG
Organism: Flaveria robusta; assembly: GCA_025506415.1. Taxonomy (NCBI): domain Eukaryota; kingdom Viridiplantae; phylum Streptophyta; class Magnoliopsida; order Asterales; family Asteraceae; genus Flaveria; species Flaveria robusta. The sequence goes on from CM046469.1 coordinate 28,220,079, forward strand.
TGTTGGGTTCAACAAAATGATAAACTAACAATTACCGGATCACATTCACGGCCGACTGAAAATCTCATTATACAGATTCAAAGTCCAAGTTGATTAAAAAAAGAATAAAAAAAGAAGACAAAATAAAAAAAGTTAAAATGAAGACAAAAGAATAATCAAAATTAGGGTTAATGATGTAATTTTCCCTAGTAGCTATAAATAGAAACTCACTAGTTTATTTGTGTGTTTGTGTTTTAGGGTCTGTTTTACTCATGGTGTGAATCATCCACCCAAGGAGAAATTCTCCTTTGGGTGGGTTTGATCTTCATGTTTCTTGTATAAATTTTACTGTAATTTGTCTGTCAACATCAATGAATTTATTTTATCATCATTATCTATTTCTTGTGTTCTTGGATTCATATACATACACCCATCTTAATTTTAACTTTTTGATATTAAACATGATGAATCCTAAGATCCAATCTCATTAAATCTGAAATACTGCTTTAGCAAAATGGTATCAGAGTTGTTGGTTGCTTGATTCATCTACATTTTAGATCTAATTTCAATTTTATGATGTCAAGAACAAAGAAACAAAGAAATATAGAAAAATATCTATTCATCATCAATCAGAGTAAAAATAACAAAAAGCATCTTCGTCTTTAATGGCGCAAGGCAGGTCTTCTTTCCCAACGTGCCCACCCATCGCCCTACGATCTGTGTAAATATGTATGATTTGAAGATGATAAATCATTCCATAGATTATCACTTCAAAATTTGATGCAATTGAATCTGAATCAGATTTACATCAAAAATCAATGAGAAGAAGTAAATGAACTCATCGCTACTGTTCGTAAAAAAATATCAACAAATTCGGTTTAGTAAGAATCAATTTAGTGTTAAAATTGAACTAATGGTTCATAATCAAATATCAATCATCTATCATTCATGTTTCTCATCAAGAGATTACCTAATTTTATGTCGGATTGAATCATGATGATCGAACAACATCTTAAAATCGGAATTCACATTTGTTTAATTGTTTCAAGTGATGTGTTTGGTTAATTTACAAATGCAGATGGAACACAAGCTTATGTGGATGAATTATATGACAAATCTAGTAGTTTGAACATCAAATATGACTGGTCTAAATCATCCAAATGTGGATATTACCTTACACCTATGTAACAAAAGAGACTACCTTTAAATCGTTAAACAAATATGGATGCCAGTTTGATAACAAATACGACTACTTGGATCAGTATCTTCCAAATGTGGATGTAATTAGCATGCAAATATGAATACTAACTCAACTAATGCAAATGAGTTGGCAAACAATACAAATACTTATGATCACTAAAGTTAAAATAACAAATACGGATGTATGTTTGAAATGCGAATGAATTGATGAGATGACAAGCAAATGCAAATGTGTTGTATGAGATGTTGATAACTAATGCGGATGGCATATAGTTGTCATGCATGAAATACAAATGACATACACATGTCATATACAATGCTTATGAACATATGACTAAAGCAAAAAAATATATCATGAATGCAGATGAATACAACCAACAAGCACATCTATTTTCATCATTCAAAAGAAAGAAAAAGAAGAACAAAAATCAATGTCAGTGTACAAAATCATTAAGTTATTCAAGGATTTGTATAATTGTCAGATACTCTTGTTAAAGTATTTGGACTCACATTCTGTGATGATGTTTTGCACCCATGTCTGATTACTGAGCGGATAGTTAAACATACTTTAATCAAGGGGAATAATAATTATATAAAGAATCTCAAATTATCAAGTTATTTTAGAGATTTAAAAGAGTGGAAATGTTTTCAAGATTGATTCATGATTCTGCTGTAGTTTATTATAGTTCAAAGCCTCATCATATACTAATACATTCTTATCCTTAAAGTTATGATATGAACTTTAATCCAAAAGTAATATGACCCATATCCAATACCAAAGATGTATTTCCAAGATATTATAACCTTTGTTAGAAATATAGTAGGAGGAGCTAAATTTGAGAATGATAACTATAGCGAATTGTGTCAAAACATCAATTGATCAAGATGACATGTGACAAACAAGATCTTCAAGCTTAAAGTTTGGCAAGCATCAGTTTAGGGGAGTATTGTTGTTTTCAACAAAATGAAAAATAAAAGCTTAACAAATCACATTCATAATCGATTGAAGATCTCACTGTATAGATTTAGAGACCAAGTTGATTAAAAGAGGACAGAGTCAACACAAAAAAGACAAAATCAAGACAAGAATAATCAAAATTAGTGTTTATGATGTAATATTCACTAGAATCTATAAATATAAACCAATTAGTTCATTTGTAGGTGTGTGTTTTTATGGTGTGAATCATCCACCCAAGGAGAAATTCTCCTCTGGGTGGGTTTGATCCTTCATGTTCTATTTTATGATTATCATTTTAATTTGATCATCCTTTTATCATCATATATTTCTTGTGTTCTTGGATTCACATACTTACACCTATCTTAATTTTGACTTTTAGGTCTTAAACATGATGAATCCTAAGATCCAAACTTATTAAATCTGAACTATTGATTTAGCATTTAGTCATAATATTTTTATAAAAGTATATAATTATTATACTTTTATGATAAAAAATACTAACTATTTTAACATCTTTAAAATTCTACAAACAAAATCCTTAATTTTACAACCTTTTTACAGTAATTATTTTATAAACAATGCACCATTGTTATAAAATTTGAAAGACCCAAACCCCTTCTCTTACATTTTTACAATTCACATATTACCCCCCAAACTTAATTATTCTCATGAAACTTCCCCATATATAATCCCCATTCCCTACCTATAAATACTAACCTTAGTCTCCAAATTCTCTTGCACAAACACTTCTTCTCAACATGCAAGAGAATTCTTCTTCACCCTTTATACAATCTCAAGAAATTTTTAGACCCAACCCTCCATTGAAGACTATAGAAGTTTCAAGTTTGTTCGTTGTTTTTAAGGTAGCAACAGTATTCTTAATTTTAGTGTTCTTTTTTTTTTAATTCTAAATATTTCTAAGCAACTTTTTAATCAAAATCCTCATGGTTTTCTTGAATTATAACCCTCTTATTATGATATATATTCTTAATAAAATTTATTATAAGTGCACATATGTTCCACCTTTGATTTTGGATAGAATCTGTTACAAATTCAAACAACCAAAACTTGGTCATAATAAATCTAAAATTAACAAACTCAGAATCCATGAACAAGTTTATTAAGGTATCTTTCCAACCATAGTTCATACGACTTCTAATTCAATCGGACTCCACAACAGCCTCTACAAAGTAAGTGGAAAGATTTGCACCTTCTTCTTTGCACTACTAGTTTGATTGGGTTCTGAGCTTTTTATTCATTTATTACTATGGTCAATACTTTTACCCATTACCTTAAACATAAGTTCTAATATATATAATCATGCTAATTTGGGGCTTCATCATTTCTATTAATCAAGTTAGAAGTCCAACTCTTACTCAAAAATTCAAACTTAGCATTCATAGCCCATTTTCTTGTGTTTTATATTTTGAGAAAATTATGTAATTCATATTCAATCATTGTTATTCTATTTTAAAATTCAATTCCATACATGCTTTTTTATTACTTACAAATATGTATTCATAGTTAAATAAACTACTTGGTAACACAATTATTAATTTATGCAACCACTGTAATAATTATTGATTTATTTGTTTGACAAACCAACCCCATATGATTATTCAAATGGTGATTGCAATCAGATTCATATATTCTATCACAAAGCTTCGTCTACGGATTGAGGCAATTCAGTCATTAGGTTTGATTGTGTTTGCTTTATCTTTTATGTAACACTATTGCATTATAAGTCTTCACATATTCATGTGAATTAAATTGTTTCAATCTTTTAATTAATCTATATATGAATGCAACACCTATGTTTACTTATTAGCTAATTCTTTAGCTTATTCGTTACTTTATCACAGTATTTCTGGAAATGCAGTTTAGAAGACTTCTTCATGCTCACCATAAGGCTTGGACTTAAAACAAATATAGGCACTTAGAAAGTTTGTTTTGATTTATTATTTAATTGTAATAGATGTTTTGATTAGCTTTATCAATGAATAATGGAATTAATAATATTTCAACTTTTTACTGTCATGTGCTATGAACAATCGATTCATATTCATCTGGCCTGATGATTCCATCATTGGTTGAGTGTGACAGATTAATCTTGTTTCAAGTGTAGAGATGGTTTGGGGCACTAAACTTTGCCACCAAGGATGCCTATCAGGCTTTAAAGATTCACCGAAATCCTACCAGAAAACATGGAACACAATAACGAGAGAGAGAGAGGAAAAGATTTAGTGTTCGGCGATTGATTATCTCATGTCTGAGTTGGGTTTCTTTGTGAGCGAATAGAGTATGACCAATTTAAATATAACTAGGTGGAATAGTTGCTTTATTGCCATTAATGGCCAATGGTCTAACACAACTGAATAAAAAGGGAGTGGCATTACAGGGATGAAAACATGGGAGCTTTTCAAATAAAGTATTCAATGCCATTTAAGATGTAAGGAAGGGTTAAATTACAAAAGTATTGAAAAACTTAAAAATGTAAGAAAGATTAACATGTTGACACGTGTATTTTTTATCAAGATTTGGTTGAGTGCAAAATTGGTAATTTCCCACCTTATCAAGTTTCACTTTTTTTTATATGCTCGTAACTTTTACATACGATATTATTTTTCAAAAAACATTACACCATAAAAACAAATTCTTTTATCTTAAATATGTTTATAGTGTTGATATAAAAAAACTAAGTTTTTTGTAGGTTTTTTTTAACTCATTTTGTAATTTCATCAAGTAATTGTGTAATCTTCTTAATTGATAAGGATTACACAGTTATCTGATTAGGATTACACAATGAACTAGAAACATAAAAAACTTACATTTTTAAGTATTGTATTATTCAAAAATTATTATTTTTAAAAACAATTTACATAACACAATAGTCAACGTTATACACAATGGATAACACAATGACCAACACTAGACTCAATGATTAACAATAGACACAATGAACTGCCTGACAAGGATTACACAATTACATGATCAAAATTACACAAAAAACTAAAAAACATAAAAAATTACTTTTTCAACATTGTGTAATTTAAAAAATATTATTTTACAAAAACATAATAAAAAACACATTGATCTACATAAGACACAATGATCTGACGAATGTTACACAATTACTTGATATTACACAATTATCTAATGGATATTACACAATGACCAGAAATAATGTGACAGAAAAGCTATCGTATAATAACGGCTAACATGATAGCATTGGTATGCCCCCGTATGAGATGCTTTACAGTTTGAAATGTAGAACACTGTGTGTTGGGGGTAAGAGTGGGCAGAAAGAATTAGGAAGCGTAGAAATGATTGAGACTATAAAAAAAAGGCAAGAAAACATTAAAGCCTACATGAAAGTTGCCAATGATTGACAGAAGTCGTATGCAGATAAACAACAAATACCGATAGAGTTTAATGTTGGTGATGAAGTTATGCTTAAGGTTTCTTTGTAGAAAGGAATCATCCAATTTAGAAAAAGAGGAAAGTTAAGTCCCTAGTTTATTGGGTCATTCAAGATAGAAGCTTGTGTGGGCGAAGTGGCTTACAGATTGGATTTACTGAATGAATTAAGGAGGATTCACTCCACTTTCAACGTATCACATCTGCGTAAGGGTCTAGCGGATGACGATCACCCTCACCCATAATGATTGTTTCTGCAACTTAAATCGCCATGACCACTTTAATAGTAAAGCTATATTCATTATCTTAATACTGCGAATACCCCACCCTCTAGATCCATTGGAGCAACTAATCTTTCCAATGCCACCCAGCTCATTTTAGCTTTATCAATTTTAAGACCCCAAGAAAGTTTCTCCGAATCCTTTCAAGCTGCTCTATGACTTTAGATGGGGCTTTAAAGAGTGATAAAAAAGTATATTGGAAGGTTACCTAACACCGATTTGATAAGCGCTAGTCTTCCTCCCATCGACAATGAATATACCTTCCATTTGGACAACTTTTTTTGCATTTTCTCTACCACTACCAACCATTGAGAGATTCTAGACATATTTGAACTAACAAGAAGACCAATATAATAAAAAGGTAACTTCCAGCAGAACTGGGTTAGGGAGAGATCAATACAGCAGTATCACAAGTGCTGGAGAGATAACAAGTAAACACTTACAAAATCAAATGGGGAACCAGCTATAGGAAACAAAGAACTAAAGGAAAGAACACAAACAAGAACAAAGTAGTTGGTTTTTAAGGATGTTGTATATTGCTCTCAAGTGTTCAACCAAAGTTACATGGCTTAGTCCCTAAGGACTGATACATGAGACACGTTATACTACAACCTACAGCCGGCCATACTTTGAAAGCCAGCTGGAAACACTAATCTAGGCAACAAGATCAATGTACAATCAAAAGACAGATTGTCTTTTGACTTGTGACTATGACATGCCATAGCTCACGTCCTAATGTATTACAAAATAGATAAAAGTACAAGAGTAGAAAGTTACAGACCAAAGACCTTAATCTACAGTTGACAAAAGTATGGAGCTTTTCACCAACTTATCCAAGTTGATGACTAGCAGAGATGATAGTGGAAAGTAGTTCAGCTTTTATCAAAAGTTGATCAGAAAAATAATGTCTTCTCTGTCTTTGGAAGAAATCAGTCTTTGGCTTTGGAATACTTTGTCTTTGAAGCTTCAGAAAACTTCATCTTTGGCTTCGGAAGATATGGACTTTCGGCTTCAAAAGATTTTATACTTGGCATAATTCACTGAGATGTATAAAATCTTCCAAGGCAACTTCCTTGTACTTGAGTGTTGCACGCTGAGAGCTCTTTGGTTGTAGCAGACTCAAAGTTTGATCCTTACAAACTCCCCCTATGATGATGCTACCAAAACAAAAAGACCTTTGAGCTTTGATTTTCATCAGTTGATAGTACTCACTAGGATCCAGACCATTTGTTTTTTCATCATTTGGTCTGGGTCCCTTAGACTTTCAAAGTATCTCCTTATATCATAGAGATCATGTAGAGGGAGGTCAAGAATGTCTTGCAAGAGGTAAATGTCTTGGCCTTCTTGATCTCTAGTGACATACCATCTATTGGATTAGTAGCAAACATCCAGGACAGTATGGGTCTCCTAGTAGCAAGAGGCTTTACATGAAGTGCAGTTGGTTGAGCAGCATCTTTTGGTTCACCCTCAGGATGTTCTAACTCATCATGATGTGCTGAGGTGGATACCTTGGACTTCTTTTTCTTTTTCATGTCCCTTCTGATGGCCATCCTTTTCTTCATTTAGAATTTTAACTAAGGAGGGTGATCTTCAGCATCAGTTGTTCTTTCCTTATCCTCCTTAGTTGGGTCCCATTCCTCCATGTGTTCAAAAGGAGAAGATTCAGGACCCTGCTGTGGGTCAGAAGATGCAGTTGGCTTGTATATAGCTTCAGGATCAGGTTGTGTTTTCTCTTGGGGTTCAACCTTCACCTCAACTTCAGGTGCAGCCTAACTTGGTGGAGATTGCAAGTTAACCAGCTGACCTTCTTTGATCTTCTTCTTGATCCTTCTGATATGCTCATCCATGGTGGATAGAGACAAAGGAACAAGTCTCCTTTTCGAGAACCCATACAGCTTCAAGAAGCTCACCATCTTCTGTCTGTCAGCAGACTTCTTTTCCGTTGCTTTGATGGTGGCTCTTGATTTAGCAGCCTCCTCTCTCATTTTCCTCTTTGCAGCTTTTCTTTTGGTTTGAGCTTCTTCTTCTAGCTGTTTGAGGTATTCAAACTCTATGTATTCAAATTAAAAAGGGTGAAGAGCTGCTGCCTAATAGAGACCTATGGCACTTAGATAGGTTGTCATCTTTTGTCTATCTTGCTCCCTGCCTATTTGAGTTTGCTCTTCTTCCACAACCACAGTCTCTTTATCAGGACTTTACTGAACTGGAGAGAGGCCAGGGGCTTTGTATAGTTTTTTTCTTTTTCTTTCTTCCTTTATTTTGAAGAGCAATTCTGCAGCCTCAACCTCCTTCCTCCCTTTTGACAGCTCTGTGTCAGCGAGTTCATTTAATTCATACAAGGGGAGAGAGATGATTTCATCTATGTTATAATTTCTTAACCCCAATTAATTCAATTTGGTTGCCTTTAACTTATCATTTTGAGTACTTGGTATATGGGCAACCCTGATTGCAGCTTGCATGAAGCTTGGGGTTTCTCGTATTTTCTATCCCCTCACCTTCATGTTCCTCTCCCTTTTCTCCTCCTCAATCTTCTCAGGAGTCATTTCCCTTTTTCCTTTATCAATGGTTGGCCTGTATGACTCAGGTTGGAGAGAGCTTTGGCCTTCTGATACTTGTACTAAGCTTGAGCTCTAGCCAGGGAGAGGCTATGATACACCTTCACCGGCAGGTGTTTCATTGAGGGTACTGGGTGCTGAGGTAGATTCTTTCTCAAGGTTCATAGGGTCCACTAATGGGCCTTCAACCAAGGTTTCCCCTTCGAAGCTAATCTTAAGGTCTACCTCAGCATACAGGTGACCAACAGTTTTCCCTGCTAGCCTATGTCTGTGTAGATTTGATCTTCTCCTGAATTCCTGCAGGACCTATTCTTTAATTCTCTCAGCTAATCTGCCAGTCTGCCTATTTTGGTTTGGATTGACAAGAGGCAGATCAACTAAAGAGAAGCTCTCATAGAATATCAGGGTCTGATAGTTGAATATTTATTGCTGCCCCTAAGACCTAGAGAGTACCAAGGCCTTTCTAGCAGTATTATACCATCATCCCACTATTGGGTTTTTAGTAGGGTAGGATTGGGCTGACATGGCCCTTGGAATTCCCTCCGTAAACAAGCTTTGAATGAGTGAGTACACATCAGTGTAGACCTAAGGAGGTTGTTGAGTATGGACAACTACAACTGAGGGTGGTGAATCCTCTATGTCCATACTTTGAGAAGAACTCCCAGGTTTTATGATTGTATGTAAGACTTTCTCCCCATTTTTGGTAGCATCACCCTCTTGCACACGGGAGCTAAGGGTTAGGTCCACCACATCCACAGGTTCCTGTGGCCCTGGTTGAGTTCTCCTAAGGGATCTCTCAGCTAGCTTGCCCTGAGATCGATGATCTCAAGTTGTTGATCATTGACCCTTCTTTGTAACGCAACCACCTGAGATTCCAAATGACTTAGCTTCGAAACCAAATAGGTGCATGTTTCAGTCAGAGTGTGCACCTTTAGTTGCAGACTCCCCTCATCTTCATCAGAAGAATCATGGGGGGATGAAAGAATTGGATCAAAGTTTTCTTCCTCATCACTAGCATGGAGTTCTTGGCTACTGATTTTCCTCTGCTCCAAGACAGTTTTAGGAGAAGTGTCAAGTGGCTGAGTTGTCATGGTTGAGGTCTTAAAGATGTAGTCACTTGCTAAAGTGAGAGCCTCTTCCATATGGACCTGCTGAACTTGTTCAAAGGAGTCCACCTCAATAGGGGGTGAATGATGTGGGCTAGAAATGGGTGTTTTAGTAGTACTCATCTCTTTTTATGTAGGGGAAGGGAAGAAAGACTCATGGTACACACTGAATTCCAGATCCTCATCATTGTCGAAAGCAAGGTCAGGAATTGGTTGGTTTAGATCAAAGGCTGGGGATGGTTTCCCTAGAAGGTTGTTCACTAGAGTTTTGAGACTTTGAGTGAAGGCTCAAAGCTAGTGTTGTGAGCTCATCACGCTGAGCATGAGGAACCTCAGCACTGATTTTAGAAAAGATGGGAGTGGTTTGCTGCTTAAGAGAAGTGGAAGCTCCTGTTTCGACTTCTTCTTGCGTGGGTGAGTATATGGGAGCGTGCTCAACCTGTATAGACTGAGTAGGGGTTCGTTTGGATTTTCCTTTGTAAGTGATGGTGATTTGAGGCTGTGAGGGTAATAAGGATGTAGAAGGTGTGGGTTCAACATTGGCTTGTGTTGCCAAGTTGTCACCTTGAGCAATGAGCTCTAACATTTTTGGGACCATGGTTGTTTCTACCCCTTAGAAGCCCACAGTAGGCTTTCTCATTGTCTTAAAAATGTCGGGCTCTATCTGTCTAATTTTAAGAATATTAGTTGTTCCCCTTAACTGTGAGCCAAGTTCATAGTTAAGAATGTGTTGAACATATCTATTGAACATGTAATACTCTAAGGAGTCTAGGTTTGCAAGCAAATTTGTATACACAAATTGAGAGTACCTGAACTTGATACCTTGAACCATGCCATGGACTATATAGGAAAGGTCCTCTGGAAGTTGGTCCTAACCTCCATGTTTGTGTGATAGACAGTGAATGATGACATGGAAGAGTTACTTCCATTTAAAAGATACCCTCCATTTCTTGAAGGTTCTTATGGAGTAATCACCCTCACAGCCCATCTGCCTGAAAGACTGGTTCACAGCAGATTTTGGAAAGTACAACTCGCCTTCTTCATCATCCAGCCTAAGATGAGTGCTAATGGTGGCTAGAGTGATAAAAATTGTCCTTACCTGCACTGTGGTAGACAGTGCCTCCTTCCCATCTATAATGACCTCTTGGCAGGTCCTCCAAAACTCCAAAAGATGATTTTCATAAAGTGGAGGATTTATGGTGATGGAGGTTAAGTAGTTTGATAGTGTTAAGAACTGGCAAACATCAAAGAAACCAGGATCTTTCTCTAAAGATGACAGGGCAACCTAATTAGGTTGCCTGTGTAGTTGCATGAAGAAATCGGGTTGATTTCTTGGATCAAGGTTGGCCATTTGTGAGTAGCTTAGGGATGAAGGAGGATAGAAAAAAGGCAGTTTGAGAGAATTTAGGTTAGGAATTTGCAGATGAAGAAGAAAGTGAAAGAGTGGGAACCGTTCAAGGTATATTTATATGAACTGGATTTGAGACAAAGTTAATGCAAAAGTATAAACTTTAAAATTCGGATGTCGGTCCCACCTCTGAAAAAGTGCCCAAAAAGATAGTTTTCTAGAATGTAGAAAAATCTTCCATAGGTAATTTGTCTTCGGAAGTTTAGAAAAACTTCCGAAGCCAATTTTGGCTTCGAAAGATATTTCTTAAATTTTGCAAGAATTTACTTCAAAAGAATTTTACATAGAGTAAAATTGCTTTCGAAATATAGTTTGTTTTGACAGATATTAAGCTTCAGAAGATTTATTCTCGAGACTAAATTGCTTTTCGAAAGAAAATTGTTTTTCAAGACACATAAGCTTCGGAAGATATTTTAAAATTTCTTCCGATGGTGAAATACTTATTAGACTTAAGGACATAAATTTCTTTTGAAGTCGATATTAATCTTATTCAAAGATACTATATTTCAAATTCTTAGAATTTTAAGGAATATCAATTTGAAAAAATTTTCTATCAAGATAACTAGGCTTATAAGTGATCAAATAGACAACTTTAAATACACACATTTTAGAAAATAATTCTAAAGTTAATTTAAGAAAATATACTCAAAGTTAATCATCCCAATAGTTATATAATATAGTTAAATCTCTGTTAATCAAATGCCTTAGTGAACAGATCAGCATATTGTTCATTTGTATTAACTTTGACCAGTTTTATCAAACTTTTCTCAAAATTATCTCTTATCAAATGATACCTGATATTGATGTGCTTTGTCTTTGAGTGCTACACAGGATTCTCTGTAATAGAGATAGCACTGTTGTTGTCTATGCGAATGAGAATCTCCTTGTAGTTGAATCCATAGTCCAGCATCTGATTCTGAATCTAAAGTACTTAAGTACAACAGCTTGCAGCAGCAATGCATTCAGCTTCAGTAGTTGATGCAGACACACAGGATTGTTACTTGCATTGCCATGAGACTATCGTTACACCAAGTAACTGACAATCCCCTGATGTATAATTTGCAGTCATGTTGCAGCCACCGTAGTCATTATCTGTATATGCATACAAATTGAATTTAGAACACTTTGGATATCAATGTCCCAGCTTGGGAGCACCTTTGAGATATCTAAGTATCCTCTTGAAAGCAACTAGGTGTGACATCTTGAGGTTGGCTTGATATCTTGCATAGATGCATGTGGCAAACATGATAGCAGGCCTAATGGCTGTGAGGTACATGAGAGACCCAATTGTTGCCCAGTAGAGGTGTTCATCAACACACTCCCCCTCAAGGTCAGGACCTAGAGAGTGGTTTCATGTTATGAGAGTCTTGGCATCCTTAAAGTCAGTTAGATAAAATATGGCTAGTATGTCTTGGATTATATGACCCAAAGATGATGTCATCTACATAAACTTGAACCAGAATCAAGTCATTCCCTGTTTCTTTGAGGAAAAGTGTACTGTCAATGGTACCTCTCTTGAAACCATGTTGCACAAGTATTATGACAATGTCTCATACCACTTTCTTGGAGCCTGATGCAGCCCAGAGAGAGTTGTCAAGCTTGCAAACATAATCAGGATGATCTGTGTCTACAGAGGCACCGGTTGTTTAACATACACTTCCTCTTCAATCACACCATATAGAAAAGCACATTTGATATCAAGTTGGTAGACTTGGAAGTCCTTAGATGCAAGAAAAGCCAGGAATATCATAACAGCTTCAAGTCTTGCTACTGGAGCAAAAACATTAGTGTAGTCAATCCTTTCTTCTTGAGTGTACCATTGAACAACTAGTCTAGCCTTTTTTTGATGACAAGTCCTCTTTCATCCTTCTTGTTCCTAAAAACTCATTTGGTTCCTATAGTAGTCTTCCCATGAAGAAGAGGACATAGGTTTCAAACCTTCTGCCTTTTGAATTAAAGCAGCTCCTCCTGCATTGCTTCAACCCAACTTCCATCCATCAGAGACTCATCAATCTTCTTAGGCTATATCTGAGACAAGAAACAATAGTGCAGATTGACATTTTTATCATGGGTTTGTCCTCTTGTTCTCACTCCTGTCTCAACATCTCCAATGATGTTTGTGGTGGGGTGAGACTTGTGGATTCTCAGCTGAGGAATCACAACAAGTTGATTTGATAGATCTAAATTTGTGAAATTTAGATCTGGTGATTGAGGATCACCCACTACATCAGCACACTTATCAAGGTTTACTTGATCCAATGAGTGTGTGACATCATTGATGTTATCTTCAGTGGAGAGTTCTTTAGTATCATTGAATTCTTGGTCAGAATCACCATCTCCACTTCCTCCTACATTGGAAGGTCCTTTATTTGAGTTTTGTGCCTCTGGGCTGGAATTTATAGGCACCTCAGATGTATCAGCTGAATTTGTCATTGTTGTACTGATAGGATTTCCACCTGCAGGGTTAGTTACCATTAGAGCTGAAGTAGTTTTCATACTTGGTCTTCTCAGCTCAAATCTTGGATCACGATCTCGTGTTGATAAGTTACCAGTAAATCTTGAAACATCTTCACAAGATTTATTAAAATAGTTGGTAACTAAATCAAGATCAAATAGCCAATCAAGACCAGAACCCTTCACACTAGGTGTGAGTTCATTGAAAGTCACATTGGCTGACTCCTCAACTACTCTAGTTCTAAGATTGTATACTCTATAAGCCTTAACTTAAGAAAAGTATCCAATGAAATGTCCATTGTCTGATTTCTCAGTAAATTTGGCCAGATGATCTTTGGTATTCAAGATTTGAGGAAACCAATAAAAGGTCTCCTTTTGTGCCACAGCTCGTAAAGAGTCTTACCATGAGTCTTGACAACTAAAACTTTGTTCTACACATAGCAAGCAGTGTTAACTGCCTCTGCCCAAAAGATGAAAGGCAATTTAGAATCAAATAGTATGGTTCTTGTAGCTTAAATAAGTGTCTAGTTTCTCCTCTCATCAACACCTTTTTGCTTAGGAGTCCTAGGAGCACTATATTGTTTTGAAATACCTTTTTCTTCACAAAATGAATCAAGGATATGATTTTTGAATTCTGTTCCTTGATCACATCTTATGATCGTCACCTTGTGATCAGATTGATTCTCAAGTGTATCTTGTGAAGTCATCGTTAGCTCTAAGGAAGAAGACCCAAGTGTATCTTGTGAAATCATCTGTGATCCCAAGACAATATGAAGTTTTTCATAAACTCATTACACTTGTGGCGCCAAACAAATCCAAGTGTAACAAGTGAAGGGGGGTAGTGATAGAGTTGATTTCTTTTGGCTTGTGAGACACTTTGTGTTGCTTTTCTTTCAAACATGCAACACAATGGTCATCACTTTCAAACTCTTTCTTTGGCATTCCATTTACCAAATCATTCTTAATTAATTTATTCATTTTCTTAGAGTTTACATGGCATATTCTTTTATGCCAGAGGAAAGTTTTGGATCATATGTGAACAATATGAGGCTGGTGCAACCAAAACAACACTTAGAAGACTTTTTGAAGTACAATTGAAGAAGTCTTTTGAAGGGAAAAACTGCTCTTCTGAAGGTAAGTTGAAGATCTTCTGAAGAAAGTGAAGAACTTCCAAAGGCAGAACTCAATCTTTCGATACTAAGTAGTTTTCCTTCCGAAGTATAACCACCTTGAAGATCAGAGACAAAGTCTTCCGAAGAAGAAGTCATGAAGACTTGCAGAAGTCTCGGAAGAAGTTAATTCTTCTGAAGTATAAATGGCTTCAGAAGAACTCATTCTTCCGAACCATTTAAGCTTCGGAAGAATCAACTATAAACCAGTGGACATAAGTATCGTCCGACTGACACTTGCTGCCAACTCTGATATACTGCATGGCGCTTTCCCACGTCCATGTAGTTGACCATACTTTAATCCACTGTTCACCTTTATCAGTTAGTTTATCTTAGAAACCTTACTTCTAGCAATGTAGTATTTGTCTAGTTGTAATCTCTAGTTGGTTTTCCAAGTATAACCTGCTGTAGATAGTAGTATTTATAGTTTCTCATTGTAACTCTCCAAACAAGTGAGTGAACGCTTGTAAGAGTCTTATAACTCCAAGTTGAGAAGTAATATATACAAGTATCTTGAAAACTATTTTCTGTGTTCAAGTGAGTTGGAGAGATAAAACTTGTGTTGAGAGACCAACTCCGATCCTGCAATTGGTATCAGTGCTTTTTAGGCTTTTGATTGTGAGATCTAACCATCCCAAATCATCCTTGTTTCTACACTATCACTCACTTAACACAAATGGCTCTTAACTAGAAATCCTCTGAGTCTAAGATGGGAACCATAACCAGGGCTCCAATTATCACTCCTGATAATTTCAGAGCCTGGTGCAAACGTATTGAAGGTTTCATCAAGTATCAAGACAGCCGAATGTTGAGGTCCGTCACTCACGATCCATACAAGCCAAAGGTGGCATCTCCGGCTGGAAATGGTGCCATGATTGAGAAAGCTGTTGAAGAATACTCAGATGAAAACTTCAAGAAGATGGACATTGACTGTAAAGCCATGACTGTGCTACTTACAGCCATACAAAACTCCATAATGGTAGGCTTTTAGCACTATGAAACAGCTAAGGATCTATTTGATGCTTTAACGTTGATGTACTCTGGTTCTACTGATTCCAAAGAGTCCAAGAAAGATGTACTAAAATAGTAATTTGAAAACTTCACTTATATTGCTGGTGAGACCTTGAGTCAGCAATACTACAGGTACATGGACTTAATCTCCTGTCTTAAGTTTATGGGAGTTATGTGACGCCCTGCATATATCCTATATCGGTCGTGGACAGGAGAGATTCTTGGTTCATAAGTAATGTCTAGTCTCTAATATCACCAACGCGTTTTGGGCGTATTGGCTGTGGATGAGAGGAGAACTCCACAGTTAAGCGTGCTCTAGTGGCAGCAATCCAGGGATGGGTGACCTCCCTGGGAAGTTTTCACCTGGGCAACCAAAAGCAAATCCGTGAGCTCCTCGTGGGCAAAGCGGACAATATTGGTGGTACGAGAGGCCGGGTGTTACAGAATGGTATTAGAGCCACTCCTGTGCCCTTCGCGATGGTGGGACAAACCTCACCGGGGATGGTGAGTATGTTCTCGGGCTCATCGAGGACGATGAGTCCAAAGGGGGGGTGATTGTGACACCCTACACATTTCCCACATCGGTCGTGGACAGGAGAGATTACTGGTTCATAAGTAATGTCTGGTCTCTAATATCACCAACACGTTTTGGGCATATTGGCTGTGGATGAGAGGAGAACTCCATAGTTAAGCGTGCTCAGGTGGGAGCAATCCAAGGATGGGTGACCTCCCTAGGAAGTTTTCACCCGGGTAACCAAAAGCAAATCCGTGAGCTCCTTGTGGGCAAAGCGACAATATTGGTGGTACGAGAGGCCGGTTGTTACAAGTTACTCTTGAGAAAAAGAGATATAATAAGGAAATTAATGAGTACACTTCCTCATGAATAGACTTTTTACTGTGTCTTAATCAAAAGAAATGAGAATCTTAACACTCTCACTATGACTGAACACTATGGAATCCTTGATGGATACCGAATGGAGATGAAAACTTAGAAAAGCCATCAGATGAATAGAAGCTCAAACCTTTCTGTTAGTAATGCTCTACATGTTGTTGAAGGTTCAAGAACTACCCAGCCCCTGTTATATCTGAACTACCCCCAACAACCATCATCCTCCTCTAGACCCTACATCACATTTCCTGAGACACCAAGGTCTCAACAAGCTCAACAAAATC
Organism: Flaveria robusta; assembly: GCA_025506415.1. NCBI lineage: Eukaryota > Viridiplantae > Streptophyta > Magnoliopsida > Asterales > Asteraceae > Flaveria > Flaveria robusta. The sequence continues at coordinate 28,236,790 of CM046469.1, forward strand.
CTTTTCAGGATAATTGTGCTTTTGTTTCGGGAAATGAGCACTCTGGAGATTTTCAATTCTGTTTTGATGATCTTGAGTGTTTTAGTCCAGATGATGTGGAATACATGGACATTGTCCAGTAGATGGCTATTTTAACCTACAGAGCAAAGAAGTTCTTCAAGAGAACTTGAAGGCAATTCGCTCAAAACCCAACTAACAGCAAATTTGGGTTTGCAAATCAAAGGCCAAATGTTACAACTGCAATCAACTTGGTCACTTTGAAAGGGAATGTAAGTCTCCTAAATCCAATCCTTGAGCACCTCAAGCCTCCCAACATCCTGCTACTCCAAAAGCTGCTGCCAAGTCAACTGAACAACAAACTGTAGCTATTACTCAAGAAGTTGATTGGAGCTTTATGGTGCAAGATGCCACTCCTGCTCAAGCTTTTATGGCCGGAATAGAAGACAGTAAGGTATATTAACACCTCTGTACTCCAGCTTGTATTGCCATGGTTAAACTATATCAGGACTATAACATGGAAGTCAAAATTGATATTGAATCCTTAAATATATTAAAATCTGATTTTAAGAGCGCAGAATCTGACTACAAACTCAAAATTGAAGAGTTAGAGAAAACTGTATCCTTTTTAAAACATGAACACTCAAACTACAGGGTTCAAATAAAAGATTTAATCTCCAAGTTAACTGAGGCTCAATCCCAGCTAGTAATAGCTAAGGCTAAAGCAAAGAAGTACGCCATTGAAGAGCATAACTTCAACACCATTATTGCATCATCCTCCCACTCAAAGGTGTGTTATCAAAACAAAAGTGGGTTGGGAACCAATGCAAATGTTCCACCACACTTTTATGTGTCTATTAGATAGCCAAGATGTCGTACTGATGAGCAAGAGGTTCTAACTACTGACCCATAACTCAATGAGCAGAAGAATGATGCAACAATGATGACCACCACAGGGAAGGATAAGGTAGAACACCTCATCCATACAGCTAATGATCAAACCTTAACCACCAAAGAAAGAAAGAACAAACTCAAGGCAGCAAGAAAAACTGCCAAGAAGGTGGCTAATTCAAAATTAATAATAGACCCAAAGCAAAAAGGTGCATTCATATTAGCTGGATTTCAAGTGGTTGGAAATTTTGATTCAGGAAATAAATGTAGTACCAACATTCCTATCCAGGTTAAGGATCGGAAGTTGAAGGGGAAGACTGTTGAAGATGAAAAGAAGTGCAAGAAACAATAGTCCCAATGCCCCATCAAGACAAACATTGAATGCATAATGTGTGGTCTGCACGACCACATGGCTAAAGATTGTTACTACAATCCTGCAAGCACACATTACGCGAAAATGGTAAGAAAGAAGGAGTCAAGGATGGTTACACATTTGGACCTTACCATATGGTTCAAGTAACAAGAAAAGGAAAGCTGATTTCCAAAACCAAGTTGCTTTCAAAGGAAACACTTTCTTCCAAAAAGAAAATAGCTTCAGAAGACAAGTCCAAAAGAAAACAAAGAAACAAAATAAATCCTTTGAAACCTTCCGAGAAGAAGACTACTTTAGAAGAAAAGGTGGTAACTACTTCTTCCAATAAGAAAGAAGGCTCGGAAGCAAGTAATGCTGCTCAAGCCTCCACAGGCTCATCTTCACAGATCAACCATGGGATGAAATGGAAGATCAGAAAAGATGCTGCAGCCCAAACCTCTTCTTCACAAACCAAAATTAAACGCCCATGCATACATGTTGGTTCAATTATTGTTGGAGCTCTTGAAGATTAGCATTTAGTCTTTATATTTTGTTTTTGTCATAGTATAGGGACTTATTTGTAAATATATGTTCCTTAGTTTTCATTGTTAGTATAAATAGGATATTATGTATTTTGTGTAGGTAGACTTTGCAAACAGACTTTAGAGACTTCGAAGAAAACTCTCTGTACATTGTATCCAATTGCATTTTGCTATCAATGAAAACTCTATGAATTTTGAAGTATTTTTCTTTTGTTGATTACTTTGTGCTTATAATTGATCATTGTATTACAATATCAACACAGATCGATCCATTTGAACCTATCAAATGGTATCAAAGCTTTCGGTTCAGTGATTTGAAGCTTAAAAATCAACTTTTGAGCTCTGTGAATCACTTGAATCTGTGTTTGATAGCAATTGATCAATTAATTGTTGATTTCAGTTGTGTTTGATCATTAAAAACATGAATTGAATCACAATTAAGTGATTTCACACATTCAGATCTGAATTTTCATCAGATTTGTGTGCGAAACTGTTCTTCGTATTCGGACTCAAATTCAAACAAAAATTCAGATTTATTGTTGTTAATGGATAGAATTAATGATTGAGGATTGATTATCGGTGTATATACTACTTGATTGAAAGTTTTCAGATCAATTAATCAAGTTTTGAATAATTTGATAAGATTAGGTTGTTATGAAGATGATGAATTAGGCGCTTGGAGTGTTAAAATCATCTGAAAATTGCTCAAGTGTTTAGGCGCATCAACACTGTTTGGGTGTTTCAGAGTTGGACGTTTTGACACTGTTCGGACGTTTTACCATTGTTTGGACGTTTTTAAAACCTAAGAGTTCTAGGCGTTTGAAGACTGTTTGGGCGTTTCAGTTGAAAATTCAGAAAATTTGACTAAGTTCCAGGCGTTTGACAACTGTTCAGGCGCATCTTCAGTTGGGCGTTTCAGAATTCTACTAAGGCATTCCCTTAGGTGTTCAAGTTCAAAGTGGGCGTTTCACAAGCATCAGGCGCATCAGAATTCAAACTTTTCATTCAACACTTAGAAAGTTTTTCAAAAATTAAAATTCAAAAATATTGTCATTTCTTTGTTTCATTTTAAACTTTAAAAACAACAAAAACATTTTAATTTCTTAAATTTAAAACACAAAATGGCTAAGTCTGAAGATTTTGAGAACAGAGTTCCTAAGTTGAAGAACAGAGCTGATTTCAAGAACTGGTCTCTCATATTGAAACATCACCTAAACTCTATTGATACTGATCTTTCGAAGTCAATAGAGAAAAGACCACATATTCCTGTTACATCAGATGGTCCTGACAGAGAATTTGTTTACACCAAAGACTCTCAAGAACCTTATCCTGAAGATGGTCTACATGGTGATGATCTGAAGAAAGTAAAGAATGATTTTAAAGCTTATTCACTGATGTGCAAGGGTTTACCTTTGGAGGTGCTGATAAGACTTGATAGTTATCAAACTGGGTATACCATGTACAAAGCTTTAAAGATAATTTGTGAAGGTGGTAAAATAATACAAGATCTTAAAAGGCAGAAACTCAAAAGACAATTGGAATTATTTGAGCATCTTTCTAGAGAAACTATAAATCAAATGATGAACAGATTTGTACAACTTATTATTGAAATGTCAACTGTTGGTGTGAAGAATGATCTCAAAGATCTAAATGACAGACTTCTTAATGCTCTTCCATCTTCATGGAAACAAACAGTTACTTTGTTGAAGCATACAGAAAAGTTTCCCATGGATCATGATCTTCTGATTGCCAAAATAGAATCAGTTGAAATTGATGAGAGTTCAAGAAACAATGATAGATCTACATCAACATCTCAGTATAAGTATGTTGCATCTCCAGCTAACACAGTGGAGAATGCATTTGTGGCTAAAGATGATAGCTCTCCAAAAGATGAGGGTGATTTGTTTGTTGGAGCTGGTTTCTTTACTAACTCAACCTACACAAGTGCTCCTGTCTATACAAATCAACCTCAGTCTCCTCCTAAAACTCAAATGCCTAAACCTCAAACTGAGACTCCATCTTCTAACTCTATTAAACCTAGCAAAGTTAAAGATGTCATAAATATCCTTTTACAGGATGAAGAGTCAAAATCTGCTTTTACTGCTTTTATGGCAAGTTTTCAAGCTTATCAAGGTAGTCACTTAACTCAAGTTGATTTGATTTTGCAGGATTTATTTGAGATGGATCCTGATGATGTAGAAGAGATGGATTTGAACTGGCAAATGGTGATGATAGCTTATAGGACTCAGAAACACTCTTATGCGAACAGAAATTACAAGCCAAGTGCAAACAAAACTGTTGGCTTTGATAAGTCAAAATCAAGTGTTTCAACTGCAATAGCTATGGCCATTTTTCAAGAGAACGCAAAGCTCCAAGAAATCAAGGAGGCAATGGTCAAGCAGGCTCTAGTAGTCAAAGATATCAGCATCAATCTCAGAAAACTTTTCAAAAGCCGTATCAGAGTCTTCCTATGCCAGAACTAAAAGAAGAATCAAAAACAACTGAAGAGCCAAAGAAAGCTCTAGTTGTTAGCATTAAGGATGGTTATGACTGGAGTGCTTATGCAGAACATTTCACTACTGATCTTACTTCTGGTTTAGCACTTATTGCTGAGATTAATAATGAAGACCGGTCAGAAGACAATGATCCAAAGGCAAATGATGATTCAGATAATGATGAAGGCTATGACTGGAGTGACAAATCTGATCCCAAGGAAGATTCAGAAGAAGCTGCTCTCATGGCACAGTCAGAACAACCTAAGGTTGAACACTCATCATCTGATATTGAGACTTCACCTTCTTATCCAGAAATTCCATTGGAAGTCAGAGAGAAATTGTGCACAAAAGCATGTTTTGAACAAGTTGAACACTACAGAACATACTCGTTCAAAATATGTGATAAACTCAAACAAGAAGAGTTAATGCACAACAAACTCAAAGCTAATCATAAAATCTCTGATGACAAAATCATATCTCTTCAAACATCATGGAACAAAACTCTAAACGAACTTGAATAAATAAAAAGGCAACTTGAAGAGATGACTAAAACTCTAGAACAAGAGAAATTGACACATGCTGCAACTCAGGTTGATCTTGCAAAAGTGAAAAGTTCAAAAACTATTGTTGAACAATTGGTAAATGGTAGAAAGGACAAAGATAAAAACGGGTCTAGGTTTCACACATGAGCCTATGCTTAAATCAATCTCAAACACATTACCTGAGAACTTTAATACTCATGATCACTTACCTGAAAATAAAGCAAAGCTAAAAGTCTTTCATGAAAAGAAAAAGAATGTTCAATCTAATAAAGAGAATGAAATTGAAAAGATAAATATTGAAATTTTTGAGGAGAAAGATTCAGAAAAGATCAAAAATGGTCATCCAATAAAAGTTAAATCTTATGAGCCTCGACCAAAGAACAAGAAGTTGTTTGTTTCCCAAAGGATCAAATGAGTGTGTTATGGAAAAATGTGTTGAAGAAGTCTTTGAAATCAATGACAAAAAGAAAGGGAAAACTAAAGAAGAGAAATTAAAATCAGATACTTCATGTTTCGATGATTCAAGTTCTTATGAATCAAACCAAAATGATCAAAAACTTAAAGAATCTGAAAAAAAAATCTTCTCAAGATTCAATTCCATCCCAAAGCAACAAAATATCATCAAGAACAAGAAATCAAAGAAGGAGAAAAACAAATACTAAAGCTAAAAATTCTCAAACTCAAAGAACCGATCAATCAAATCAATTTAAAACTATGAAGTTTGTGTCAGCAGGAACTTTTGACATGAACACAATCTCTGAAATGACATCAAAACCAAAGATCAAATCTAACTCTAATCTGAAAACAAGTTCAGGTCCTAAGTCTGCCGCTGTTCATAAAAGATTTGTGTCTAAGAAGTCAAAGAATTGTGAAAATGTTCAAAAGCCAAAACCTAAAAATCAAAATCACAAACTCACAAATCAAAAACAACAGATTAACATGCCTACTCCTAAATCTAAACAAGGATCAAATGTGGCATCCACATCTAGGGTTAATCATCAGTTGTTTAAATCTCCACAAAGGTACTGTGACATATGTTATATGTATAATCATAACACATCTGAATGTTACTTTAACAAGTATTGTCACATTTGTGATATGACAAATCACTCAACTGCTGATTGTTATTTCAACAAATTTTGTGCCTTGTGTGATGAAAGGAATCATAATACTGAGGATTGTTACTTCAGAAAGAACTCGCCAAGGAATGGATATGTTAATCCACGATTTCAAAGAAATCAAAATAATGGTTTTCATTCCACGATCTATGAGAATGAACAATGGAACATTTACCAAGCAAAACTTTTCTAAAATGTTTCAGTTGATGGTTCAAAATTTCTTGATGAGGATCTTGAAAATCGTTTCAATGCTTTAAGGATTAAACAAAATAAAGATAATCAAAAATTTGTCAGAAGAGGAATTAATAATCCTAAATATCAAATGAAACCTGACGTGAATAAACTCCATTTTAAGAAATTTACCATTGTTGATAAGTATGGCAAGCCAAGACCATCTCGGCTTGGGTTGATAACTCAACTTAAATGTCTTTGAAATGCGGGTACGCCCAAAAAGAACAATAAACACGTGGTATGTTAATAGTGGGTGTAGCCGGCATATGACAGGCAATCATGCCTTACTTCAATACTTTAAGACAAAAGATGGTACGCATGTTGCATTTGGAGGTAATGCAGGTGGAAAGATTACCGGAGAAGGAACGGTATCAAATGGGATTATTAGCTTTGATAAAGTCAACTACTGTGCTCAGTTGAACTTTAATCTTATAAGTGTTTCCCAAATTTGTGATAAATCATATTCTCCTTTATTTGATGACTCTTATTGTTATATTTTAAAGCCAGGTTTTCAGATTAGCAAGGAATGGGTGGTTGTTAAAGCTGTTCGTGATCGAGATGTCTACAAGCTAGAACTTATCTTGTCTCAAGTTGATCCTTCAACAGAAACAACTTGCCTAATTGCTCAAGCATCAAATGATGAAAGCCAGCTTTGGCATAGACGTCTTGGGCATTCCAACTTCAAAAACATGAACAAGCTTGCTACAGGAAATCATGTAGTAGGCATTCCAACAAAGAAGTTTGCTACATCAGATATCTGTAAAGCATGTTTGAAAGGAAGCAACACAGAGCGTCTTATAAGTCCAAGCTGATAAACTCAAATTCCAAGCCTTTACAGATGTTGCACATGGATCCATTCGGTCCAGTAATCGTGCAAAGTATTGGAAAGAAATCTTACTATTTATTATCATTGATGACTTTACAAGATTTTCTTGGGTTTTCTTTTTGCATGCTAAATCTGAAACGGCTAAATTATTAAAAGAGTTTATAATTAAAGTAGAAAATCAACTAGATCAAAAAGTAAAAATCATTCGCAGTGATAATGGAACAGAATTTAAAAATGTTGACATGTTCTGTGCAGAAAAAGGGATAGCTCATCAGTTCAGTGCTCCTAGAACTCCACAACAAAATGGAGTTGCAGAAAGGAAGAACAGAACTTTGATTGAGGCAGCTCGTGCAATGTTAGCAGATGCAATGATTCCAATCACTTTCTAGGATGAAGCCATATCAACTGTATGTTTTGTTTAGAATCGTACACTATTGGTGAAAGATAAACAGAAAACTCCTTATGAGTTGATGTTTGACTGCAAACCAAACATAGATTTTCTTAAATCTTTTGGTTGTCCGGTTTTGATTTTGAACTCAAATGATCAGCTTGGAAAATTTGAGTCAAAATCTGATGATGGATTTTTTCTTGGATATTCGTCAGTTTCAAAAGCATTTAGGGTTTATAACTCTAGGAAAATGTTATCATTGAAACTTTCAATGTTAAATTCCTTGAAAAATCATTTCCATCAGTTGCAAATGGTCCAGCTTGGTTATTTGATTTAGATTCTTTGTCAAACTCACTCAATTCTAACCTGTTTGAATCTTCTTGTGTCAACGGGAAACAGGTAGGAGATCTTGGATCTTTCAGTGATGATTCAGATTCTGATGATATGGATGATTCAAGCCCAGACTATCCATTCATCTCATTTGTTAAAGATCCTGTATTCAGTTCAGAATCTCATGATCAATAAGCTCAAGAACAACATCATGTATCTCAAAATTCAAATGTTTCTCAACCTATTCCTAATGATGGACCAGAAATTCTACAACCTGAGTCCGAAACTTCATCTGTATCTAAAGATGCAGATGTTAATGACAAGCTTGATTATTTTATCAACTCACCGACTCAAGTTCCAAATTTAACTCCACATTCTTCAAACCTGTTACATCAGCTTTCCAACGTGAACGAGACTAATCTTGAAATATTAAAATCTATTAAGTAAATTGAAAAGTAATTAGTGTGCAAAGTTTGTCATTTGTTACTGGATTTTAATCTCAAAATATTAATTGATTTTATATCCAATACATTTGAGTAATTGAGTGTATAAAATACTTAGAAATATTTCTAAGTGTTGTTGGATAAAAAAGTTGATAAATCATTATGAGATTTATATCAATGTGATACATTCATTCTTATACTTTGTTTCTTTGTAAATGACAGATGGCTGAGCTCAAGTTTGAACCAAAGCATAATGTAGCAGCTTTTCTTAATGAACATGTTAGAGATGCAGCTAGCTATGAAGAGATGATTAGATTTCTTTTGAGAACAAGATATGTTTATGCCATGTGTGCTCGTCCAGCAATATATGCACGACTGATTAAGAGATTCTGGAGAACTACTGAGATAGAAAGAAATGATGAAGGAAAGAAACCATTAAGAGGGTTTGTGACTGGAGATAGGATGATTGAAGTGTCTAAGTAGTCAATTAGAGATGCTCTTAGACTGGGTGATAATGAGGCACAAGATTTGTCAGAATTTACTTTTAATGAATGTAGAGAGACATTCATGATGATGGGTCATCCTGACAAATTTTCTAAGAAATAATTTTTCAGAGCTAGAGTATATAATCACCGGAAGCTTCTATGCTACATTTTTCAACATTGTATGTCAAAGAGAAGTGATGGTTGGAATTCATTTCCAGTTGATATTGCATCTCCAATAGTTGCATTGGCCACAAATAGAAGATTCAATATGGCCAAATGGATCATGAATGGATTCATTTTCAACTTGGAAAAAGGAAAAAGGAACAAGTACTTGATGTATCCTAGGTTCCTGCAGATGATCATTAATGAAGAATACCCAGACTTTCATGTCTATGGTGTAAATGGTGAGAGATTAAATCTTGTACACATGACAGAGAATGTGTATAAAAGATTGGTAGTGGAGCCCAAAATATTCCTATGTTTGATTATATGAGGGTTGTAGCAAGAAATGAAGTGGATATCAATCAAGATCATTTTCATTTAATTGAAGATGAACCAATTGATCCTAATGATTTGATTGAGGATGTTATCCAAGAAGTGATTGAGGAAGAAGTAGATGATGATGAGGATGATGAAGATGAACATAATGATAATGATGATCAAAATTCATCAAGTAGTGATGATGATGGTGATAATGATGATCCTGATGTTAATGTTGGAGGAAATATTGAAGAAACTGAACAAGAGATTGATAGTGAAGAGACTGTATCTGAGAATAGAGATGAAAATGAGGGTGATGATGAAGCTAAAGCTAAAGTAAATGATCAAGTAGGAGATGATGAGAATGTTGATAATGATGTAGATGAAAATGTTTATGAAAGACTAGAACAAAATCAGTCATTTGATTTTGATTAAATTGATGCAATCTTATCAGAACCTATTACACAAAATGAATCTTCTGGTGCTATTCAAGAAGAACAGATTGTGATTGTAGATGAAACTGTGATGAAACAAACTCAAGATGCTTGTATGCAAACTGAAAATGATAGTGATAAAGTATTGACTGATGATTTGAAAGTCAAGAATGCTAAACAAGAAGAATTTATAAAGAAATTACAAGAAGAAAATGCTTTGTTGAAAGCTGAGGCTGGAAAGAAAGATTTGATTATGAATGAACTTGAAGAAAATATGAAGAGATAGACTGAAGAGGTTAAAAAGCTAAGAAATGATTTGAAAGAAAAAGAAAAAGAAACTAAAGTGGTAATCACAGAAAAGGAGACATAATCAGAATCTCAAGTGAATGTGATAGAAAAGATTTCTGAAGCAGATAAAGGGAAAAGAAAAATAGATGAAGTTGAGATAGAATTATCTACTCAACCATCAAAGATTCAGAAAACTGTAGATGAATCAGTACATTTTGATGAAGGGGATGTTCAGAAACAGATTGAAGCATTAGATGATATTGATTCTGAATTTTCTGATGATTGGTATAATGAAGTGCTTGAGGATGAAGATGTATGTGATATTGCAGATTACCCAATTCAAAACATTCAAGAAGATATTCCAATTGATTTTGAAGACAAATATAACTATCTTGTTAAAAATAAGTATAATCTTGTGTTTTTGGATGGATTGACTGTGTCTCAAATTAATTAAGAATATGAGAAGTGTATGTTACTAGAATCATCAGCTCCGATGGATCCAAATGAGATTTTCTTAGAACATGGAGAATGGACGCCGATGAGTGAAAGCATTAATGTTGATGATATTCCTGTATCTGAATTGCACCATCCTAATACCTGAGGATATAAGCATACCAGCTTTGAGAATGTGGTTGCAATCAAGAAATTATCCAAGAAAGAGATTAAACAGATTGCAAGGTACTTCATTGAGAAACTTAGTAAGAAGTTTTCAAGAAACTGAGAAACAAAACAACAAGATGATTGTACTGGACACTGATGATCCACAATACTTAGAGATTACAAAAAGATCAAAAATTTTGGAACCTCAAGAGGTAAAGTCCATGGAATTAGTAAAGAAAAGTCATGAACAAAGACAAGAATTGATGAAAATGTTCCCTGAGAAGGAAAAGCAAGCTTACAAAGTGTCCATTGATCAAAAACAATTATGGAACAAAGCTAGATCAGCTGGGGACATAGTGAGAAATGTGTTGCAAACAGGACAATCAATTTCAGAGCTTTTGAATGCTATGATTGTGCCTGATAATACAAAAGAAGTAAAGATAGTTGCATGGAAGTATGATGAGGTGTTTGATGCATTTTTGATAAAGAGAGTGAATGCTATTTGTGATGTTTATCATTTTTACTCTAGTATCATTACATTACCGGTCCAAAACTTAAAAGAATTACACAAGTTACCTCTGATTAATCCTACTAAGGCATCAAGAGGAGAGAACTTTGTGAAACTTCTAGACCATGGAATCTCGAGAATGGCATCTTTTCTTAAAACACATTGTGATCAAGAAGACAAGATGTATTTTAAATCATTAAAGAAAAAGAAGAAAGGAGAATCAAGTTCAACTGAAGAAGAAAGTTATTTGGAGGCATATGGTGATAAGTATTTTGATAAAGTTACAAATCCAAGATTAAAAGTGATTTATGGTACTCAAACTTCCAAACCGATCCTGAGATGGTTTTATGACTCAGAAACATTTCAGTTAATGCTTGTAAGAAATGAAGATGACTGGGATAAAGACATGATAAGTCTTTTTGGAGTGTTTGAATTGAAATTATTACATCGAAGTTATATCTTATTTCTTTCAAATCAAAAGTTTGAGCGTGTATCATCAGAAGCAGCAGAGAATGACAGAAAGTATTTCATGACTATAATCAAGGTGATGAATGCTGCCACGGAGCATATTTCTTTGAGAAAAGCTCTGGCGTATGCAAATATAGTAAAGAAAGATATACAGAATATAGAGTTTATGAGGATATCAAGTAAAGGAGTATTGGAGATTCATTCAAAAGATGATCAAAATCCAACAAAATTTTATGCAAACATTGACATTGCTGGTTTGTCAAAGGAAACATTGTTGGTGATGGATGCTATGGAGATTAAAACAAATGAATCAAAGCCTGAACAAGGTATTTTGGCAGTAAAGTTCAAGTCTGCAATAAAGAAAGCATTAAGAGAGATAGAGATGTATAAAGAGAAACCAATGTTCAAGATAAAAGAAGAACCAGAAGATTATTTTGACTGAAGACGACATGCAAATCTTAGGGGGAGTATTGTTGGAGCTCTTGAAGATTAGCATTTAGTCTTTATATTTTGTTTTTGTCATAGTATAGGGACTTATTTGTAAATATATGTTTCTTAGTTTTCATTATTAGTATAAATAGGATATTATGTATTTTGTGAAGGCAGACTTTGAAAACAGACTTTAGAGACTTCGAAGAAAACTCTCTGTACGTTGTCTCCAATTGCGTTTTGCTATCAATGAAAACTCTATGAATTTTGAAGTATTTTGCTTTTGTTGATTACTTTGTGCTTATAATTGATCATTGTATTACAATATCAACACAGATCGATCCATTTGAACCTATCAATTATCTTATTTACATTGGAAGAGCCCGAGACCAATAAGGATTGGGTTTCAAATAGTAACTAATCATATTTCACCTTATGTGCAAGATCATCCACATGACAAGAATAGAAATGTTTGGATTGTGGATAATGGATGCTCCAGTCACATGACAGGAACAGATCTCTCGTTTAATTGTTTGAACACTTTGATGGAGGTCCTGTTTAGTTTGGAGGTGAAGCAGGAGGATACATTTCTGGTAAAGGTAGTGTATCCAATGGTAAGTTGAAAATTGACAAAGTAAACTTTATCAAACAGCTTGAACACAATCTTTTAAATATTTCTCAATTCTGTGACCAAAAGCATCAGTTGCTTTTCACAAAACATGAGTGCATTATCCTCAAACCCAGGATGACAATTACTCAGGAATTGGTGCTTGTAATATCTCCCAATAAAGGGGATATGTACAAGCTGGATATGAACTATACTTCCCCACTGGGTGAAGTATCATGCTTTCTTTCCAAAGCAAATGGTGATGAGTCAACTCTATGGCATAAAATAATGTGTCATGTTAATTTTAAAACCATGAACAAACTGATCAACAATAACTTGGTACATGGTGTGCCTAAAAAGAAATTTTTCTTTAAGGATAACTGTGTTGCTTGTCTGAAAGGGAAGCAACACAAGGCATCTCATAAATCCAAAGAAGTTAACTCTATCACCACTCTATTACACTTATTGCACATGGATTTATTTGGTCCACAAGTATAATGAGTATTGGAAGGAAATCATACTGCCTTGTGATTGTTGATGATTTTACAAGATTTTTATGGGTATACTTTTTAAGAACTAAAGATGAAACTGCTGAAACTTTTAAATCTTTTATTCTTAAAATAGAAAATCAAATTGATCATAAGTTAAAAATTATCAGAAGTGATCAAGGGACTAAGATTAAGAATCAAGTTCTTGACTCATACTGTAACTCAAAAGGGTTTGCCAGATAATATAGTGCTCCAGAACTCCTCAACAAAATGGTGTTGCTAAGAGGAGGAACAGGACACTTATTGAGGCTGCAAGAACTATGTTAGCTGATTCAAAGCAGTCTCTAACTTTCCGGTCTGAGGCAGTTAGCACTACATGCTATGTGGAGAACAGAGTTCTCATTATTAAGCCCCATGGAAAACCCCTTATGAACTATGGAACAAGAGACGACCATTTATTGATTTTCTTAGGTCCTTTGGAAGCACGTGTACCATACTTAACACAAAAGACAATTCGGCAAAATTTGCTAAAAAATCGGATGATGCTATCTTTGTTGGATATTCTTCAAACTCTATTGCTTATAGAGTATATAACATCAAAAATCAACAATTTGAGGAATCATCCAACATTGTTGTTAGTGAGCACACTCCTTGTGTTAAGGGGAATGGCCCTGATTACATTTTTAACTTAGAATTGTTTCCAAACTATTCTAAATCATCTTGTGTGAATGTTTTAGATGAAACAGGCACTTAAAATGACTCATATGATGATCAACTGTTTGAGTTACCCAGACATATTCCAAGTTCTTCAAGAGATCATGAAAATCAAGCACCCACTCCTGGATCTCCTGAAAGTTTGAATATCTCAGAAAACAGTGGAGCTTCAACAAGCTGTCAGCAGACTGAGCCTCAAAACTCATCAACTGATGACTTCATATCTCAACACCAAGCTAATGAAGACAGTAATCTGGAGAAACAGGCAACTGTTGATGCTTCTTCATAATAAAATATCTCTGACACTGTCACGCATTCATTCAATCAGTCCTCATTAAATGAGCGTGAGACAGCAGCTGGAAACAATACTCAAAATATTGAGCAAAATTTCTCTAAGATCTGTCTATGCAATTAGATGTGATTCCAAGGCTCAGGATCCACAACATTCATCCAGCTAAAAACATCATTAGGGATGTCTCAAAAGGTGTAAGAACAAGAGGACAAACTCACAATAGGAATGCTTGCTTGTACTCATGCTTTCTTTCTCAAATGGAACCAAAGAAGGTGGAAGAAACTCTCAAAGACAAAAACTGGGTTGAATCAATGCAAGAGGAGATGCTTTAATTCAAGATACAAAAGGTATGGAACCTATGTCCACTACCACCTAGTCAAGTACCCATTGGCACTAAGTGGGTGTTCATAAACAAAAGAGATGATAGAGGTTTGATCATCAAGAACAAAGCAAGACTTGTAGTTCAAGGATACACACAGGAGGAAGGGATAGATTACACTGATTTCTTTGCACCTGTTGCAAGACTTGAGGCTATGAGAATCTTCCTTGCTTATGCAGCATCCAAAAACTTCACAGTTTACCAACTTGATGTCAAATGTGCATTCTTGTATGGGGATATCGACAGAGAAGTCTATGTGTGTCAGCCATAAGGATTTGAAAACCCACAGCATCCCAACTATGTGTGCAAACTGGATAAATCTCTTTTTGGGCTACACCAAGCACCTAAGCTGTGGTATTAGACTCTGTCTTAATTTCTACTGAAGCATGGCTACACCATAGGCACAATAGACAAAACATTGTTTATAAGGAAGTCCGGGAAAGACATTTTGCTTGTTCAAGGCTATGTTGATGACATCATATTTGGTTCCTCAAATGACCAAATGTGTATAGACTTTGAAAGCATTATAAGTTCCATGGGAAAGATGGATTTCTTTCTAAAAATTCAAGTGAAGCAGATGAAAGAAGGGTTCTTCATAAACCAATCTAAGTATGTCAGTGACATCTTAGAAAGATTTGAGATGAAAGATTGTAAAATAGCCAAGACACCTATGCACAGAAATCACAACTTTTGTCCTGACTCTGAGGGGGGATATTAATCAGCATCACTACAGGGCAATTATAGGATCTCTGATGTATCTCACATCAAGTAGACCTGATATTATGTTTGCAACTTGCATTTGTGCAAGATATCAGGCTGCTCCAAAAGTGTCTCACCTAATTGCTACCAAGAGAATTCTTAGATATCTCAAAGGAGCTCCCAAGCTGGGTCTCTGGTATCCCAGGAGTAAAGATTTCAATCTCTACGGATACATGGACAGTGATTATGGTGGCTGCAACATTAACACGAAATCCACATCAGGAGGATGTCAATTTCTTGGTGGAAGGATCATCTCCTCGCAATGCAAGAAGCAATCATGTGTCTCTACATCAACTGCTGAAGCTGAATACATTGCTGCTGCAACTTGCTGTGCTTAGCTGATATGGATTCAAAATCAGATGTTGGACTATGGTTTTAACTACATGGAGACTCCTATTCGTATAGACAACAAGAGTGCAATCTATATATCAGAAAATCCAGTCAAGCACTCCAAGACAAAGCTCATTGACATCAGGTATCATTTCTTTCGAGATATTCATGTGAAACACTTAATCAAACTAGTCAAAGTTGATTCAAATGAACAATATGCTGATTTGTTCACCACAGCCTTTGATGAACAAAGATTTAAGTATTTAATCACAGCTATTGGGATGATAAATATCGATTAGTTTATTTCTTATGATAATCTTTTAATTTGTGTCTTGTCTATATTGTCTTCATACAATCTAAGCCTTCTTACAAAAAAAAATTTCTACAAAAATCCTAAATATAAACTCTTCCGAAGAGAAATTTACTCTCGGAAAATATCTTTATAGATCTTCCGAAGGCATATTTCTCTGTCTAAGTATTTACTTCCGAAGCGTACTTCTTCTTTCAGAAGACCTTTATACACTCGAAAGCAAATTTGTCCTTGAGACATGATTTGCCTTCGGAAGTAAAAGTGGCTTCGGAAGACAATACTACGAGACCTGACTGTTTTCTCTCGGAACCAATTTTACTCTCGGAAGAAAAACTTTATTGTGTAACGGAAATCTTTGAGCCCCACTCTGTAAAAAGTAAGATTTTACTAATGATCGTCGGAATATTTTAAGTAATCCTTAACTTACCGTCCCTATCAAATCAAGCCTAACGTGTCCTTTCACCATAACAGTTTGATTTTTTAACCCCCATTTAAAAGCTTTCGACTTTCCTTCCATAATTTCCTTACCTTCACAAAAGCCCCAAATTTCCACTATCTTCTTCTAGACTCTCTAAATTCTCTCAATCCCATAGTACTTTCGCAAACAATGGCCTTGAATCCTCAACACAACCAAGTCGTAGTCCTTGATTCTTCCAAGGATGCCGACTTTGCTCCAATCATCCAATTTCTGAATCAATCAACATACTTCACCATCCTCACTGTTAACCCCACTATCTACTCAAACCACATGGCCGAATTCTGGGCCAATGGTCAGAGCGACATGCTCAATGGAGAAAAGGTGATCGTATCGAGAATCTGCGGACAAGAACTCATCATCAGTGAAAAAACCATAAGGGAGCATCTAGAGCTTCATGATGAAGGTGCCCCTACTGAATTCCCCAAATCTGATTTAGAGGACTCTTGCAATCAAATGGGTTACTGTGGTGATATGAGCAAGTCAACCATATACAAGTTCAACTTCTCATACAACTGGAAGATCTTGTTGCGTATCGTGCTTCATAGTCTCTCCAACAAATTAGGGGGATGGCATCAAATCCCATATGATTAGGGCTGCCTAGTCCACAGGTTGGTCAAAGGCCTCCGATTCAACTACTTAAGATTTATGCTGAACAACCTCAAAGGTAACCTTAACAGGGATCCTTTCGACATGTATCCTAGGTTCATTCATCATATCATCAACTGTGAGCTGGACCAGGATCAGCTTCAGTATGTAGACGTCCTTCTTGTCCCTCACATGAGGCCAGATATCTTCAAAACCTTGAACAAGGTGTCCACCAACTACACCGGAAGATTCACTGATCTTCTTCCAAGTATGTTCCAGCTAACGGCTCCTGGTGACATCCTTGTAGACCTAGCAGGTGACGAACCCACACCAGACATCACCCCCTCCATGCCAATCACTTCTTCCTACCCAATCAGATTCACCTACACAAGACGCACCAAACAAACCCTTATTTAATATACTCTGATTGAACAAGTTCCCTCTATTCAAACAAAAAAGGCTAGAGTGGAATTCAGGGCTCCCACTCAGCTAGAGGTCCAACCTACCTCCACCATTGACCTTAATATCAGTGTTGAGCCTTCTCAGTCTCAACCTGTTGAGCCTACAACCCAAGCTGCAAGCGCTCAGGATGAGTCTCAACACTCTCCTGATAAACCAAAAAGGGACAGCTACATCACTTGCTTAATTCCATTAGGTGCTAACCAAGGTCCTGGGTCATTAAGAATAATCTCTTTATCCTTTACTGACCTATTAACCCAATCTGATGAGGATCTCATGTTTCCTCAGGGCCATGATGTTGATTTCCCATACCACTCTCCAGCTCAACTGAGCCCCAAGGAACCTCTGATTTCTAGTCCCCATCAGTTAGCCCGTACTGAGGATAGTGGTAACATCAGTGAGACTGAATCTACAGCAACCTTGCCACTTGATGCCTCTATAAGAGACATCAGAATGCAAGGGAAACCAGGGTGCCAAGAAACCACATCTGGTGATGATGATGAACATACTAGGTATGTTATCTCATCTCCCCGTGATTCTTCAAAAGAACATGATGGAAGTCTTCAACTTACCATCGGAGACCTACTTTCTAAAGTCTCAAACCTTGAATCAAAGGTTAAGACTTTAGATGATAGGTCTACCACTCAGCAACTTAAGATTGAAAATCTCAAGGCTCAACTAGCGTATAAACAGATTGAGAAGTCTGTTAGGCATATACCAGTTCAAGTTTCTTTAAATTCTTCCTCCAGCTCATCTATTTCTCAAGATGATACTACCAAAAAGGGGGAGAATGAACAGAAACAAAGACATGAGGAGCCAAGCATAGCCATCACAACCACCCTATCTTCATATTACCCTGCAAAACAACAACCTGCAACCATCTTCCCTCAGCCTTCTCCAATTAGAATTCAAGTGGACCCAAGGATGCTTATTGACCTCAATAAGTTTTTAACCAAATTTCTGATAAGGTCCTCCCTTAAACAACCTTCCCCGGATGTTGCCATTGCCTACTTTGGAGCTGAAGAGCTTCAAAGGTTAAGTGCACCACCTACCTCTGAAGAGGAAGTTGGTCAACCTAAGATCCCTATTAAACCTAAGATTGATTTTGAAGGGGAAATGAGGACTGATGGCTAGTAACTGATTCATTTGGGACAGGTGGTGAAATCCCAATCTCTTCCGAAGTAGAAATTCAAGCTGCTGAAGGAATAGTCGAACTATCTACCTTTTCCGATTATCTGCTCATCACATAGGCCATTCTTGAATAAGCCTCTAATATAAACAGTGAGGACTTTCTCAAAACCCCACCCTCTCAATCATAACAGTCACCACAAGTTCAACCCCTCTCTCCCCGATCTGAATTCCCCAAGCCAGAATCCCCAAAGGTTGAATCTTCCTCAGATCCAAAAGGAAAATAGAATATGATTGATGAAGAGCTTCTTGAGGAGGAAAGGCTAGAGAAGCTAATGAAGAGAGGTAAACTTGACACTAGAAAACTATTGGATGCAAGCAGCAAAGCAGCAACAGCAGATCAAGAGTCTATCTACAATAGAAGGAGAGTAGAGGTGAAAGACAGGCTCATTAGCCTGGGAGTAGTTAATGAAGAAATGCTTCTACTCCCACTTGATGAGCTTGTGGAATTGGAAAAGGCAACCCTACTGCAAAAAGAGGAAGAAGAAGCAGCAAGGTTGGCCTTAGAAGAAGAGAGGAGGAGAGAGAAGGAAGAAACTGAGAATAAGGAAAGGATGGAGAGGATAGCCTTCCTATGCTCATGGGGCTACTCTCAGAAGGAGCTGAATCCTCATGAAAATGGCACGATCTTGTTTCTTTTTCATATAGAACATGATCAAATCAACAAGGAGAGGAAGAAGGCTGCTAGGGAAAAGCTGAAGGAGAAGAAAAAGGAGGAGGAAGAGGCCCAACTTGTGGCTGCCAAGAAGGTGGGTGACAAAGCCTGGATGAAAGCTTATCTTAGGGCCTAAGGCTTCCCAGGCAGGCAAGTAGGTCTCATGTTAGAAAAGACCCTACAGCGACATGTTAGTGAAATTAAATCTGAAATTCACTTTGGAAGAAGGAAGGAGGTATCTCAATCCAAAGAAGTGCAGAGGATGGTACCCAAACCAACACCCAAACCTCAACCAGCAAAATCTAAATCCACACATTTTCCCTTCCCCATCAAAATAGAACCTTCTACTGAATCTTACACCCCTGAACTATCAGCCCTACCTACACCCTCATCCTTTGCCTCTCAACAACCACCACCATTACCCATCCTGAAACACAAAACTCAACCCAGAACCCAATCACTACCCAAGCAATCCTTTGAATCATCCAAGCCTCTGACCTTAGAGGAATACAAGGAGATCAAAAGAAAGCTCATCAATTGTACAACATTGAGCGAAATCTTCTGTGAGGAAGAGTCAATTACACTAAATTCATTGATGGCTCTTCATGTTCCCTCACAGAAGATGAATTCCTTGATCTACCTAGGGGAACACTGGACCAAGCTCTACAACTTCTCATAATCAATTCTGACTCCTTCAAGGAAGAAGAAAAAAAGTTGAGAAGAAGACTAGTGAATCTGCTGGACACCAGGAAAGGGGACAAACTGTCAAACAAGCCCCTCAATCCTTGAAAGCAAATTGTCGAGGAGGTTTGATGAACCTTCTCACAGCTTTCCTGTAGAAAGAGAGAATGCCGATTTCAGCAGACTTGACGCATCATCTTTACTACACTCCAGCAGATTTGATCTTGTTGAGTTAGCAGAGAAGACATTCTCCAACCCCTCCAACTCTCAAGTGGTTGCTCACATCAGAAACCATCTAAGCAACCTTCATCTTGTTGAGCTCATAAGGAAAGCAAAGATTGAAGAATAGTTGAAGATGAGAAAGAAAGAAGAAGAGGGTGCCACTACTAAGGAAAGTTCATTCATTCAAATGGTTGAAGGCCCTGCTTCAGATTCCATAGTTAGATGGGAGTATGACTACAACTCCCATCAACTAACTCTTTTCAGAGGTCCACAGCAGAGGGTACATGTCATTCAGAGCAACGGACTAGATCTTCTATCTATGAATGACTTGTACAAGCTTCTCTCCACCACATCAAGGAAGAACAAGGAAACAGATAAATATTTGCTCTCCCTGGTCTTGAAGACTTTGAGATGTAGAAGAAAGTGAAGTTTTGGTACCATGAGTCTTGACAACTAAAACTTTGTTCTACACATAGCAAGCAGTGTTAAATAAGTGTCCAAAAGATGATAGGCAATTTAGAAGCAAACAGTATGGTTCTTGTAGCTTAAATAAGTGTCTAGTTTCTCGTTTCACCAACACCTTTCTGCTTAGGAGTCCTGGGAGCATTATATTGTCTTGAAATACCTTTTTCTTCACAAAATGAATCAAGGATATGATTTTTGAATTCTATTCCTTGATCACATCTTATGATCTTCACCTTGTGATCAGATTGATTCTTAATTTTCAAAATGAAAGACTTCAAGATTTCAGGAGTCTCGTCCTTAGTTCTAAGGAAAAAGACCCAAGTGTATCTTGTGAAGTCATCTGTGATCACAAGACAATATGAAGTTTTTCCTAAACTCATTACATTTTGGTACCAAACAGATCCAAGTGTAACAAGTGAAGGGGGGTAGTGATAGAGTTGATTTCTTTTGGCTTGTGAGTCACTTTGTGTTGCTTTTCTTTCAAACATGCAACACAATGGCCATCACTTGCAAACTCTTTCTTTGGCATTCCATTTACCAAATCATTCTTAATTAATTTATTCATTTTCTTTAAAGTTTACATGGCACATTCTTTTATGCTAGAGGAAAGTGTTGGATCATATGTGAACAATATGAGGCTGGTGCAACCAAAACAGCAATTAGAAGAATTTTTGAAGTACAATTGAAGAAGTCTTCTAAAGGGAATAACTGCTCTTCCAAAGCTAAGTTGAACTTTTAAAGCATGTGAAGAACTTCCGAAGGCAGAACTGAGTCTTCAGATACTAAGTAGTTTTCCTTCTGAAGTATAACCACCTTGAAGATTAGAGACAAAGTGTTCCGAAGAAGAGTCATGAAGACTTGCAGAAGTCTCGGAAGAAGTTAATTCTTTCGAAGTATAAATGGCTTCGGAAGAACTCATTCTTTTGAAGCCATTTAAGCTTTGGAAGAATCAACTATGAACCAGTGGACATAAGTATTTGTCTAGTTGTAATCTCGAGTTGGTTTTCCAAGTATAACCAGCTGTAGATAGTAGTATATATAGTTTCTCATTGTAACTCTCCAAGCAAGTGAGTGAATGCTTGTAAGAGTCTTGTAACACCAAGTTGAGAAGTAATATATACAAGTATCTTGAAAACTATTTTCTGTGTTCATCAACTTAGTATATTATTATCAACTTAGTTAAGAGACTCAGCTTCATCTGTTCAAGTGAGTTTGAGAGATAAAACTTGTGTTGAGAGACCAACTCTGATCCTACAAAAAGACTCATCACTATTGGATTTAAAAAGTAAGCAGGAAACTTCTCCTGAAGGGGAGGTTTCTTGCAAATCCATCTTGTACATGTTCCCTTTCCTGGGGGCTCTGAGCAGAATATGCTCCTTAGGAATGACCACCCTGGGCTTGAGAACAATGCACTCATGTTAAGTGAAGAACATGTTATGCTTTTGGTCACAAAATTGAGATACACTCAGAAGATTATACTCAAGATCCTTGACAAAATTTACCTTCTCAATGCTAAGCTTGCCATTTGTGACCTTGCCCCTTCTAGTGATTTAACCACCAGATTCTTCTCCAAAAGCAATTGGCCATCCATCAAACTTCTCAAACTCTTGCAGCAAGAAGCCATTGCCTGTCATGTGCCTGGAACAGCCACTATCAATGATCCATACATTCCTTTTGGTCTTGAGCTGTTCCTGTACAGAAAGAGATGGTTAGTTGCATTTGAATACCCAAGCCTTGCTTGTCTTGGGTTCATTGATATTAACAGAAGATAAATCTATAGTTATAGATCCTACGTTTAAGCTTTGGGGATCTTGAGCTTTTGATGAAGAGGAAACTTCAATCACTTGGCCTTCCTTCATCTTCCATACCATCTTTGAAAGATTATACTTGGCCTTTAATGCTTCAGAAGTTTTTACAACTTTGGAAGTTTTGCAGACTGACCTTCCAAAGTTTTTGCATCCACTGCAGACTTCAGTACTTCGGAAGCATTCCTTTCTTTTGAGTCCAAAATTTCTTCCAAAGGCAATTTTCCACTTTTCTTCTGAGCCTTCATTTTTTAGTTTCTGAGGGAAAGTGACTTTCCTTTCGAAGTTGTCTTCTTCTTCTTTATATCAGAAGCCTTCTTGGCAATGTTGACAGTACTATTAAGATTGTAGATGGAATCCTTAAGAAGATGAGAAGTATCGCCACACATGATGCATGTAGTTAAGCTGCTTCTGAGAGACTTCTTTTGAGAGAGAAAAGTTGAGCTAGATCACTTTCCAATTCCTTCTTCGCCTTTGCAGATGATGCAACAAGCTTCTTAGGGATAGGCTTGCTCTTGGAACCGGATGGTTCAGGCAATACAACGGTGGTGCACTTTTTATCAACCTTCCTCTTTTGACAATGATGGTTTGAACTTGGACTAGGACTCTTGGTACTAGAATATATAGTCGAGTTTGCAGTCTTTACCACCTCAAACCCAGCAGATATGAACACTTATTTCTACTTCAAGTCAAATGTTGCCTTGATCTCCCTGGCTTTCTTAGTTTTTCTCTTTACAGCCCTGATCAAGTTCTTTCTAGCAGAATTGGCCATCTTTGTCTTTTTCTTCTCTCCCAGGAGAATGGTGTCCCATATCAGATTGAACCTCTTCACTCACTTTAGTTTCATCCTTCACCATCTCCTCTTCATCATCATCTTTATCTTTCTCTTGAACTGGATCTTCAGGAGGTAGCTCATCTTTACTAGTTTCTCTTGAACTGGATCTTCAGGAGGTAGCTCATCTTTACTAGATCCAAGTCACTATCTGTTTTGATAAGACACTTTGGCATGTAAAGATGAGGATATGATGTTCTTGAAGGTTTCCTCTTCAAGAACACACTTTTCTGCCCTGGTTTTGCTTATCACAAGCTGAGCCTAGCATTCAGTTAACTTGGCTATGAGATCTTTGTTTTGAGCCCTGTAATTTGTGTGCTCATGTTTAAGAGTAGTGATACGAGTGTGTTAGAATGGTGTTTTAAGTTTCTAAACGTTAAATATTACATATGATTATTGTTTATATGCATGTGCTTAAGTTGAATAGGTTAACTATGAGTTGGAAGTGATCTTGTAGGTAAAATAAGCAAGTTGGAAGCTTACATGGTAAAACAAGTAACTGGAGGGGTCAAGAAACAAGAATTCAAAGTGCAGCAGAAAGGCTTCCACCGTAGCCTACTGTAGCCACCGTAGGCCACGCCAGCATTAGAAAAAATTTAGCATATTGCAGCCCAACGTAGGCTACACTGGCTGGCATAGGCTACACTGGGGCACCTTTTGAAACCCTATAAAAACACGTTTTTATTATCTTTTAGCCACCACTTGCCTCCTATTCGACCTAGAACGTTTGGAGACGAATTTTGGGAGTTCTAAGGCCACTAAATCATCATTCCAACTCTCAAAAACAACATACAATGATTTGAAGATCATTCAAGAACGATGAGCGGCTAATCTTCTCGTGATCGACTTCGGGTATTAGGTTTTGTGCGATTAGGTTTTCGTTTATGTTTAACTTTGTTGGGATTAAACTTTAGAACCCATTAAGTTCTTTCATAAGTTTAACTTGTGTTTTGGTTATTTGAACAATGATTTTGGGTAACCTTTATTGAATGTCATTTAATTTTCTGGGAATTACATGATTGCGAGTTTGGGTTTCTAATTGAATTGGCATTGTGTATTAAGACCTCTTAATTCTTGATTATTAATACTATTTAATCATTACACGTTTAGGATCGCTATTAAGGATTTTCTTTCAAGTTGAATTAAATGATTACTGAAAACCAAACCTAGATCCAAAGTTTATTACTTTTTCTTATAATCATTTTTTTAATCAAGTTCGAATCTTTTAAATTTGTTTTCTTAGTTAATTTGTTAATCATTCCGAAAATCAATTTTCACAGCCAAGAGGCAATAGTTTTAAGCAACTTAATAATTTGGTTATTTGTTTTCATATAAATCAATTCGCAACACACCGACCACTAATTCCACGAGGATCGACAACCCTACTTACCCTAACTAGTTTAAGGTGAATAAGAACACATAAATTAACATCTTATTTGATTGATACTTCGACATCGATCAAGTAGAAATTGTTATCTCTAAATCTTATATTTTAAGTTTATAGTCATTTTCTGCTCTTTTAAAATCTGCTTTTAAAATATTCAAAGACTCAAGATCAGATCTCACTTCCAAGTAATAGGACCTATACATGCTAACTTTAGCAATGCACTCAAGGGTACTGGATGAGCTGTGAGATGGATTTTGCATGTTCATCTCTATCTGGTAACCACTCAGGATACCATACAGCTCAGTAAGGATAATAGTTGAGAGGTTTTAGTTCTCTTAATGGCCACACTGTAGTGAGTCCATTCTCTGGGAAGAGAAAACATGAACTTTCACACAATGTCCTTATTCTCCAGTTTGACACTAGTATCCCCCAGAGTGTCCACAATCTCAACATATCTTAAATACTGCTGAGTCATTGGATTCACCAGTTTTGAAGGTGAAGTTCTCAAACTGCTCCTTCATGAGGTCTTTCTTGTTCTCCTTGGCTTCCTCGGGCCCCTCATACATCAGCTTAAGTGCATCCCAGAGCTACTTGGCAGTCTTGCACTTCTTGAAGCCTCTGTGGTAGAGTTAGGAAGAGCAGTTTGAAGAGCGGTCATGGCCTTCTGATCTACATCTATTCTCATCCAGTCTTCATCAGAGTAATCAAGCACGTCCTTTGGAATCATCTGATCAGCAGCAGTTGCTGAAGGTGTGCACGGAACATGAGGTGTAGAAACAACAGATCTCCACATCCTGCTGTCTTGAGACTTGATGAACCCTTCCATTCATTGGCACCAAGTATCAAAGTCATCAAGAGTGATCAGTGGAGACTTTGTCATTGAGCCGGTTTTCATATCAGCTTTGGAGAGAGCTGCCATTTAAGCAAGTAAGTGTTTTGTGAAACTAAGCAAATTTAAGATGGTAAGAACTTACAATCAAGAGCCTGGAAAGCTCTGTTACCAATTGCAGGACCGGTTGGGAAGGTAAATGCAACAGTTTCACAGATTGTTTGGAGAGTTAACTACTGGCTAACACTTACAGGATCAAATACAGAACCGGTTATTCGAAAAGTAAGAACTTAAAGTAAAGAACACAAGAATAACAAAGGTGGTTTTCAAGAATGTTGTATATTGCTCTCAAGTTTTGTTACAAGAGTTACAAATCATACATAAAAATACAAGATCCTGAGATACTTTATACTACATCGTGCAGCCGGCCATACTTTGAATGCCAGCTGGAAACACTAATCTAGACAACAAGATCAATGTAAAGTCAAAAGGCAGATTACCTTTTGACATGTGGCTATGACATGCCATAGCTCACATCCTAATCTATTACAAAAAGGATACAAGGTACAAAGTAGAAAGTTACAGACTCCAAACCATAATCTACAGTTTACTAAAGCATGAACCCTTTCACCAACTTATGTAAGTTGGTGAGTCTTTATAGTGGCAGTGGAAAGTTGGTCAGCTTTCTGAAAAAGTAGATCAGAGAAAGCATGTCTTCTCTGTTTTCGGAATAAATCAGTCTTCAGTCTCTTGGCTTCAGAAGACTTTGTCTTCTAAGCTTCGGAAGACTTCATCTTTGGCTTCAGAAAATTTGGTGTAGGATCGGTGTTGGTCTCTCAACACAGGTTTATCTCACAAACTCACTAAGTCTCACTCGGTTGATGAAGCTGAATCACTAACTAAGTTAACAAATAATATAATAAGTTGATGAACGCAAGAATGGTTTTCAAGATATTTGTATATATCACTTCTCAACTCAGTATTACAAGACTCTTACAAGCATGTTTGATGAGTTACAATGAAAAATTATATATAGTACTACCTACAGCCGGTTATACTTGGATAACCAGCTAGAATTTACAACTAAACAAATACTACATTGCTAGAAGTAAAATATTTAAGATAAAATACTATCCTAGATTAGGTTGTCATGACAGGTCCATGACTTACCTTTTGTCAACTACTAAGGATGGTAACTGTACTAATTGATAAGGTGTGAACAGTGGATTAAAGTATGGTCTACTACATGGGCGTGGGAAAGCGCCATGCAGT
Organism: Flaveria robusta; assembly: GCA_025506415.1. Classification (NCBI taxonomy): domain Eukaryota; kingdom Viridiplantae; phylum Streptophyta; class Magnoliopsida; order Asterales; family Asteraceae; genus Flaveria; species Flaveria robusta. The sequence goes on from CM046469.1 coordinate 28,263,374, forward strand.
ATATCTGAGATGGCAGAGGATGTCAGACCGACCATACTTATGTTCATTGGTTCATATTTGGTTCTTCCGAAGCTAAATGGCTTCGGAAGAATAAGTTCTTCCGAGGCCATTTATGTTTTGGAAGAAACAACTTCTTTCGAGTCTTCTGCAAATCTTCGTGGCTTTATCCTTCTGAAGACTTTGCCTTGAATCTTCTAAGTGTGTATACTTCGGAAGGAAAACTACTTAGTCTCGGAAGACTGAGTTTTACCTTCGGAAGTTCTTCATACTTAAGCTTTCGGAAGATTTTTGACTTGTCTTCAGAAGAGCAGTTTTGTCTTCGGAAGACCACTTTAATTGTACTTCAAAATATTCTAAGTGTTGTTTTGGTTGTATCAGCCTCATACGACCCAACAAAGCCTATGGCTTGGAGATAGTTACATTATTCCTTCCGTAGCTTGGACTTCTGCTTCCGAATTAATTTGAACTGCACTACCTGTCCCTTCTAAGTTGGTTGCTCAGCCATCAGTCTATATGTTCCCTTCGAAGTTAATCTTAGGTTCAATAGAGACCTTTGGTTGACCAACTTCCTCCTACAGCCGGTTATCCAAGGACTGGATGAAAGCCTATCTCAAAGCCATGACTATGTTGCTTACAGCTATACTATACTCTGTAATGGTAGGCTTTCAGCAATGCGAGACTGCCAAAGATCTATTTGATGCCTTGACGTTGATGTACTCTGGTTCTGCTGATTCCAAAGAGTCCAAGAAAGATGTGCTGAAGCAGAAGTTTGAAAACTTCATTCACATTGTTGGTGAGACCTTAAGTCAACAATACTTCAGGTACATGGACTTGATCACTGCTCTTCAGTCTATGGGAGTGGTTCTTGAGAAAAAAGACATAGTTAGAAAATTCATGAGCGCACTTCCCCGGGAATGGGCTTTCTATTGTGTCTCAATCAAGAGAACTGAGAATCTTAATACTTCACCATGACTGAACCTTATGAAATCCTTGATGGATACCATATGGAGATGGAAACTCAGAAAGGCCATTAGAGAAACTCAAACCTTCCTGTTAGCAATGCTCTACATACTGCTAGAGGTTCAAGAACTCCCCAGTCACAGTTGTACCTGAACTACCTCCAACAGCCAACATCCTCTTCTAGGCCTTACATCACATTTCCTGAGACACCCAGGTCTCAATAGTCTCAAAAAAATTCTTTTCAGGATAGTTGTGCTTTTGTTTTAGGGAATGAGCACTCTGGAGATTTTTAATTCTACTATGATGATCTCGAGTGTTTTAGCCCAGATGATGTGGAGTACATGGACATTGTCCTGCAGATGGCTCTCTTAACCTACAGAGCAAAGAAGTTTTTCAAGAGAACTGGAAGGCAATTCCCTCAGAACGCAACCAACAGCAAATTTGGGTTTGACAAGTCAAAGGCCAAGTGTTACAACTACAACCAACTTGGTCACTTTCCAAGGGAATGCAAGGCTCCTATATCTAATCCTGGAGCAGCTCAAGCCTCCCAAATCCTACTACCCCAAAAGTTGCAGCCAAACCAAGTGAACAACAAACTGCAGTGTGGCTCAAGAAGTTGATTGGACCTTCATGGTGCAAGATGTAACTCCTGCTCAAGCTCTCATGGCTGGAACTGAAGATAGTAAGGTATATGAACATCTTTGTGCTCCAGCCTGTATTGCTAAGGTTAAATTATATCGGGACTACAACATGGAAACTAAATTTGATATTGAGTCCTTAAACATATTAAAATCTGACTTTAAGAGCACAGAATCTAACTACAAACTCAAAACTGAAGAGTTAGAGAAAACTGTATCCTCTTTAAAATATGAACATTCAAACTATAGGGCTCAAATAAAAGAATTAATCTCCAAGTTGACTTAGGCTCAGGCCCAACTAATAATAGCTGAGGCTAAAGCAAAGAAGTATGCCATTGAAGAGCATAACTTCAACACCATCATTGCATCATCGTCCCACTCAAAGGTGTGTTATCAAAACAAAAGTGGATTGGGAACCAATGAAATTGCTCCACCACACTCTTATGTGTCTGTTAGACAGTCAAGATGTGGTATTGATGAGCAAGAGGTTTCAATTGCTGATCCACTACCCAATGAGCAGAAGAGTGATGCAACAATGGTAACCATCATAGGAAAGGATAAGATAGAAAATCTCATCCACACTACTAATGATCAACCCCTTACTACCAAAGCCAAAAAGAATAAAATCAGGACAGCAAGAAAAACTACCAAGAAGGTGGTTGAGTCAAAGCTGAAAATAGACCCAAGGCAAAAGGGTGTATGCATCTCAGCTGGATTCCAAGTGGTTGGAACTTCTGATTCAGGAAAAGAGTGTAATACCAGCACTCCTATCTAGCTGAAGGATCAGAAAAAAGGAAAAGACTGTTGAAGAAGAAAAAAAGTGCAAGAAACAACGGCCCTCATGCCCCATCAAGAATAACATTGAATGCAAAATCTGTGGTCTGCATAACCACATGGCTAAAGATTGTTACTACAATCCAGCAAGCACACATTATGCAATTAATGTTAAGAAAGTAGGAGTCAAGGAAGGTTTCACATTTGGACCTTATCATATGGTGCAAGTGTTAAGGAAAGGAAAGCTTGGTCCGAAGCCAAGTTGCTTTTGGAAGAAACTCATTCTTCCGAAGGGAAAATAGCTTCGGAAGACAAGCCCAAGAACAAACAAAGGAACAAAAAGAATACTTTAAAACCTTTCGAAAAGAAGACTGCTTCGGAAGAAAAGGTGGTGACAACTTCTTCCAAGAAGAAAGAAGCCTCGGAAGCAAGTCATGCTGCTCAAGTCTCCACAGGCTCATCCTCACTGATCAACCGTATGATGGAATGGAAAACAAGAAAAGATGCTGCAACCCAAACCTCATCTTCAAAAACTATAGTTGAAACCCCATGCATACATTTTGGTTCAATTATCTCATCTACATTGGAATAACCCAAGACTAACAAGGCTTGGGCTTTCAATAGTAACTAATCATCTCACCTTATATTCTGAAACATCCACTTGACAAGAATGGAAATGTTTCGATCGTGGACAGTGGATGCTCCAGTCACATGAAAGGGAACAGATCTCTCCTACAACAATTTGAACATTTTGATTGAGGTCCTGTTCAGTTTGGAAGTGAAGCCGGAGGATACATCTTTTGTAGAGGTAGTGTATCCAATGGTAAGTTAAAAGTTGACAAAGTAAACTTTGTCAAACAGCATGAACACAATCTCTTTAGTGTTTCTCAATTCTATGATCAAAAGCACCAAATACTTTTCACAGAACATGAGTGCATTATCCTCAAACCCAAGATGACAATTCCTCAAGAATTGGTGCTTCTTAGATCTCACAGGAGAGGGGATATGTACAAGTTGGATATGAACAATGCTTCCCCATTGGGTGAAGTATCATGTTTTCTCTCCAAAGCTAATGGTGATGAGTCAACTCTTTGGCATAAAAGAATATGCCATGTTAATTTTAAAACCTTGAACGAATTGGTGAAAAATAACTTGGTAAGTGGTGTGCCTAAAAAGGAATTTTTCTATAAAGATAACTGTATTGCTTGTCTGAAAGGGAAGCAACACAAAGTATCTCACAAATCCAAAAAAGTTAACTCCATTACCACCCTAATACACTTATTGCACATGGATCTATTTGGTCCCACAAGTATAATGAGCATTGCAAGGAAATCATATTGTCTTGTGATCGTTGATGATTTTACAAGATTCACATGGGTATTCTTTTTAAGAACTAAAGATGAAACTGCTGAAACTTTAAAATCTTTTATTTTTAAAATTGAAAATCAAATTGATCGCAAGGTAAAAATCATTAGAAGTGATCAAGGGATTGAATTTAAGAATCAAGTTTTTGACTTATTCTGTAACTCAAAAGGGATTGCTAGACAATACAGTGCTCCTAGAACTCCTAAACAAAATGGTGTTGCTGAGAGGAGAAACATGACACTTATTGAGGCTGCAAGAAACATGTTAGCTGATTTAAAGTTGTCTCTAACTTTCTGGGCAGAGGCAGTCAGCACTGCATGTTACGTGCAGAACATTGTTCTCATTATTAAGCCCCATGGAAAAACCCCTTATGAGCTATGAAACAAGAGGCCACCATTCATTGGCTTTCTTAGGTCATTTGGCAGCATGTGTACCATACTTAACACAAAAGACAATTTAGCAAAATTTGCTGAAAAGTTGGATGATGCTATCTTTCTTGGATATTCCTCAAACTCTATTTCCTATAGAGTATAAAACATCAAAGATCAACAATTTGAGGAATCATCCAACATTGTTGTAAATGAGCACACTCCTTGTGTTAAGGGAAATGGTCCTGATCATAATTTTGACTTAGAATTTTTTTCCAAACTATTCTAAACCATCTTGTGAGAATGTTTTAGCTGGAACAAGAACTCAAAGTGACTACTATGATGATCAACTGTTTGAGTTACCTAGACCTATTCTAATTTCTCCAAGAAGTCATGTAGATCAAGGTCCCACTACTAGAAGTCCTGAAAGCTTGAACATCTCAGGAAACAATGGAGCTTCAACAAGTTGTCAGCCATCTGAGCCTAAAAACTTATCAGCTGACAACTCCAGCATTCAACACCAAGCTGATGAAGATAGTAATATGGAGGAACAGGCAACAGTCAAGCTGCTTCACAGCAAGATACCATTGATGTTGTCACATATTCATTCAATCAATCCTCATTGAATGAGTGTGAGACATCAACTGGAAATCGTGTTCAAAATTCTGAGCAAAACTTCTTCAACCTGGATCTATTTATGCAACTAGATGTGATTCCTAGGCTCAGGATACACAACACTCATCCAGCTGAGAACATTATTGGGGATGTCTCAGAAGTCGTGAGAACATGAAATCAGACCCATAATGGGAATGTCTGCTTGTACTCATGCTTTTTTTCTCAAATGGAACCCAAGAAGGTGGAAGAAGCCCTTAAGGATAACAAAAGAGTTGCTTCTGTTCAAGAGGCAAAAGGTATTGGAACCTGTGTCCATTACCACCGGGCCAAGTCCCCATTGGCACTAAGTCGGTGTTCAGAAGCAAAAGATATGATAGAGGTTTGATTATCAAGAACAAAGCAAGACTTGTGGTTTAAGGATACACACAGGAGGAAGGCATAGATTACACTGATGTCTTTGCACCTGTTGCAAGACTTGAGGTGATGCGAATTTTCCTTGCTTTTGCAGCGTCCAAGAACTTCACAGTCTATCAACTTGATGTCAAATGTGCATTTCTATATAGGGATATCGATAGAGAAGTCTATGTGGGTCAGCCACTTGGCTTTAAAGACCCACAGCACCCCAACTATGTGTGCAAACAGGATAAAGCTCTTTATGGGCTACACCAAGCACCTAGGCTGTAGTATGAGACACTGTCTCAGTTTCTTCTGAAGAATGGCTATACCAGAGGCACCATAGACAAGACTTTGTTCATAAAGAAGTCTGGGAAAGACATGTTGCTTGTACAAGTCTATGTTGATGATATCATATTTGGTTCTTCAATTGACCAACTGTGTAAAGACTTTGAAAGCATCATGAGAAAGAAGTTTGAGATGAGTTCCATGGGAAAGATGGATTTCTTCCTTGGGATTCAAGTGAAGCAGATGGAAGATGGGTTCTTCATAAATCAATCTAAGTATGTCATGGACATCTTAGAAAGATTGGGGATGAAAGATTGTAAACCAGCCAAGACACCTATACCTAAAAATCACAATCTTTGTCCTGATTCTGAGGGGGAGGATACTGATCGGCATCAGTAAAGGGCAATTATTGTATCTCAGATGTATCTCACTACAAGCAAGCCTGATATCATGTTTGTAACTTGTATTTGTGCAAGATATCAAGCTGCTCCTAAGGTGTCTCTCCTAATTGCTGTCAAGATAATTCTAAGATATCTCAAATGAGCTACCAAACTAGGTCTTTAGTATCCTAGGAATAAGGATTTCAATCTTTATAGTTATACTGATAGTGATTATGGTGGCTGCAATATTAACAAGAAATCCACATTAGGAGGATGTCAATTTTTTGGTGGAAGGATCATCTCATGGCAATGCAAGAAGCAATCATGTGTCTCTACATCAACTGCTGAAACTGAATACATTGCTGCTGCAAGCTGCTGTGCTCAACTGCTATGAATTCAAAATCAGATGTTAGACTATGCTTTCAACTTTACGGAGACTCCTATACACATAGACAACAAGAGTGCAATTTCTATCACAAAAAATCCAGTCAAGCACTCCAAGACAAAGCATATTGACTTCAGGTACCATTTCATTCGAGATATTAATGAGAAAAACTTAATCAAACTAGTCAAAGTCAATTCAAATGAGCAATATGTTGATTTGTTCAGCAAAGCTTTTGATGAACAAAGATTTAAGTACTTAATCATAGCTATTGGGATGATTAACATTGACTATTTAATCTTTTTTGAAAAGTTTTTCAAAATATGTCTTGTCTATATTGTCTTTATACAATCTAAACCCTGTTACAAAAGGTTTTTCTTCAAAATCTCAAAGTGTGAATTCTTCCGAGGAGAACTTTACCCTCAGAAGAGATCTTTATCTATCTTCCCAAGGCAAATTCCTCTACACAAATATTTTCTTCCAAAGGAAAATCCCACTTCCAAAGTTTACTAACTTCGTCTCTCGAAAGAATATTTTACTCTCGGAAGCAAACTTGTATTTGAGACATGGTTTACCTTCGAAAGTAAAATTGGCCTCGGAAGACAATTCTAAGAAACACAAGTGTTTTCTATCGGAAGCAACTTTACTCTCGAAAGAAAGCTTTAACTGTGTAACGGAAATCTTCGGGGCCCACTCTGTAAAAATTAAGATTTATTTGATGATTGTCATAATATTTTAAATGGTCTAACTTACTGCCCTTGTCTAATCGAGACCTAGACTATCCTTTCACCTTATCAGTTTGATATTTTAACCCCATTTAAAAACTTTCGACTCTCTTTCTTTACTTTCTTTACCTTTGCAAAAGCCCAAATTTCCACTACCCTCTTCTCCATTCACTCTCAAATCCTTTAATCAAACAATACTCTCAGAACAATGGCCTTGAATCCCCAACACAATCAGGTCGCCATACTTGATGCTTCAAGGGATGCCGATTTTGCCCCAATCGTCCAGTTTCTGTCACAATCCACATACTTTACTGCCCTCACTGTTAACCCCACCACCTACTCAAACCACATGACTGAATTCTAGGCCAATGGTCAAAGCGAAACGCTCAACGATAAAAGGGTCATCTGATCAAGGATTTGCGGGCAGGAAATCATCATTAGTTAAACCACCATTAGGGAACATCTAGAACTCCATGATGAAAGAGCCCCCATTGAATTCCCTAAGTCTGACTTGGAAGATACCTACTTCCAAATGGGATATGGTGAAGACGTGAGCAAGTCAACAATCTACAAATTTAACTTCTCCTACAACTAGAAGTTCTTGCTGCACATTGTCCTACACGTCCTATCCAACAGGGGGCTGGGATCAAATCCCGTATGATCTGGGCTGCCTAGTCCATAGACTGGTATGCGCCTCAACTAGTCAAGATTCATGTTGAACAATCTAAGAGGAAATCTCATCAGGGATCCATTCTCTATGTATACCCAATTCATTCAGCACATAATCAACGATGAGCTCGACCAAGGCAAACTACAATATGAAGACATTATACCGGTCCTTCACATGAAGCCTGGCATCTTCAAAACACTGAAGAATGTGTCCGCCAACTTCATAGGAAGGTTCACTGATCTTCTTCCAGGTATGCTTGAGCCAACGGCTCCTGGTGACATCCCTGCAGACCTAGTAGGTGATGAACTCACACCAGCCTCCACCATTATAATGCCAATCACTTCTTCCTACCCAATCAAAATCACATACACAAGACGCCCCAAATGAACCCTTGATCAATCTACTCTGATTGAACAAGTCCCCTCTGTTCAAACCAAAAAGGCTAGAATGGAACGCAGGGCTCTCACTCAGCCAGAGGTCCAACCATCCTCCTTATTTGACCTCAATACAAGTGTTGAGTCTCCTCAGTCTCAACCTGATGAGCCCATAACCCAAACCTTAAGCCCTCAGGGTGAGTCCCAACACTCCCCTGAGCAGCCAAAAAGGGACAGCCACATCATTGGCTCAACTGCTACTGCAGAGGAAACGTTAGGTGCTGACCAAGTCTCAGGTCATTAGATATAACCTCTGTATCCTTTCTTGACCTTTTAACCCGACCTAATGAGGATATCATGTTTCATTAGGGCCAGGATGTTGATCCATTTCACCACTCTCCAGATCAACTGAGCCCCAAGAAACCTCTAATATCTAGCCCACATCAGCTAGACCAAACTAAGGTGAGTCCAATTGGTGTGGAGGTGACTCATGTAGACTCAGCTACCACTACTAAGAGTGTTTCACTAGCCTCTCAGGACAATGGTAAAATCAGTGAGATTGAGTCTATGGCAACCTTGCCAATTGATGTCTCTGAAAGAGATATCAGTACGCGAGGGTATCTAGGGCGTCAAGAAACCACTACTGGTGGTGATGATGAACATACTAGGTATGCTATCTCATCTCCCCATGATTTTTCAAAGGAAGATGAGGGTAGTCTGAAACTCATTATCAAAGACCTACTTCCTAAAGTCTCAAACCTTGAATCATAGGTTAAGACTTTAGAGGATAGGTCTACCACTCAGCAACTTGAGATTGAAACTCTCAAGGCTCAACTAGCTAAGAAACAGATTGAGAAGTCTGTCAGGCATGTACCAATTCAGGTTTCTTTAAGTTCTTCCTCTAGCTCATCTACTTCTCAAGATGATGCTACCAAAAAGGGGGAGAATGTACGGAAACAAAGACATGTGAAACCCAGCCTTGCCATCACAACTTCCCTTGATGCCATCTCTTCATTTTAACCCACACAGCAACACCCTGCAGCCATCTTTCCTCAACCACCTCCTATTACCATTCAAGTGGATCCAAGGATGCTTATCGACCTTAACAAATTCTTAACAAAATTTCTGATAAGCTCCTCTCTTGAACAACCCTCCCCTAATGTAGTAGTCGCCTACTTTGAAGCTAAAGAACTTCAAAAGCTGAGTGCACCACCTACCTTTGAGGAGGAAGTTGGTCAAACTAAGGTCTCTATTGAACCTGAGATTAACTTTGAAGGGAAAGTACAAACTGATGGCCGAGCAACCAACTTAGAAAGGATAGGTAGTGCAGTTTAAATTACTTCGGAAGCAGAAGTCCAAGTTGCGGAAGGAATAATGGAACTATCTTCCTTGTCCGATGACCTGTTCATCACAGAGGCCATTTTTGATCTAGCTGCTGAGGTAAACAGTGAGGACTTCCTTACAACTTCTCTGTCTCAAACACCTCAAGTTCAACCCCACTCTCCCCAACCTGAATCCTCTAAACCTGATTCTCCAAAAGCTGATCCTAAGGGAAAGAGGAAATTCACTACTGAAGAGCTTATAAAGGAGGAAAGGTTGGAAAAGCTGAAGAAGAAAGGAAGAATAGATACTGGGAAGCTGCTGGCTACAAGCAGCAAAGCAGTAGCAACCTCTCAAGAAAATATCTACAATCAAAGGAGAGTGGAGGTCATAGATAGGTTGATCAGCCTGGGAGTAGACAATGAAGAAATACTTCTACTCCACTTGATGAGCTTTTGAAAATAGAGAAGGCAACCCTATTGTAGAAAGAAAAGGAGGAGGCAGCAAGGTTGGCCTTAGAGGAGGAAGAGAGGAAAAATAAGTAGGAAGAAATGGAAAGGGAGAGAATGGAGAGAGTAGCCTTTCTCTGTACAAGAGGCTATTCTCAAGAGGAGCTGACCCCTCATGATTATGATATGATCTTGCTTCTTTTCCACAAAGAGCAAGATCAAATCAACAAGGAGAGAAAGAAGGCTGCTAGGGGGAAGGTGAGGGAAAAGAAAAAGGAGGAAGAGGCTCTACTTGCAACTGCAAAAAAGGTGGGAGATAAGGATTGGATGAAAGCCTATCTCAAAGCCTATGGCTTCACCGGCAGGCAAGTGGGCCCAATGTCTGAAAAGACCCTATAGCGACATGTCAGCGACATTAAAGCTGGCATTCGCTTAGGAAGAAAGCAGGAGGTAACTTAAAGACCAAATGCTCAGAAGATGGCACCCAAACCTACACCCAAACCACAACCTACAAAACTTATGCCCACACCTCTTCCTTTTCTCATCAAGACTAAACCAACCATTGAACCTTACACCCCTGAACCTACATCATGAGCCTTATTACATCCTCACCTACTTCTTCTCAACAGCCACCACCACCACCGATCCTTAAACCCAAAACACAACCCCGAACCCAATCTCTACCCAAACCATCTTTTGAACCATCTAAGCCCCTGCCATTGGAAGAATTCAAGGAAATCAAAAGGAAGCTCACCAACTGCATAACTTTGAGCGACATTTCCTATGAAAAAAAGCTAGTTAAACCGAAATACATTGATGGCTCTTCTTGTTCCCTCACAAGAGATGCATTCCTTAATCTACCAAGAAGAACACTAGACCAAGCTTTCCAACTTCTTGCAACTAATTCAGACACACTCAATGAAGAAGAGAAGAAGTTAAGAAGGAGACTGGTGACTCTGCTGGACACTAGGAGAGGAGACAAGCTGCCAACCAATCCCCTTAATCCTAGAAGAAAAATTGTCCAGTGGAGGTTCGATGAACCTACTCACAGCTTTGCTGTAGAAAGGGAGAATGGTCAAGTAAATAGACTTGATACATCATCCCTGCTACACTCCAGTAGATTTGACATTGCTGAGATAGTAGAGAAACTATTTTCCAATCCCTCCAACTCTCAGATTGCTGCTCACATCAGAAATCATTTGAGCAGTCTTCATCTTGTTGAGCTGACAAAGAAAGCCATGATTGAAGAAGAGTTGAAAATGAGAGCAAAGGAAGAAGAAGAAGATGCAACCACAAAAGAAGGAACATTCCTGCAAATGGTTGAAGGCCCAACTTTGGATCCTATAGTTAGATGGTAATATGACTACAATTCCCATCAACTAACGCTCTTCAAAGGGATTCAGCAAAAAGTACATGTCATTCAGAGCAACAGATTGGATTTACTATCTACGAATGACTTGTACAAGCTTCTCACCATCACATCAGGGAAGAACAAAGCGACAGACAAATATCTGTTTTCCCTGGTGTTGAAGACTCTAAGAAGTAGAAGGAAGTGAAGATTTGGTAGCATCAGCCTAGGGGGAGTTTGTTGGATCATATGAGGCTGATACAACCAAAACAACACTTAGAATATTTTGAAGTACAATTGAAGTGGTCTTCCGAAGACAAAGCTGCTCTTCTGAACACAAGTTAAAGATCTTCTAAAAGCTTCAGTATGAAGAACTTCCGAAGGTAAAACTCAGTCTTCCGAGACTAAGTAGTTTTCCTTCCGAAGTATACACACTTAAAAGATTCAAGGCAAAGTCTTCCGAAGGATAAAGTCATGAAGTCTTGCAGAAGACTCGGAAGAAGTTTTTCTTTCGAAGCATAAATGGCCTTGAAAGAACTTATTCTTCCGAAGCCATTTAGCTTCGGAAGAACCAACAATGAACTAGTGGACATAAGTATGGTCGGTCTGACATCCTCTACCATCTCTGATATACTGCATGGCGCTTTCCCAAGCCCATATAGTTGACCATACTTTAATCCACTATTCACCCCTTATCAATTAGTATAGTTACCATCCTTAGTAGTTGACAAAAGGTAAGTCATTGACCTATCATGACTACCTAATCTAGGATAGTATTTTATTTTAAATACTTTACTTCTAGTAATGTAGTATTTGTTTAGTTGTAAATTCCAGCTGGTTATTGTTGGTAGTAGTACATATAGTTTCTCATTGTAACTCATCAAACATGCTTGTAAGAGTCTTGTAATACTGAGTTGAGAAGTAATATATACAAGTATCTTGAAAACCATTCTTGTGTTCATCAACTTATTATATTATTTGTCAACTTAGTTAGTGATTCTACTTCATCAACAGAGTGAGATTTAGTGAGTTTGTGAGATAAACCTATATTGAGAGACCAACACCGATCCTGCATTTGGTCTTTGGCTTTGAAAGATGTTACACTTAGAATGTTTTCTATGAGGAGTGTAAAACTTTCGAAGTAACTTCCTCTATGTACATGCATACAAGCGGAAAGCTCTTTGGTTACTTTGGTTGTATCAGCCTTTCAAGTATAGCCATACAAACGTGAACTTCCTCATAATGTTCCTGTTCTCAAGTTTGACACCAGTATCCACCAGAGTGTCCATAATCTTAACATATCTAAAATACTGCTGAGTCATGGTTTCACATGTCTTGAAGGTGAAATTCTCAAACTGCTACTTCATGAGGTTTTTCTTGTTCTCCTTGGATTCCTCAAACCCCTCATACATAAGCTTAAGTGCATTCTAAAGCTGCTTGGAAGTCTTTCACTTTTAAAACCTCTTTAGATAGAGTTGGGAAGAGCAGTTGGTAGAGCGATCATGGCTTTCTGATCTACATCTATCCTCTTCCAATCTTCATGAGAATTGTTAGCCATGCTCTTTGGAATCATTTCACCAGCAGCAGTTGCTAAAGGTGTGCATGAGACATGAGGTCCAGAGACAACATACCTCTACATCCTACTGTCTTGAGACTTGATGAATCCTTCCATTCTTTGGCACCAAGTGTTGAAGTCATCAGGAGTGATCAATGGAGATTTGGTCATGGTGTCGGTTTCCATATCAGCTTTGGAGAGAGCTGCCATTTGAGCAGATAAGTGTTTTGTGAAACTAAACAGATTTAAGATGGTAAGATCTTGCAATCAAGAGCCTGGAAAGCTCTGAGACCAATTGAAGTACCGAGTTATGGAGAGATCAATGCAATAGTATCACAGGTGCTGGAGAGATAACAAACAAACACTTACAAGATCAAATGGGAAACCGGCTATGGGAAACAAAGAACTAAAGGAAAGAACACAAACATGAACAAAGCAGTTGGTTTTCAAGGATGTTGTATATTGCTCTAAAATGTTCAACCAAAGTTACAAGGCTTAGTCCCTAAGGACTGATACATGAGACACTTTATACTACAAACTACAACCGGCCATACTTTGAAAGCCAGCTGGAAACACTAATCCAAACAACAAGATCAATGTACATTCAAAAGGCAGATTGCCTTTTGACTTGTGACTATGACAAGTCATAACTCACATCCTATTGTATTACAAAAAGGATAAAAGTATAAGAGTATAAAGTTACAGACCAAAGACCTTAATCTATAGTTGAAAAAAGTATGAAGCTTTTCACCAACTTATCTAAGTTGGTGACCAGTAGAGATGACAGCGTAAAGTAGTTCAGCTTTTGTCAAAAGGTGATTAGAAAAAGCATGTCTTCTCTATCTTCGTAAGAAATCAGTCTTTGGCTTCGAAATACTTTGTCTTTGAAGCTTTGGAAGACTTTATCTTTGGCTTCGGAAGATATGGACTTTTGGCTTCGAAAGATTTTATACTTGGCATAATTCACTGAGATGTATAAAATCTTTAAAGGTAACTTCCTTGTACTTGAGTGTTGCATGCTGAGAGTTATTTTGTTGCAGTAGCCTCAAATGTGATCCTTACACTTCCGAGATTGACAATGCAACGATAAAGCCAAGGAGTTAATCGTTTTCAGTTGGACTCCAATGCCGAACAGCTTACTTTTCTTGAGGTTTATTTTTAGGCCTAATGCTAAATTGAAGCATCTAAGAATGCAAGCCAGGTTGCCAATGTTCTAAACTGACCACTCGCCAAAAACATTTATTACCTCTCTTTAAAGCACATTAGAATTTTCAAAAAAAACCAATATGATTCGTCATGTGCTAATTTGGAAATGCAAAATAGCTTTATATATCTAGCTAGTTTTAATAAACTAATGTATTATATGGGTTGAATAAATAAATTATTAATTATAATAAAATTTTGTTAGTTATAAAATATTTTTTAATATAAGATAAGATTAAAATTACGGATGACTAATGACTATAAGTAATGAAACTATTATACCAATTTTTTAAATTTTTATTTATTATTTTTTATTTTCCTAAAAAGAAAAAATTAGACATTTGTTTTAAAACAAATTGTTCTAAACAAAATTTTAAAATTTATTTATTATAATTTTCAATTTTAATTATTTTTGGTTTGTAAAAAATTTATTTTTAAAATAGTAATTTTAAAAGATTTTGTATTTTTTTAAAAATGGATGTTTTAAAAACAATTATTATTTTATAAATATTTATTTCCTTAAAATAATATTAATAAAAGATCTATTTCTTAATTTATTAAAAATATTTTTTAGTCTAAAAATTTTAAATAATATTTTTAATAATTAGTGTAATAATTTAATAGAAAGGAGAAGTAGTAAAATTTTGGTGAGAATAAATGTGATGCTATCATGTGTTCTTAGTTACTATTTTATTAGGATAGTAGATTTAGTAAACCCGTGCATCACATGTTTTGAATAAATAAACTATTAAATATAATAAAATTTTATTAATTATAAAATAATATTTTAAGATAAGATATGATTAAAATTACGGATGAGTAAAAACTATAAATAATAAAACAATGATATCAATTTTTTAAAATTGTTTCTAAAAAGAAATTTTGAATATTTTGTTTCAAAACTAACCGTTTTAATAAAAAGTATCATTTTTAAAAATTTCTTTATTATAACTCCTGATTTTAATTATTTTTGGTTTATAAAATTTACTTTCTAAAAACTGCAATTTTAAAATATTTCATATTTTAAAAAAAATATTGATGTTTTAGAAAAAAAATGATTTTATAAAAATTTATTTATTAAAAATAATATTAATAAAAAGATATCTTTCTTAATTAATTATAAAAACTATTTTTAATCTAAAAAAAGTTAAATAATATTTTTGGTAATTAATATAATTATTTGATAGAAGAGAGAAAACTTTTGGTGAGAATACATACGATATTGGCATGTGTACTTTTAGTTGTTTTTCTTTTTTTAAGATTAGAAGAATATGTCAAGGGTTTTTAGAATTGACAACAGATAATATTAATCTACTTATTTTATTTACCAAGCACCCTTAAAACAACTTATCAATATCATAGATGGGTCTATTAAGCAAGCCCTAACAGCACATTATAAGACCTAAAGATAGTCTCAAAATCAGTAACGTATTGACTAGTAATTTTATTGTAGATCCAGTTGGGTTTGAGGGAAGAAAAGTAAATGCTACAGGAACAAATTGTTGTCTGCGAGTTCTTCCTACCTTAGGAGTTTAGTATAGTTTGCAAAATGACTCGCTCGTGCAGGCTAGATAATAAGTAGAACACGTGATTTTCGTGTGCATATTTTTCTAATTTTAAATCACTAATCTTATTTTCGAAAATAAGAAACATATTACTTAAATCAATTATTGAACATCTATTTGGCCCATTGGCCCCCCTGAAATGTTTTCAAATCTATATATAAAATTAAAATAGTAATTTGATGGACACTTGGAACATTTTTAGATACTTTAAATTTATTTTTTCTGTCTATTCTTCTCTTAAATAATTACTTAAATTAAAAAATATTAAATATATTAATTTCTTTTTAGATTATAAATAATCTCTATAATAATAAATAAAAATAAATCCGGACACTTGTCATGATTTTAGGCTATCTGATAATTAGTTTCCCCGTTTCTCTCTACTCTTAATTAAAAATGCTATAATAGCTATTAATTAATTAATAACCATCAATAATTAAAATTTCAAATATGTTAACTTCAAATTTTTAAATATGTAATAAATGGGTTTATTCAATCCATATAATATACAATATTTAAGACATAATTTTTTATATTACTAACCATGTAACAGTAAATTTATTTAGTTCATGTATTACTCGGGCTTACAACCTAGTTTTTAATAAGTTAAGAAAGATGTATTTTTATTAATGTTATTTCTAGAAAAAAAAATTTATAAAATAAGAATATTTTCTAAAACATTAAACCTCTTTTAAAATATAAAATAATTTAAAATTGATGTATTTAAAAAGTAAATTTTTTTATAAACTAAAGTTAATTAAAATTAGGAGGTTATAATAAGAACTTGTTAAAATAGAATTTTTAATACGTTTTGATTTGAAAAAAAAAATTATTTTTTTTGGAAAAAAGTTTAAAAACAAAAGTTTAAAAAATTGATATCATTATTTTATTACTTATAATTATTACTCATACGTAATTTTAATCATATCTTATTTTAGAATACAATTTTATACTTCATAAATTTCATTATATTTAATATTTTATTTTTCAATTCGTGTAATATACAGATTTACTAAAGTTAGTATTAAAAAATAGCAATCAACAACCAATCAGAAAAACTATGAACATTCATAGCATGATCCGACCCGACTCAATATTATATCTTTATATCTGATGACAGGGTCAAAACAATCCGAAATTGATCTCATTATTGCACATAACTTTTCGGTGTATATTATTCAAATCTCAATTTCTTCATGCTAATATTCTCACACCCACCTAATATCTAGCTCACGATTTGAACTATCAATGATTTATTCAAAATTATCTCATACTCGATCATTTTTTTAAAAGTATCGATTTTCAATCTTGTTATAATTCTGTATCACTTTTATGATCTATATATGTTGTTATCTCCCTTCGACCTTTAATGTATAGGGTTTTCATTCTCAATTGCCTTGATTTTGGTTAATTTATGTAAATTATGTTGCTTTTAGTTGGTGTTTGTGATTCTTGATAACTATAAGAAATTTGAGTATTTTCACCAAATTCTCATAAATTTGAGTTGTGATTCTTTCTCTCATAAGTCTTTTTAGTGATAGGAATTTGAAAATTAAGTTCATTGATGATTGTTAATGGTAATAGACAAGATATTGTTAATGTATCATTAAGTTCTTCATATATTTGGCAAAAGTACGTGCAAGGTACATACCTTCACAAAAAACATGAGATTAACTGTTGGTGTTAGCCGATGCAATATAAAAGAAACAAACAACTATGCAAATTGGCTATTAAAATTAGGTGAAGTTGACCTTGGCGGATCGAATAATGGGGAGGCTACGATAGATATAACACACGATCTTCTTATTACTAATTCGGTCGATCCTATCTCAGATTTAATCGAGTTTGTGTATCCTTCTATCATTTGTAATTTTGAACACCCAACTTTCTCTTAAGAAAGGGAAATTCTTGCTCCAAAAAACAAAGTTTCTCAAGAAATCAATGATCGTTTACTTTCGTTGTTTCTATGTGACGAAAAAGAGCACCTTAGTTCCGATTCTATAAGCCAAGAAAAGTATATTAATGATACATTCGATGAGAATTTATGCTCTTTGGATTTTCTAAACAGAATAAAGGTTTGTGGATTACCAAACCACTTTTTAGTATTAAAGGTTGGTGTTCCTGTCATGCTTTTAAGAAACATTGATAAAAAAAAGTGGTTTGTGTAATGAAACTAGACTTAAGGTTATATCACTATGCATTCATGATATAGAAGCTGGGATTATATAAGGTAGCAATGTTGCCACTTGTACATTCATTCCAAGTTTGAGTTTAACACCTTCTAATAAAGGGATTCTTTTCAAGTTTAAAAGAAGACAGTTTTCTTCAGGCTGTATATTTCACTATGACAATAAACAAAAGTCAAGGTCAATCTCTATCAAAAGTCGATTTGTACTTAAAAAAGCGTGTTTTTACTCATGATTAGCTTTATGTCGCCTTCTTACAAGTCAATAATAGAGATGGATTGAAACTCTTAGCTTTAGATAGTGATGGCAAACGTACTAATATTACTACAAATGTAGTTTATATGAAGATTTTTGCTCATTTGTGACCTTATGATCGAAAGTTGTTATGTTTTATTTTGTATATAACGCACTTGATTTTATTTATGTTTTTATGTTATTTAATAATTAACTATCCTCCTCCCGTGTAATATACGGGTAACTAAAGATTGTATGTTATATAATAAATTATTAAACTTGACCATAGCAAACAATTTGAAACAATAAAGGCCTGTTTGGTATGAGATAATGGATAGATAAGAGAATGGAATGGATGAAGTAATGAATTAAATCATTACGTTGCATTATCATATTTGGTTACAATATGAAAACGAAATAAATCATTAATTTATTTTGTTTGTTAGGTAAGAAAATATGAAGGAATGTAATACAAAAGTGGGTATGATTGTAACGACTAATGGTGATGGTTGGCGGAGACAGTGATTGGAGGTGGTGGGCGGGCGGTGGTGGTGGTGAAAATGATGGTGGTGGTGGATAATGATGGTGGTGGTGGTGTCTGGTGATGGTGGTGGTGTTTTCTTGTTATGATGGTGGTGGTAGCTAATGGTGGTGGTTGTAATGGTGGTTGTAGTGGTGATGGTGGTGATGGTGGTGATGGTGGTGGTGGTTGCCGATGGTGGTGGTTATGGTGGTGGTCGATAGTGATTTGTGGTTATGGTGGTGGTAGTGGTAGTGCCTCGTGGTGGTGGCCAATGGTCATTAATCTTAATGGCCAATGATGATGTTGCTGGTGGCTATGGTGGTTGGTGGTGGTGTCCATGCCTTGTGGCGGTGGTCATGCCTAGTGGTAGTGGCCGGTGACGATCGATCTTGGTGGCCGATGATGATTGTTGTGGTGGGTTGGTGGGTGGTGTTGGTGACTAAGGATGAAGAAAGGAATGGAATGAAAAAAAGAAAAGGGGTGTATGGAATGTATTTAAGGGAATGGAATCAACTATATAATTATTCATTCCATTACCTTCATCGACCAAACATGTTTTTTTCGATTCACACTCAATGGTTCATTACATTTCGCACTTCATTTTTGTGTACCAAACGCTACCTAACTGCATAAGTATTAAACTATGCATTAAATTCATGGACTTCAAACTTATCTAATGTTTTTATATACTTTCAAGGAAAGTTGATAAGTTATTGATAAGAAATATCTTCATTTATGTCTTTAGTATCATTTATGTATCTTATTTATGTATCTCATTTACTTGACTCATTCATTGTCTGTGTTGATTACTTTATAAGAGTTGAATCCTCTACCCGTTTGGTAAGGATTTCCACTCTATCATGGTATCAGCCAGATTGCTTAGTCTCCTTTAACCCTTCCTCTACACTGTTGTTCATCTTGTTCCCTCTTCCCCCATCGATCACCTTTCTTCCATCTTTGCCCCTTCTTGCTGTTGCTGAACAATGGCTTCCTCTTCTACAGAAACTACCCTTTCCATGAACACACTGTTGCACATGCTAACCATCAAACTCACTACCAACAATTATCTTTGCTAGCGAAACCAACTGATTCCTATTCTTTCATACCAAAATCTCTTATCTCATGTTGATGGAACCTTGGTCGCCCCTCCCTTCCATCTCGCCACTGATGATAAGGCAACACCTATCCTACCTATATATCTTAGGTTACCGATGATCAATGTCCAATGATCATCCTTCACGCATCAGTATTTGATGAAGCGGTCTCTGAAAATATTGGGCTTGACTTGGCTCGCTTGATACGGACTACTCTCGAGTCACTTCACAGCAACTCATCTATTAAGCACTTGCAAAATCTTCGTGATCAGTTGACACAACTAAAGAAAGGATCGATGTTGGTTGCTGAGTTTGGACATAAATTTAAATCTATTAATGATCAGCTCTCAGCCATTGGCCATCAAGTTGATGAAGTTCACAAAGTGCACTCATTCTTGTTCGGTTTGGGGGCCTCCTTTGAGACATTTTCTAAAGTGATTCGGGCAACCAAACCAACCCCATCATTTAGAGATATTCTTACTCAGGCTGAAGGCCATGAGTTATTTTTACAGTCACTTCAAGGATCTTTTGCCTTACTAGTGGCCTTTCCTACGCAAACTGTTCGATCCTCTACCTCTCCTCATGGTAGGGGTGATTGAACTCCTCATGGGGGCCATGGTCGCTGGCGTCGCAACCCTCATTGTCAACTTTGCAGGAAGGATGGCCAATATGCAAACTCAAGTTCTTAACTTACAACATTTGCTACTCATGCAACAAACTTAGAAACCAATTTGGCAAAAGCTTTTCAAGCTCAATGTCATATGAACTCCTTTTCTCCGGGTTGGTTTGTTAATTCTTGATTAACGGACCATATGGCTACTACACCGGAAAATTTTTCTCATGCCTCGCCTTATACCGGTATTCGTAATGTTACATTTGCTAATGGGCACACTTCTTCCACTTTACACATGGGATAATCTAAAATTACTAATAATATTCATCTATGGGATATCATAGTCGTTCCTCATATTACCAAAAATTTGTTATCAATCAGTAAACTCACCCGTGATAATCACGTAAATGTATTATTTTCGCATCCTCATTTTCATATTCAGGATCGAACGACCAACCAAGTTATTGCTCGAGGAAAATGTGAATATGGGTTATATGTCGTACATCAAGACCCATAGTCTTTTGTGCCTCTACTGATTCCCAAGTTAAGGCCTCGTTTGATTTATGGCATGCTCGTTTAGGGCATGTTGCTTTTGATACTGTTTTGATTTTAAAAAATAAGGTTTGCATGTAATGTCAGTTTTACTAAAGTCAATTTTATGTTACTCTTGTCAATTATCTAAGTCTCATTGCTTGCCTTTTGATTTAAATGACAAATGAGGGTTACAACCTTTGGATTTACTCCATTGTGAGTTATGAGGGCCCTCACCAGTTCTCTCAGTTGATGGTTATTAGTATTATGTGGCATTTGTTGATGATCACTCTATATTCACTTGGCTTTATTCTTTCAAAGCTAAATCAGTGTTTTAAGATATACTAAATGTACTCATAACATTTGTTCAAACTCAATTGTCTCGCAAGATTAAGATTTTCCAAAGTGATAGGGGTAAAGAATTTGTTAAAAACTGTGTTCGTAAACTTTTTGATGACAACGAAACACTTCACCGACTTTCTTGCCCTTACACACCTCAATAAAATGATTGGGTTGAGAGAAAACACTATCATATTATGGAGGCTAGTTTGACTAAGATTTTTAACGCCCATGTTCCTCCGTCTTATTGGCTCCATGCTTTTAGCTCAGCAATGCATATCATTAATAGACTTCCATCACTCTTACATGGGGCTTCACCATTTGAGCTTTTGATCTCTCAATTACCCACTTATAGCAATTTTCAATTTTTCAAGTGTCGTTTATGCCCATATTTACAAGACTATAGCAATCACATATTTGCTCCAAGGAGCATCCCATGCATATATATTGGTTATAGTGCTCGTTGTAAATGCTATCTCTGTCTTGACCCAATCACCTCTCGAGTTTGTCACCCACCATGCTGGTTCAATGAACAACTATTTCCTTTCTTTGGTAACATACAATCTAGTGACCTATCCAAGCTCCAATTAACTACTTTCACCAGAGATACTCCTTCAAAACACATTAATACTACAAATAAGCATTACCCTAGACCAACTTCCACAACCGGTCCATGTAGCCTTTACCTCGATAACCCACTTGAGGCTTAAACTTACACCAACCCAACCTATCAACCTGCTGCATCCTATTCTCGACTTGTAAAGGCCTAACTACCCACTACCATAACCTCCCCTACCCAAGCCCAACCCGCCACAACCCCTCAACCTAGACCCCCAAACACCATAACCACAACTTGTGCAACAACCGCAACCAAACCCACCCATCTTTCAACCACCACCAACCCAACCGGTGCCATTCCAACAACCATCCGACCCCAATTCCAATACTGACCAATCCAAGCTCCTTCGTCACCCCATGGTCACTTAATCGAAGTCGGGTACCTTCAAACCCTAACACCGGACTAACCTTGCTCATTCTTCTAATGTAACTTGCATAGTGCTCTATTTTGTTCCATACACCCGCAAGGGTTCAAGTCTGTTGCTAAATATCCTTGCTAGATGCATGCCATGCATAAGGAAACGTCGGCTCTCCACCACAATCACATGTGGACTCTTGTTCCTGACCTTTGAATCATAATATTGTTGGGTGCAAGTGGCTCTATTGTACCAAATATCATACGAATGGGTCTATTGATAGTTATAAAATCCACCTCATTGCATAGGGCTTTAACCAAATTCCTGGAACTGATTACTCACAAACGTTTAGCTCTATTGTGAATGTTTCAAAACTAATATTTTTAAAAAAAATAACATTTTAAAAAAAAAAATTTATTGTAACTCTCAATTTAAATTATTTTTTTCTTTATAAAAAGTTACTTTTAAAAACACTAATATTAAAATGTTCCCTATTTTTTTTTTAAAAATTGATATTTTAGAAAATTTTCTTATTTTATAAAATTTTACTTCTTTATAAATAACATTAATAAAAAATTTATTTCTTAATTTATTAAAAAAATATTTTAA
The DNA here is from genome assembly GCA_025506415.1 of Flaveria robusta. Taxonomy (NCBI): domain Eukaryota; kingdom Viridiplantae; phylum Streptophyta; class Magnoliopsida; order Asterales; family Asteraceae; genus Flaveria; species Flaveria robusta. Next base: position 28,285,849 of record CM046469.1, read on the forward strand.
TCTAAAAAATAAATAACATTATTAATAATTAATATGATTATTTAATAGAAGAGAAAATAAAAAATAATAAAATAAATATGATATTGTAATATGTCTCTTCTAATTATTTTTTAATTAAATTATACTTTTAAAATAGAAAGATTTATTTGAATTGCGATATGAATATATTCAGGTTTACAAATCACATTACATCCCATGTTTACAAATCACATTACATCCCACATAGCTACGACATTAATTGAAAAATTACTTTAAGAGCATTTAGCTTTTAAAATGCATTCTTAGCATACTGCAATCGTATATTGCCATAATTGATGATGGAACATCAATTTTCAAAAACCCTTCAAACTAGCTGGTTGTTAACAACAGGACAAACGTATAATCATGTCACAAAATATTGAACTAAGATTGCAAATTTTCAATTCTGGGGATCAAAATTGCAATTCTGCCAAACTAGTCTTTATGCAATTCTCTCAAAAATAAATATAGCAAGCAACAGTGCAACAGACTTGCAATATGTAACCATCTCTGGATCTAGTTGTCCACTACTGCACGATAACTAACCGCATAAAGATCCAATTTAACAATGATTTTACCATTTCCAATAACTTTAAAACATATTTAGTCGTCTTTAGTATGATGCCCAAACAAAACCATATTCAAGATTAAGCAAATATGCCTTTAAATGATCAAATACCAAAACCAATCAAAAAGAATTACAACAAACAAGTAACTAAATGATCTAATCTTTAATGTTCATAAAAGGGTCTAAAAATGCAATTCGAGCAACCCCCTATTTCTTACATAAAAAAAAAAAAAAAAAAAAAAAACTTCAAACTCATAATAGACATACCTTGGTCAAAAAGCTCAATAATTTACATGCCACAACAAAGAAAATTCAACTGGTCAAGATAGTCAACAGCACCAATGGAGCAGTAACATTTGGCATATTTACCAACAAACACAATCCAAAATATGTACAAATACAATGTGTCAAAAAGTCAAAATTGCCACAATTCCACAAAGATTTTCACACAATATCTAATCGAAAAGCGAAAAACGAAGATGATCGAGTACAGAATCCAATTTCATTTAACATTATCTTTAACAATTACAAGAACCTCTGATTCTTACCCACAGAAATCACAATAACCAAGGCCTATAATCCAATTTCAACACCTAAGAGCTAGTAAACTTAGTAACCGCCTTAGTACCTTCAGAAACAGCATGTTTCGCCAATTCCCCAGGAAGCACAAGCCTCACAGCAGTCTGAATCTCCCTGGACGTAATCGTGGGCTTCTTATTATACCTCGCAAGCCTCGACGACTCCTGAGCAAGCTTCTCAAAGATATCGTTGATGAACGAGTTCATGATCCCCATAGCCTTGCTGGAGATCCCAATGTCGGGATGAACTTGCTTCAGAACCTTGAAGATGTAGATCTTGTAAGTCTCCACTGACTTCTTGACCCTCTTCTTCTTCTTGTCGGTAGCTGCGGGGTCCTTCGGGAGCTTCTTCTCCGCCTTGGGTTTCGTGGTCTTCTCCGCTGCGGGCTTCTTTTCAGCTGGTTTCTTCTCCGCCTTTGGTGCCATTGTTGGTGAGTTTGGTGGGATTTTGGTTTTGAAATGTGGGTTGCAGAGATAAGGGTGGGTGATGATGATGGAGATTGTGATGAAGGGGGCTTATTTATATAGGGTGTGTGAGTGGATTTGATTGGTTGGTTTTAACTGACGCGGATTGAGGATGTGAATTGTTGGATCGGGATTAGTAGAACAGGGACGGTGGAGATTGATTTGGAGGAAAATTTGGTTTGGGTCTTTGGGGTTAAGGGGATTGGTAGCCACGCGCTGACCGAGTTATTTAGCAAGGTCAAGGGGACGATGTGTTTTTTGTTTTTTTTTCTAAACATTGCCCAGTCTTAGTAGAGAGGTTATAAGACTAGCCGCAACGTTAAAGGCCTACCCATCCTATAATCAGCTTAATCAGCATGTCACATCAGCTTTTCATTAACTTTTATCCATCCATCCCACAATTAAATTTTACCCCCAACACCATCAATCCTATAATCACCTTTATATTTCCACATCACCTTTTCTTTTCTATTTATTTAAACATATATATTTAAATTATTATGAGTATATTTACATAAATAAAGTAATCATTAAAATAAATAAATAAAAAATCAACAATATATCTAAATAAAAACACAACTACATTCAAATTAAATAAAAATAACAACCCAAACACAATAAACGAGAAGGGACAGTACGAAGATAGATAGAAAACAAAGATTTAACTAGTTATGTTGAACCCTATTTGTCCAAAGGTGTTCAATTAGATCGTTTCTCAGTGCATGGTGAGCTTCTTGGCTACGTAAGTTTCTAAACCTGTTCAGATGCTGTTGAAATTATGTCGGTGCCCCATTATTGTAGGTTTCTGGATCAGGTTCATGTTCTTCATGCGCCCAGTTAGTTATTGAATTTCCTTCATCTTCAACAATCATATTATGTAATATAATACGTGCATGCATTATATCACCTAATACCGGTATGATTGAGGATCTTGCTGGCCCTCGTATCATTCCCCACCTAGCTTGAAGAACACCGAAGGCTCTTTCCACATCCTTTCTTGATGACTCTTGACGGTTTTTTGTAAAACTTCATTTTCTGATTATTCTCCGGTGGATATGTAAAACTCTTTACAAGTGTTGCACATTCTAGATAAATACCATCTGACAGGTAATACCCTTTGTCATAGTTATGGCCATTCACAGTGAAGTTGCATTGCGGAGCATTCTCCTGTAGGATTTGATTAAACAATGGGGATTGATTAAGCAAATTGATGTCGTTGTTTGATCCAGCCACTCCAAAGAATGCATGCCAAATCCAGAGATCGTGTGAAGCAACTGTCTCAAGCATAATGGTCGGATGCCCATGATCACCACGAGTATATTGACCTCTCCATGCGGTTGGACAGTTTCTCCAACTCCAATGCATACAATCAATGCTTCCAAGCATTCCGGGAAACCCGTGATGGGCTTCATGTTCTGCTACTAACGGGTCAATATCATATTGAGTTGGTCTTCTTAAATACACAGGGGCATATATTTCCACGATAGACCTACAAAACTTGTGTAGGCATTCCAAAGCAGTACTCTCGCCAATGCGTATGTATTCATCGCATTGGTCAGCTGTCGTACCATACGCTAATTGGCGAATGGCACTTGTGCATTTTTGTGTTGGTGATAGACCTTTTCTACCCACCTCATCATATCTCTGTGTAAAATATTTCCAGTGTTCAGATTTACCTTGTTCAGATAAATCTTCGATTATGCGATTGAAAAGACCAATGCGCATCCTGAACCGCAGTCTAAAGAAACTCTCATCGTACACCGGCTCTGGAGTGAAGTAATCATTCCACAATCGTTCGTCTCCACGTACCCGACCTCTGTCTATCTCTTTGCGCTTTTTACGTTGCTGGGAAGAACTTTCCCCCTCTTCTTGGTCAAGCTCAAATAGCTGATTAGCGAGCTCTTCTATATCATCGGAAACCAGTTGTTCAAATTGTTGTGTTAGCAGTTGAGGAATGTTTATGGGCATTCCATCATTACCGGTGCTCATTTTCAGAATTTTAGATTGAAAGTGCTAAGTGTTGTAGTAATCATGTGGTGTGTGAATGATGGTATTTATAAAAAAAAACTAGCCGTTATAAACTAGCCGTTAGGAAAAGACAAAAAACTAGCCGTTATAAAAGACAAAAAATTAGCCGTTAGGAAAAGATAAAAAAAACTAGCCGTTAGGAAAAGACAAAAAAAACGAGCCGTTATAAACTAGCCGTTAGAAAAAGACAAAAAAAACTAGCCGTTAGGGCATTCCAAAAAAACTAGCCGTTAGAAAAGACAAAAAACTAGCCGTTAGGAAAAGACAAAAAACTAGCCGTTATAAAATAGCCGTTAGGAAAAGATAAAAAAAAAAACTAAAACAGCCGTCATTACGTAAAACTAAAATTGAGAATACATAATAGTTAAACTAAAACAACATAATTAAAATAAAACAACATAAACTAAAACAACGTAAACTAAAACAACAAAGTAAACAAAAAATAACTAATCGAGACGGGGCATTCCATATGTGTCCCTAATCTGGTTACATAATGCTTCATGTTCGGCACGTTGTTGAGGATTCATGACACTTGTGTCCAGGAAAAGGATTTTCTTCTGTTCCAGTTCATAAAATTTATTCATCGTTTGACTGAAATTCTGTATTGCCGTCTTCTTTATCCTGGTAGTTTCGGCAATGTCTTCTACGAGGCTTAGCTTCTTCGCTTTATAAGCAAGTGAGGAAGAAGAACACGCACCTTTACCCTTAATTTTGGCCAGTCTTTTGGCCTTATCCCTCCCCATTGGACGGGATGGTGGTGAATCTTCAGCAGCAACAACATCATCATCAAGTTGAACCCCAAACTCAGGAGTACTGCCAAAGTTGGCATCCGATCCAGAATCTGCATACTCCCCCGTGATACTTGTCTTTGTTCTTTTGGGGGCTTGATGACCATACACTTTAGTACACACCAGGTTCCACACATGTTCATATGTAAAAGGAGTTTTTTGATCCTCGATGAATTCCTCATTTGCTCTTCTTTTGTAATCTTCTTCTGACCAGCCACTTTTGTATGTTGACTTGATTCGAAGATATATTTCATTAAACTTCAACACCTTCGGCTTAATAAAAAACCAGTGACTTCTAAGACTATGAGCACCTCTTCGAATTTGAGGGCCTACAGCATTGTAGTGCTCTTCTATTCTCCCCCAATATGCTTGTTGGTTTTGGTTGTTGGCAACTATTGGGCATTCAGTAATTTAAACCCAAGCCTTAGTCATTAACTTTTCGTCACCTAATGGCCACCTGATACGCGTCACCTTCTCATCGTCTTTGTTTTGAGTTTTAGCTTTGCCTTTCTTCTTTTTTGGTGTTTCTTTCAGTGATGAAGGTGATTCATCAACTGGTTGTTCAACAACTGGTTGTTCATACTGTGATTGCTGCAGTTGTTGTTGTTGTTTCACCCATGCTTGATTCTGCTGATATTGTTGGAATTGTTCAAATGAGTACTAAGGTTGTGGAAACTGAGAGAACCCGGGTTGTGGAAACTGAGAGAACCCGGGTTGTGGAAACTGAGAAAACCCGGGTTGTGAAAACTGAGACATTGAAGATGGACAATTTGGGCTTTGCTCGTTGGTTTCATCGTTCAAGAGTTGAGTAAAAGAAAACGGAACTCTTGGATCCATTGAGATTTGAGTTTTGAAAGTGCTGAGAGAGTTTAGATTGTTGGAAAGAGAATGAAATGAGTTGTGTGAAAAAACTGAAAGTTAAAAACGTATTTATAGTTGGAATTGTAAAACTAGCCGTTATGAATAGGACAAAATTAAAACTAGCCCTTAGAATTTAAAAAAATAAAAAATAAAATTTATTAATAACCATTAATTTTTTAAAAACAAAAAGAAATAAAGTAACATTATTACAAAAAAAAAAAAAAGAAAAGCAATTGAATTATTAAAATGGGACCCACTATTACAACCATCCATAGCCCATAGATATGGATTCTTCACCCACTTTAATTCACCCACAATGCAGCCCATGCCATGAATTGTGCTATGGATGCTGCGTTGGAGCCGGTCTAAGTTTAAAATATATATTAAAAAAAGAAAATTATAAAAATAATTTCTTTGTTTTGATGATATTGCAAGTTTGTTTCTCATATTTTAAAATTTATAAATTTAGTTTAAAATTTTGAAAGTGTGTTTCAAATTTAGTTCCCACTGTTAGTGTTCGTTAATTTTTAACGATCTTGTAACTAAATATGCAATATGGTCAAACCATAAGTACTAATTGTGCAATTTTATCAAAAAATTAGAAAAAACTAAAAAAATCAAAGAGAAATTAGAAAATAAAAATTAAAAATTAAAAGATTCAAATAAACGTTAATAAACAAAGCAAATAATCATTAAAAAAACAGAATAAAGCCAAAACCTTTGTGAAAGTATAAATCCAAAAAACAAAAAATGAAATCGAACCGCTTTTTATTTCTTATTTAATTTTAATATGATTTTTTTAATATTTATTTTGAATTTTATAAATGTTTATTCGATTTTATTTTTAATTTTTATTTGGTTTTTATTTAATTTTTTTACTTTAATCGCATACTTCTTTTTCAATACTTCTCGTTACATGCTATTTTTAATTTTATTTAGTTTGAATTTGTTTTGATTTTTAACCTTTATTTTATTTTTTAAAAGTTATTGAATTTTATTATTGATGGTTATTTGAATTTTTTATGTTTGATTTTAATTTCTTTTAAATTTTATTTGATTTCAAAATTTTTTTAAATTTTTAGAGCAAATTGCACAATTGTCCCTATGGTTTGATCATATTGCATATTTAGTTCCCAGATCGTTAAAAACTAACGGACACTAACGGGGGGGACTAAATTGTCCCTATGTTGATGCTATGATGAAGTTTGATTATTCTTCAATAATTGTGTGTGTTTGTTCTAGTTTGATGAAATGTTCAACCTTGTGGTTTAAACATGTTATGTTGGAAAACCTTATGTTCTTACAAGACTTATGCATATAATTACATATTTTGTATTTAATCTTATGACATTTGACTAGGAATGGTGAATGAAGGTTGAAGGTTTAGTAAAACTGGTCAAATATGCATCCTTATGCTTATGTTTAAGAAAACCATGGTGTATGTCATGAATCTCTCTCTTGTCATTGGTTATAAATTGTTCTGTAATCGTGGTATGAAGTTTATGAGTTGAAGAGTAATTGTAGTTTTGTCTATTTTACGCAAGTTGAGGTGGTTATCATGTGTTTATCGAATTAGCTTTCCAAAAATTTGTTGAATTAGGTAACCCTAACAGGAGTCTAATTCATCTTTAACATTGACATAATTATATCATTAGTTACTTATGGCATAACTTTATGTGTCTATTGTGTGTTTATCGCTCTAGCTTTCCGAATAGTTATATGTCTAGATATCCTTGACGGGGGTTTAGACTACTTCCATGTATTATGTGTAAAAATGATCTCACCTCGAGTTTATGCTAGTTGTTATTGCTATGCTAAGTGGAATCGAAATCCAAGTGGTATCTTTTACTGATTGTGTATCTTCATCTTTATTTTCTTGCTTTGATAGTTTTATTTGCAAATTACTTTACTTAATTTTAATATTCGCAAATCTAAACTCAATTGATCGGTTAAATAGTGATAATGATTTAGTATTGGGAGCCATTGTGTCCATGGATCGATATTCGGTTCTTGCCTAAAACTATAGTACTATGCGATAGGTGCACTTGTCTATTGTGTGTAGTTTGTTTAAGAATGATAATCGTTTCTTAAATTAAAACTCAATTGTGTGAAAAATCCTTACTAAAAATATATATAACTTTACACACATCAGTGCGCATCACAAAAAGAAGGTCGAGGCCAATGAGATGGCAACAAGTGTCACTCATGCAATGCATCAGAATGACGTGGGGCACATCAGCTATGACAATCCTAATTTTTGGGCCCGAAAAAGAATTGTAGAAACCTACATGGCCTGTACACCATAATGGGTTTTGACCCATTAAACTAATATGGGCCTTTGGCCTGATATTTTAATAGGCCTACGTAATGCTTAGACTTTAATTGGCCTTGTCCCACAAACTAATACAGACTTGGCTAATTTGTTTAAAACATAACATGATCACCTAAAATCAATAAAACCTAAAATAAATCATAATGGCCTAATAAACAACTACCATAATTAAAACTTAAGAAATTATAATCATTAGGTAGATTCAAATTTATAGATGTGATTATATGAAATACCCAATATACATAAAATAACAAGTGTTTGTTAAATTAAAACCATGTGATCATAAACATTAATATGAAAATCATCAACTATAGCTACATACATATTCGTACCTAAAATATTTACTTGCCTAACAACTAAAGATTATAAAAATATGAATTATTACTAATTTAAATATATAAAGTATTGCATAATATATAAAAATCTCTAGATTTGAATATTTATAAAACAAGTTATGTACATTATATAAAAAAAAACTAATAACTAAAAAAAACTAATAATTAAAAATAATAATAATTAAAAAAAAAACTAAGTGTGATCAAATCACCTACAAATTAACCAATGAACACCTAACCTTCTCTTGCAAATCTTCAAATCTTGCAAATCCACCAAAATCTACTAAAACTTTACATAAATCTAAAATAAGACAAACTTTCACCCATGAACTCATACATACACACACTCACAACACACTTGCATACATACATACATACATATATATATATATATATATATATATATATATACATAACTACGTATATGAAAATACATGAACCATCCCAAGTCTTACACTACAAAACTCCAAATTATCTAAAAACATGACAATCTTTATAAAAAATTTTATGAAAATAACCTTTAGTCACATCATCACCCTAATCAACCTATAAAATCTTATCAAATCCATTCAAAATCACTGTAACTTGATCTTTCTCCTAAGATCCAATCATAATCTTTCTAAATCCAAGACTAGTGGGACCCACTCCCTTCCTCTGTTCTTCTTGGTAGTTTCATGTAATATACACAAATCAAACTTTGATTTTATTTACAAAAATTCCCTCAAGAACTCTTTTTATTCCCACATTTGAACACTCATTTGAATCTGTACACCTCAACCCCATTTTAGGCACTAATCGACCATTACAAGGGGTCATCTCAACATCCACAAAGCTGCCACAAGAAAAGATCACACACTCTATCAACACCGTAAACTTTCATAAACTATTCTATTTTACCCCTCCACAAACTTGTTCTAACCATTCATTTTGAACATCTTCTTATAACCATTTTCAATCCCTGCAGCAATCTTGAATCCCTCTTCATCCATCGCGTCAAGGTAGTTCAACACAACCTAAAACACACGTGAAATATCACGTGTAATCACTTTTATTACACAACAAACCGCATGACACCCCTAAAATTTTATAAATGATTAAAATATCATATTTTTTCAGTACCTTTAAGATACAAAAAGTTACGCAAAGCCTTGTTGGTCATAAGCAGGTTTTTTTATAAAAACTACTTTACCCGAAAAACCCGGTTTTGCATAAAAATAAGAAATACATAAAATGTGTTCAAGATTATAATATTAACATTTCTTCATTCAAACTTGATTAGAATAATCTATAAGCAAGATTTCATAACTTACAAAATTATAACTTATTTTCTATTTAAATAATAAACTTGAAAAATGTATATTCTTAAAGAAAATAAAAAAATAAAGTTGGGGTTTAAAAATACAAAAACTAAGGGTTATTTTATAATTATTAATTATATAAGACTCAATGGGAAGGGAAATCAAATTTAAAAACATGTCATATTAAAATTGAGATTTAAGTAGCACTTAACAAGACTAACCGGGCATTTTAATGAAAATTATAAAAATATGAAAATTCAAAATTTATAAAAATATGTAGCCTAAGAATGCCAATAAATGAATAAAATTTAAATTTCATAATTTTTGAAGTTGATTTACACATTAAACGAAAATACAACAGTCAAATATGCTAAAAATATAAAAATTGTTAAAAACAAGTTCTATTACTAAGATCTTTAAAACTCCATAATATAATAGTACCACATAACATATTAAGGTAATACTTGACCAAAAATATGACCAATGTCTACCCGAACGCAGAAACGCCTTAAAAGACGAACCACGAACGTTAAACACAAAAAAATCCCGGATAAGAACAACTAAGAATCTAAAATTATCTTAACTAATCACTCTTATATGATTTAAATAATCTAAAAACTAAATTTAAGCGTTTTAGAATTTTCCTCTATTTTATATAAAAATTATCTTTATTAAAAATTAGTTAATCCAAAAATAGAAAGTATATGATAAAAAATCTAAAAATATAAAAAGTGACTAATTAGAGTAAGATATGACCCATAATAATTTTCCATGAACTAAATTCAATAAAATAAAACCTTTTAATTTATTTTATATAACGCGTTCAAATACACGCTTAAAATATCAAAACCAATATGCTAACCGTATAATCCAAATCTTAACATTTAAGGGGCTAAATTATACTTAAAATAAGATATAAACAATATATGAACATATATTTAGACATCCAAAATTTACTAAGTAAGAATTCGGGTTTAAACGACATAAAACGGCTATTTTTTAAAATAAATCATTAAAACCAATCAAGAAAATATCATAACATGAAAAGTGATTTATAGCACAACTCACTTAAGAACAATAAGTGTCATCATAACTAATTAAAGTCAAAAATCCAAAACTTTAGGGCTAAAAGTGTCAATCTAACAAAGTCTAAGACCAAAATTGTTAATAAGTGAAACCTTACTATTTTGATGCTAAAACACACCTATAATGAAAGTTATAATCTAAAATTATAAAATTTAGACTCATATGTAGATAAAACATAAGATAAGACTTCTAAACATAAGGCCTAAAGCTTAATTACCCATGTATAATGGAAATCAACGAAACAAGAAAAATAAACTTAACACACATGAGGGACTACATAGGTGCTTACTTAATAAGATACTAATACTCATGAAATAAATTTAGGAGGATTGCTAGTTGGTAGCATACTAAAAACCAAGAATCTACTTGACAAATATGAGAACAACACTCATGTGAGTTTCATATGTTTTTCCCCACTTTACCTAAACCTTTTGGGGTGGATACATGCTGAACTTTATGGTGTATGCTTTAAAATCTTCTAGAAATCATGCTACTATGTGATCATAAATTTTGTATATATGTTGTGAACGATACCTACGTTGACTGTGAACGATGTCAATACTAACTATGTACAAATGGCTATGAATGATGTCTATGTACCATGATTGTGAACGATGTCAAGTGGCTGTAAACCATGCCTAGCAATGACTATGAATGATGTCAGATGGGTGAAAACGATGCTTATTATGACTATAAACAATGTTGTGTATGGTTGTGAATGATGCCTACAAACTAAAGCCTTGATTGCAAGACTTTATTTACAAAATATATACATTGATTATAAATACTTTATGCAAACTTACGAACTCACCTGCTTCATAGCTACCTTGCATTTTGAGCATGTATCTAGGTACTTTGACCGATGAAACTTAAAGGCTAGCATGTGATCACAAGCTTGCTTGGCAATAGATGTGACTCTCTAGAAGAACTGTACAAGAATCTAGATGAGCTAAGAAGGCACCTTTGAGGAATAAACGAAAAAAGCCCTATAGACTTTACCTATAATTTAGATATACACATTTCAAGTTGTAATATAATATACTATTTTACTATTATTAGTGTAAACCAATGGCTTATTTTTATTACCTACATGGTGCCTGCTGTGTTTGTTGGATATTCAATCGTCACGTCTAGCCTCCTTTGTCGGGGTGTGACATCGGCCGCTAGAACTCAACTACAAAAAGAACACTCGAGTATGCTCAAATTTTCACCCTAAATATCCCTAAATTCCTTTAAACACAACCCCTCTGCTTATTTTAGATCAATCTTAGGCTATTCTTGAGGTGTTGTACGGGGAAACCAACTCGAAAACAAAGAAACAAAGCTAGAGAATCATAAACTAGAGTCTTAAGAAGATGTGTTGGTTGATTAGAAACTATCTTATTATACTCTAAGATACTATTTGGCTTAACCACTCATAACAAGATGAATATATTATATTATTTAGTCTAAATGTTTTCATCATAGAATGTGGATCGTAATTTAAAGATTCATTATTTCAAGTACGCAAATTTCACAAATCAAGATAATAAATGTTTTTTATAAAATAATACAATAGGGAATAGGTACATTTAACATAAATAAATACAATTTAAAACTTTTAAGTGTTATAGGAATTTATTTAATATAAATAAACTCAATATTTTAAAAATAAGATTAGATAAATGTACATTTGTCGCTCTAAAATCGGGATAGGTTGAGGAATCCAATTGGGAATCGGTACATGCCATAACTGTTCATAGAAGATCAAAGTTCAGTTGGAATGATCAAAGTATAATTATAATGTGGGAAATCAATGCAAAACCAATATATGGTAAATGGAATCAACAACGATTGCAGTTCGGTATGAAGAATGAAAATAAGATAACAAGAACCTAACAAGACAATAAATAACTAAAAGCACCAAAAAACATTGTATGTATAAAATGTGCTCGTAATTTATATCAGAGTTAAGTCCCATTTCACATCAATAATTGTCACTCGTAGTGATATATCATTATATAGCGTTTAAAAATTCTACAAGGAAAACATAGTCGTATTATGACAAGTTTTGTTTTACAAACTTTTAAACAAAAGAGTAGGGTATGTTATTCGTTCAGTCACATCTATGAAACATAACCATCTAAGGATACTTTTCTTAAAAACATTAGAGAACATATTTTTATTAGATTTTGTTAAGTAAGTATACTTTGTTACTTCAAAAACATATTTTTTGTTGGGATGCAATGCCAAAAATCATTTTATTTAATCCTCATTGTTTTTTTTTTGGAATTCAACACCCGAATTTATTGTGAGTTTAACTTAACCGTTGAGGATTATTAACTCCTTTTCCTATATACATGAAGTTACACATGAACCCCTTGTGATTTCAACACCCGAAATCCTTACATATACATAACCAAATTTTGGAGTTTCAACTATCAAAACTCTTAGAGTTCATAATTTACATATATTATCTAGTGGTCTAACACCATGTCTTTGCAAAATTTATACCTTTTAATAGAATATCAATACACGTACTTGTAGTCTCATAAATCATGTTTCCCACAATCATTACTTATTATAAAGAGTTAATTACACGATTGGTCCTGTGGTATGCTCATATTGCAATATTGGTCCTAACTTTTGAGAAATTAAAGGTTTAGTGCCAACTCTTTACCAAACCGTGACACGATTGGTCCATAGAGTGGATGGACGTTAGTTTTTGGGGTTAGAATTTTTAAAATGACCAATTTACCCCTATTACTATATTATTATTATTATTATATTATTCACCACCATACTAGGTGAGGAGATTTGACCTCCTCCTTGCCCCCAGGTTTGTTAGTGAGATCAAGAGAATCTAGGCGAGATCACGAGAATCAAGTCGAGGAACATGACATTTATCTCACCTACTGGCGAGGGATAGTGAATCGAGGTGAGGAACACGTGAATCGAGCGAGGAGTTTTAATGGTGGCGATGGACACGTTCTTTGAGGCGAGAAATATTAATGGTGGCGAGGAGGTATATAAGGAGATGAGGGGACCATGTGGAACTCGCAATTTGTGAGCTAAATTAGTCTTTTGTGAGAAATATTAGTCTTTTGTGAGCAAAATTAGTCTTTTGTCTTGAAAAGTTGTTAAACACTTTATTGTAAAAACAAAATATTTGGAAAGTAAAGAAGATGATGGAGGAGGTTAGTTATATTTTACAAAATTTTATTTATTTAAATATTCTTATTATATTAAAAATGATTATTATTACTATATTAAAAGTGTTTGTCATTTTTATGTAGGGTTTTATGCAGCTAATAGTATTACTATTAGATGTTATGTAAAAGTTGCGAAATTAATCTATAGATTTTAATAAAACAAGCTTTCTAAAGCCATATGCTATTCTCTTAAACTATATTTTTACCACTTGTCATTCTTCTAGACATTATCACCTTATTTTTTTCTCTAAAAAGGTATTATAGTAATTTAAACATTAAAACTAATTTCTCTCTATTATTAAAGATCAGTTTTATTAATTATAATATTTCTCTCTATCAACTAAATTTTTTAAAATCAATGTATTTTTTTAAAGTTAGATTTTATTAAGAAAATAAAAAATTACATTTTTTAATTAAAATAGAACTAATAATAAAAAATTTTATATAATATGAAATTTTCAAAAACACTAAACCTTTTTGAAACAAAATATTTTAAATCCGTCCTTTTTTTAAAAAATATAAAAAATGTGAACTTTTCTGAAAACAATCTTACTAAAACAACCAGAATAATTACAAACTTGAGTTTTTAATAGACAAGATTTTTATAAAAATAAATTCTTTTATAAAAGAATCTTAATACGAATATTTAAAAATAAAACTATTTAGATAAAAGAGTTAAAAAAATAATATAATTGTTTTATTTCCTTGAACTATTACGTATATAAAATTAATATCTTATATTAAAATATCGTACTGTAAATCTTTGTGTTTATTACTAACTATAATCCGTTTAATAAATGGGTTTCTAGCCTATCTATCTATATATCTATCCGTCTGTTTGACTATCAATCTATCTATAATAAGGAAAAAAAATAAGATAATACGTGACGCAAGCCTCACCATACTAACTTTCTCATTCTCTCTATTATTAAAACTAATACTGAATACTAATAATATTACTCATACCATTTTCAAATTAAAAAATGTATAATTTAATAAATTGAAAATCTATTTATGTTAAATTAAAACAAACTTTATAAAAACAAAAAAATAACGAACTTTTTAAAAAAAATCATTTTAGTTAAAACAAAATATTTACAAAGCATAATTTTTTTATAAAACAAAAGTTTAATAAAAATATATTATTGTTTATTTACTTAAAGTAGCTATTTATAAGTAATTATAATCATATTTTATCTTTAATCATAATTTTATAATTTATAAATTTTTTACTAATTATTTAATAATTTATATATTCAACCCGTGTAATACACGGGGTACTAACCTAGTATATAATAAACTAAATGACAATCTTGATCAACTTCTTTTGTTTAGCAGCACATATTTTACAAAATGGTTACAATGTGAATGCATTAGTAATGACGCTTCCCTTATTCATTTAATTTTACAAACTCAAATTAATACTAAAAATTCAGAAAATGGTATAAACTTTTTCATTAACAGTTAAAATCTCACCTTTGGTCCTAAAGAATTTTGCCTTATTATGGGGTTTAAATTTGGCGAAATGACACGTCAAATTATTCCTACTAAAACAAATTTTGTTGATTTTGTTTTTTACAAAAATGGAATAATTAGGCCTACATTAGATGATTTAAGATACGTTTTTGAAAACCGTTTACACATGTTAGATGATGTAAATATAATTCGAGTTTGTTTATTATTACTTGTTGAACAAGATTTTATGGGATTGGAAGGGAATTTTTTTTTAAATACTCAATTTTCAGATTTAGTTAATGATTTGGGGGCATGGAACCAATTTACTTGGGTACATATCTTTGGACACATACTTACACTTATATTAATAAGGCTTAGTAGAAATGAAAGATATAAAAGAAAGAAAAAGCTAAGATACAACATCAAAGGATTTATCGAGGCATTTAAAGTAAATTATAATTAATTAATAATTTTTTGTATTATATATTCATTTAATCTATTTTATTTGTTATAGATTTGGATATTTGAAGTTTTTCAAATAATGAATAATTTGGAAAACGACGTGGGTACGTGCCAAAAGGTATTGACTGGTCACGCAAAAAAAGCAGAATAATGTTCACTGTTGTGACCCGAAGAGTATATAAGAAATTGTTCACAGATTACTTGTGATTATTTCTCACATTAATTATTATCACCTTTAATACATATATTATACTAAGTTTGCGGATTTAATATATTTGTTTTAAAGGATAACTATTTCAAAAAATACAAAAAAGAAATGTATACCGCGACGGATTTGTTTGAAGGCATTGTAGAAGAAGTAAGTATACTGAAATATTATATTTTTTAATAATTATTTTATAATGGTATTATTTAAACCCTAACTTTTTATAAATTATTCTATTTTAGTTTCATACGAGTCAATTTGTAAATTCTCCACCTCAGACGTTTGTATCTTCCTTTTTCTGCTGGCCCTAGTATGGAGAAGATATTACCATTTTTATTCTAATTTTAATTATTCTAATTATTATGTAATTTATATTTAATAACACTTGATTAATTTTTTACTTTAGATCGTATTGTCTCCTGATTTAAAGACGCGTAGTATAAAGAAGGTATTATTTAATTATTATTACATATTTTCTACAATATTATTTAATTTACTACTTGTTCTTATTACTTTATTTTATGGTTTTAACTAACAGACGGTTCCGATCGTGTTAAGAAAAGAGAAACGTGAAATTAAGCCATCGGCAACCGTTAGTTCACCTTTTTTTGTTTTTAAGAAAGAAAAAAATTAAAATAACGATCAAAATAATGTGTTGGAGTTGTTCACCAGTGGTGATCGATTCACTACTTCGCTTACTGTGAGTCTTGAACACATATCATCATTTTTAAGTGATTTACTTCAAATTGGAGATACAAATGGTTGGCTTGAGTAAGATGTAAGCATTGTATTTAAATATTTATTTATGTTTTCTATATTACGAAATTAATTAATTTAATGATTTATTTTATGCAGCATATATGGGCGTGAGTGACATATCTGTTACGGTCTAGACCATCAAATGCATGTTGGACAGTTTTTCCTCCTTGGTTTACTATCTCTTTATTTGAAATGAAAAAAATATCTTTATAAGCAAACGGTTCAGAATTATTGTATCCACCTATTAGAGATATTGATGAGGTAATTATAAATTGAGTATTTTAACTCTTTTATTAAATCATTTTCACTTGTTATTTGTTACAGTTATATATTCCAATGAACGTTGCGCTTGAACATTAGATTTTGATACGAATAAATTTGCTACAATGGACAGTTATAGTATATGATAGGTAACAACATATTTAAATTAAATATTTAATATTTATGTTTATATAACACTAATATTCATTTTTTTGATCGGTATGGTAGGATCTTTATGTTAGTGAAATAGATTTTGTATTGAAACAAATAGAGTGTACGCTTCCAGGTTGGTTATATTATTATTCTTATTTCGAAAACCGTAACATGACAATCTCTGTACCAACATCTTTTGAACGTACCACACCGCCTAATGTGCCCAAACAAAGCTTTGGATCAGGAGATTGTGGTGTTTGGATTTGTATTATAATACAACGTTTAATTATTGTAGATGAGCTATGTCCTGATGAATATGTACGCGTGACAACTAAAAAATTTAAAGAAAAACTAACTGTATTATTGTATAAAAATCTAACTAATAGATATAAAGTTCACTAAATTGTATGTATTTTATTAGTAAATTTATTAAATAGCATTTTTTTGTTATAATTTCTCACTATAATATCAATGAACACCATCACATTCTTAAACCCACATTTTCACACAAACAAAATGATTTCTTCTTTCTTCATCATTCTCTCTCCCAAACCTCCTTACATTTTACAACACTAATTTTATTTAGCTACATTACAAAAAATCAAAGACATTACGCGATATTGTTCTTGTTTTCTTTACCTAAATTACAAAAATCATATAAGAAAACAAAGATAAATGCCCATAATCATTTATTGAAATCTAAACGGATTTCAACCTGTTGCAATTTCTCTTTTATATTCTACATTCTTTAAACAAAAGGCATTTCAAAATTAATAATTTTATAGTTTTGTAATTTTTAAAAAATCATTAAATTTTTCATCTCTCGTACTTACTCTTATTAAAATTAAATAATATCTTATTTCTTATGAGGTTATACTTTATTGATATTTTCCATTTCCTGAATATGCAACTATCTGTAAGTTTTTACAGGTATTTCTAAGATCAAATTCAAGTCAAGTAAAGAAGAATCAAGCAGTCGTTATAAAGTCAAGCATATTTAGAAATATTGTAAATTAGCTGTATAAATTTGTTTAATTTATGTGTGCTAAAAATTAATTGATATGTTCCTATGATAATTATGTTGTATTTATTCTTGTCCCGATAAATGGAAATACGATATTCGTTTATAACAATATACAAACTTCAATGACAACTTATATAGTATGTTTAAAATGTTTTGTATCACATCAAAGGTTAAAATACGAAATAAATTAAAAAAAATTATAGTATCTTTATAATAAAAAGAAAAATCAAATTTACATTTATTTTAATATTTAAATTAATAATATGATATGTATAAATAGACAATTCATTTATACTTCACTCACTAGCAAACACACTCCACATTTCTCATCACATACATTCATAGATAAACATCAATACTCTTCTTAACCCACACCTAAGCCGTCATCTTGGATCATAAGTAAATGAAGGCCTCCAAAGAATCATTCAGAATCTTCAACTTCTAATGTTCAAAACACGAAAGAAAACCTTCCTATAAACGTATCATTACAACCCTCCAATTGACCTATTGTACGTAGATGGGTTATTTCAGATGATTAATCAGAAAATTGGTCAGCAGATGTTCTAGAGTTTTATAATAAGGGGGATTGCCCTTTTTGTTATTCTGCTATATTTTTAACACCTATAAAACTTGACAAGAATTTTTGGGGTATTTTACTAGGTTACCGACGTAACGGTCACTTAACCGCAATGGTAAACTTTTATATATATTATTAATATATGCATTTTTATACTTGTATTAATAAATGTATATTTATACAACATGTTGAAGGTTAGCTTTTAAGCTTTTAAGCTCAAACACAAAACATTTTAAGCTCAAACACGAAACCTGTTAACTTCATGTCGTGTCGTATCGTGTCGTGTTAACAAGTTCGTGTCAGAAATTGCTAGCCCTAATTTATACCATCACAGCAGCACAACAGCCATCAATTGTTTTTTAAACGATTTCATATTGCCCGCTAAAGATGTCTTCTACTTGGATGCTTAGCCAAGCACCATCACGGCAGTAAAATGTGATAAACGATCATTTTTATTTGGATTTAGTTAAATCATTGTATAGAATATATATATATATATATATATATATATATATACACACACATACACACACACACACTATTCTACCTTTACATATTTTCATTGTATCAAATATGGGTGCGAAATGAACGTTAACCCTCATTTATTGCGATAACTTGTTAATTTTTCAAAATTAAGCAAAATAATTATTTTTTGTTAGAATAACATCAATACACATGTACGTCTTTATGTTTTTTTATGTATATATGTGTAAGTTCGCAAGTGTAAAAAAGTTATTACAGAAGTAAGTTACTCACATCCAACGTATATTTGTTAGGTGTAAGACTTACACATGTCATAACTTTTTTACACTCATTAAATTACACTTATACATAAAAAAACATACCGTTGTATATATGTTTTTTTTTAACAGCAATTTAATCGTTTTATATGTGATTATGTTATTTTAACAAAAAAAGTAAATTACTATTTGCATTTCTTATGTTTGCATGTTTTAACTACTTAATTACCTAATGTTTTAAAAACCTCTTTTTGCCACATCGACTTTTTATTTTTGTAACCATTAAGTCTATATAACTAATGGAGGTTAATTTTTCAGTTAAGTTTTTTAAAATGATTAAATGACACTCAGTACTCAAATGGTTAAAATACCTTTATTTTTTACTTTTGTTAAAGTGCATGTGTGTGTATGTATATTAAATATTATTTAAAAACGTTTTCAAATATAGGTTTTTTTGTATATTCGTAAAGTATTTATTTAAAAAAATTTGTTTAATAATTAATTTTGCAAGTAATGATTAAAATAAGCATTCTCGTATATTCTTGTAGTATTTATTTTTAATAAATTATATTATTATTATTATTATTGTTATTATTATTATTATTATTATTATTATTATTATTATTATTATTTAATACTACATAATTTAGATATAAAAATATATACGTCTTTTCAAAAACCATTTGTTTATTATAAATCTTATTCAAACTCATTTGCTTGTTAAACGTTTTTAACCATTCTTTCTTTTTAAAATTTCCGTTCATTAAATGGTTGTGTTTTTAAGTCATTTGTTTTTTGTTTTTTTAAATTATACGTCTTTTTAGATCATTCATTTCTTAAATCTTTTTTTTTTTGTGAATTCTATTTAAAATAATTCATTTTTTATATCGTTTGATTATTAAAGTTTAAAAACAAACTATTTTAAAAAAATATAAAACAAATGCTTAAAAAGACGAATGATTTTGGAAAATAAAAGATTTAAAATACACAGTTAAAAAGAAAAAAAGGGGTTCATAAGCAAATGATTTAAAAAAATATTAAATATGAATGCTTGAAGAAAATGCTTATTTATATGCATATTTAAACATGTGTATTAAATAATTCATAAAAAGTGATTTTTTGATAATAAATATTACATGAATATATAACAATCATTATTTTAACAATTAGTTTGCAAACGTATTTTAATAAAAAAATTTAATATACATATATAGACACACAAACATACTAATAATACAAGTAAAAATAGAGGCATTTTAACCATTGAGCCATGAGAATACTTTACTTATTTTAATAAAAGTTAACAGAAAAATTAATTTCTATTAGTTATCTAAACTCAAATAGTTATAAAAATAAAAAGTCAAGGGGGAAATGGAGGTTTTAAAACAATAGGGATTTAAGAATACAAATAGTAATTTACTGTACTAAAACAATAATTATTTTGCTTGATTTTGATTAAATTAACATGTTATCGTAATAAAAAATTGTTAACATTCGTTCTCTCCCCTATTAAATATAATCACTTTATGCTAAATATGAATCTCTTGCAAAAAAAATTCATACTCAGTTAGAAAGTGTATCTATATGAGATTTAGATAACCAACATACTTCACATTATGAAATTTGATGTATTTACATAGATATAAAACGATATGTAATTTCAGTCCTAAAAGTATATATTTATAAATGTGTATATATATTTTTTTTATTATTCAACTCGTGTAACACACGAGTTTAAAACCTAATATTACATATTTGATCATATTCTTGTTTCCAATTTCATACTTTTAATTGTTTCATTAGTTTTCTCGTGTTCCCAATTTCGTATATTATATTGGAGTTGGTGATCATCGTGGAGGAGATTTTGTAAACACGGGAGAGGATATGAGGGTTGAGGTGTATTTGTTTTATTTTATAACAGGAATTGCATATATTCCCCTCGTCATCTAAAAAATTGCATATTTTTTCAAAATGCAAATTTCTTGTACATAAGTACAATACTGTAAATATATAATTTTACAAGTTTATAATGTCTAGATATGAAACTGTCCATTTTTTATACGACAAAATGAGGTCACGATTTAAAAAGTTAACATTTAAAACTAACAAACATCCATGCAAGAGACGAATCACGTATGAGAGAATAAAATCGTAAATTTTAAAAGCTAACGAAGATAAAGATTTATCATTGCACTCGCATGAATTAAGAAATTTATTTTTAGCATACAAAATGGTCAAAGAATGTTACAAAAGTGAACTTTTTCCGCGAAATAAACAACAAAAGAAACATTCAAAATCCCCATCAAACCCACCCACCCACCCATCTCAACCGTCCAAACCTCACCCCTGAAATCAACGGCCAACCATCCCGATCCGCACCATCAATCACCAACCAATCACAACACCCTTTATCAACCTACATAAACAAACTCCCCGCAATTCACAACACACAACTCCACTCATTCAAACCCCTCAATCTTCTCCTCACACACACACACACATCCATAATGGCACCAAAGGCAGCCGAGAAGAAGCCGGCGGCGGAGAAGAAGCCGGCGGCCGAGAAGAAGCCCAGGGCTGAGAAAAAGCTCCCGAAAGACGCTGCAGCCGCCGGAGCCGACAAGAAGAAGAAGAGGAGCAAGAAGTCGGTGGAGACTTACAAGATCTACATCTTCAAGGTTCTGAAGCAAGTTCATCCCGACATTGGGATCTCGAGCAAGGCGATGGGGATCATGAACTCGTTTATCAATGATATCTTTGAGAAATTGGCTCAGGAGGCTTCGAAGCTCGCGAGGTATAACAAGAAGAACACTTTGTCTTCGAGGGAGATTCAGACGGCTGTGAGGCTCGTGTTGCCTGGTGAGTTGGCTAAGCATGCTGTTTCTGAAGGGACTAAGGCTGTCACCAAGTTCACGAGTTCTTAGAGTGGGTTGATTAAGAACCGTTTGATGCTATTTTGGTAGATTGATTATGTTAGCATGCCCAATTGGTGCTGTGATTGTTTTAAGAAAATTGGGTTTGTGCTTGATTTAGATCTGTAATTGGGTTCTTTTGAAAATTGGATTTTTTATCAGTGATGGATTTTATCTTTAGATGATAAACCGTTTTTGTAAATTTTGCAACCCTCGACTCAGTTGATAATTAACTGCAAAATCAAAACAACAGTAAAATTTGGGGTTTTCTGCATGAATCTGTTTGGAATTATATTTATATTTGTTTTTTTAGTGATGAAATATATTTTTGTTATTTATAGAAAGGAGTGTGTTAAAGGCGGAAGTTTTTTTTTTTTTTTGTGAACGGTTGGTTAGTGTTTATTAGTTAATATTATCAAGTTAGTAATATTTGCTAATGTTAATGTTTGAACCTTAGATCTTCAAAAGAGATTAAGAGATCATTGATGTGTTATGGTAAAATTGTTACTTGGTTTTGAATAGAACATATTTGATTAATTAGTTAATAAAGCTTAAATCAAGTAAATGCGCGTTTGGCTAATTTGGCTTTTGGCATTTGTCAATTGTCATGTAAGGGCCACGTTATATTATCACCTGTAAAATTAGTTTAAATTTGTTGAATAATAAATTTTAAATTATGAATTATAAATAAAATTTATTGATATATACAAAGAAAACAAGATAATGATAAGTAGCATAAAAGGGGTTTCATTAATCATATGGCATAAAAAGGGTTTCATTAATCATTAAATCAAAGTTTGTTTTATTAATTTAAAAATGGTCAAACTAATCATTTATTTGATTTGTAAAATAAGTTTGAGTGAGAAAAATAAAAAAAACACAAGATAATGACAAGCGACATAAAGATGTTTTCAAATTATGTCAAGTGTTTTAAATGTTAGTTTTTTATTATATATATATATATATAGATAGAAATTACACTATTATTAGACTAGATGTAATGACACCTTTAAAGGGCTTCAAGTTGCTGATGTGGATACAATTGAAACGTTAAAACCATTACGTTCTAGTTAAATGGGGTTTTAAACTTATTTTTAACCAAACTTTTAATGAGCATTAAAATATATTAATGAATTTATTTCTCTCATTTTTATCTAAAAATGGCTTTAAACCATTACATTTGATTTAAAGTGATTTTGATAGGGGAGGGATCAAATGAAAACCATGCTTATAATTGAAAACCGTGAAAATCACAAATACTTAATCACATAATTGATAATTAATTTAACATTTTAATTGTTTAAAATATATTTGAATAAACTTCAATCTGTTATAAATATTATTTATTGTGGTTATCAGCAATTATATAAATAGACTTTATTAGAAATATATTTATTATGTTATTCAAATGGTTGTTGGAGTTATAAAAAGATGCTCCTATAAATACCCCTTGAATCTTATTTGTAAACATCAATTAATGAATAATATAAACCTCTCTTCCTATATCTTTCCCATATTGTATTGCTATTAGGCTAGTTTCACAACACGTTATCAGCACGAGACTCTAAGGGTAAAGCTCTTGCTGTTTGTTTTCAAGAAGTTATAATGATCAGGATTTCCGTGTTAACAATATTGTTTAACATTTTGTCATGAATGCTATAGATATTAATATCCACAATTTTATTTCTTAAGAGACTATTGTTATTATTTCTTAAGCGACTATTGTTATGTAATAAAATAATTGTTTCATATGTCCACAATTTCTTAAGAGACTATTGTTATTATTTCTTTTCGTTATTTTTATAGTGCAAATAAAGTTAGGATGCTATGGTTTAATCATTATCACCGATCACTTAATTTTATTTCTTGAAGTACACTGGATAAATTTTGTCATGAATGCTATAGATATTAATATCAAGAAATTTCAATATGTTAAAAGAAATATTTATGCTTTTGTGGTCGACATAATTAAATATTCCTTTTGCAAAGCCTATTCAGATTAGTTTATCATGTACTTGTCTTAATATTTAATAGAGAAGACTCATATAATTATCATTTGCCTATTCAAAATAGATGCAAATTATGCAATTGGATAGTAGTTATTTCAACGTAGGCCATATTTTTGTATTAGTTATAGATAATGGATTAATAGTGATATAATAGTATCTTTTATTTGGTAGGAAATTGTAGGTAGTACATGTATTGAATTTAAAACCCCAATATTTCAAAGTTTATTGCCGACATTATCGATTTATGGTGTTCATTGTGATTTTCGTTTGCGAAAGATAAGCGAATCTTTGATTTGCGTACTAATCATCTTTAGATTTACTCAATTTTTGTGGTTCTTAAGTCATAATAACCAATTTTACAATATGGTAAGTTGGAAAAGGTTTCTTATCAAATTCTTTTCACCTTACTTTTAGTAGAATTTTTTTTTCGATTCTACGATTTGTAGGTTTTCACTTCTTAACATTTTATTTATACCATAAGCAGTAATGTTGTGAATCTAATGTCCCACTCGTTATGATTTCATTAGAATGAGTTTCTCTTATTGATTGTTGAGCTTTCTCTTAGACATTAGTTAAAGAATTTGACGCAGACATTGAATATGCTTGTTAATGTGATAATAATTTATATTAATGTTTTTTTATGAATGTAAATTTAAAGCTTTTGATGGTATCGTATTGATCTTATCTACATGAAAATATTTCATATTCATGTCAATATATGTATGTTATTTTATTTAATTTTGAACTTGTTATGAAACAAACCTTCATTATTTATTTAGAATAATATAACACTCGAAGTTTCATACTCTCTAAATATTATTATAGATTTATAGAAGGTCGTAAGATATAAGACCGAAAAGTTTTATATGACTTGAACATATAATTGCTTCTCAATTGATGTTATGTTATATTAAGATTATCCATGAGAAGAATTGGATGAAATTATTTTTTCATTGTCATGCATAAGCATGCTTTTGAAGTAACAATATCATTACAAGAGCATGAAAAGCTTAAATTATTTCATATTCGTGTGTTCGGGAAAAAAAAATTTGAAAAACGATGAAACTTTTTTGAATCTACTCTACTCCCTATAGTGAATCTGATATATAAAGATCATCGTACATGTCATGAATATGGATACAATTAAGAATATTGTAATGATAATCATGAAAATAATAAGAATGACCACCACAGTGGCAAACTAAATGATTGATTGCATGAGAGTAATGAATGATATATATACAAGTATTATCAATAATAGTATGAGGTGATACTACATTGATCTCTTGGTTTTCCTATCTTGTAAACATGAGAAACAATATGCATATACGATCATAAACCAGAAGTTTATGGATCATGATTATTTACATGACTGGCATGACCGGTTAGACCACACCGAGTCAATAATGATGTGAAAAGTATTGAAGAATTGAAACATTCTTCCTGATAATTAGGCAAACAATTTTTGCTCTCAGTAAAAGTTGATTATTTACCAATTAAAATAGAATGTGAATTCCTGAATTCTGGAAATAATAAAGGATACACATATCCTAGTATATATACCATTTAGAGGTTTAAAATCGATGCATCGTCTAAATGGTAATCAAATTCACAACTTGAAGTTGTTTGTTTATGGCTTAGCTAATAAGGTAACAAGCATATTATTCCAGATTATGATATTATTTTGGTAGAAATGATGAATTTAGTTCACATGATATTGATGATAACTGGAATAAGTATTGAACTTTCTATTGCTAAAGTTCATGCACAAATTGCTTTTGTTGAGACGGCCAATCATTTGTTATGTAAAGGCCACGTTATATTATACTAGCTTATAGTATCATATGTCGGAATAATAAAATTGATTTAAATTTGTTGAATAAAATTTTTTTAATTATGAGTTGTAAATAAAATTTATTAATACATATAAAAAGGACAAGATAATCACAAGAAACAAGATAATGACAAGAAACACAAAAATGTTTCATTAATCATAAAATCAAAGTTTGTTTTATTAATTTAAATGGTCAAAATAATTATTTTTTTGATTTGTAAAATATGTTTGGGTGGAAAAAATAAAAAGAAAAAACACAAGATAATGACAAGTGACATAAAGGTTTTTTTTTAAATTATGTCAAGTGTTTCAAATGTTAGTATTTTATTATACATATAAATATAGATATAAATTATACTACTAAGACTAGACGTAGTGGTACCCTTAAAGGGCTCCAAAGTTGCTGAAGTGTATACAATTGTAGCATTAAAACCACTACGTTCTAATTAAAGGTGGCCTCAAACTTATTTTTAACCAAACTATTAACATGCGTTAAAATATATTAATGATTTTATTTCTCTCACTTTTAACTAAAAATGACTTTAAACCACAACACTTTATTTAAAATGAATTTAATAAATATATATTTGTCTATGTGACATTTTAATTAAATATACCACTTCACATAGTTTTAAAAAAAGAAGAAAATGAATAGTAATTTTTTTTGTTTTGAGCCATTCGATTATAAATTCACGGTTGTGAGTTTTTGAGTGGCTTTGAAATTCACGGTTGTGAGTTTTTGAGTAGTTTGGAGCTTGACATGTATAAGGACCAGTAGTGATGATAAGACATGCATAATGGTTAATCTTCATTGGCATTGAGACCTTTGTTGATCGAATCTTCTGTGGTGAAGTCGAATGCGGATTCTAAGGGTTTATTGTTCCGATTGGTAGGGTGTTTAGTGTTTAATAGAAAGTTGTAAGTCCATGGACGGACCTAATAAGGAGGGGAAGGGATCAATGGTCTCGTAAAATTCTTGTTAAATTTGTAACATATGCTAACAATTCTCAATAGACCTAGTGTCTTTTTGAATATCAACACCCACAAAAAAACTTTACATCCCCTTAACCAACTAAAAATAATTTAACCT
This sequence comes from Flaveria robusta, assembly GCA_025506415.1. Classification (NCBI taxonomy): domain Eukaryota; kingdom Viridiplantae; phylum Streptophyta; class Magnoliopsida; order Asterales; family Asteraceae; genus Flaveria; species Flaveria robusta. The sequence goes on from CM046469.1 coordinate 28,312,878, forward strand.
TCTTTTGAAAAATATCTTTAACCCATTAAAAATTAAATTAGGCCATTCTTGTTAAAAATAATAAGTGAAAAATTTAATCACCACTAAAGCCCGAATGTAACATAATCGTTTTAAGTAGACGAAAACATGTATACTAACTATAAGATATAATGTTTTTATCATTTTCCTTAATGAACTCGGATATATAGTACTGATTTTAGAATCTTATTGTATCTTTTTTATGTGATGTCACCCGACTCAAACAAAATTCTGACATAAAGATGAGTTAAATTCGAGAACATGAAAAAATTGACCCCGGTAGAAAATTTTCTTGGAACCATTCCAAGGAATGGATCCAGCCCGTAATAGTCACAGCGGGAGGCAAAAAAGGCATTGATGGGACGTGGGGTGGTTAGGTATGATGGGTACGGTGGAGTCGGTTAATTCCAACAAGATTGTTCTTCTTCTTGCTTCTGATTATCTCTCTTTTTTGAAAAAACATGGAGTCTAAGAGTGGCTGAAAATGGGTTTCCGGTGATAGGGTAAGAAAATAACACTTAATAAACCAAGTGATGCATCAATCAACAATACAACATGCTTTAATGGTTGTACGCCTCAAGCACTGAAATTACAATTTTAAGAGTGTATACAATTTATAGTAAATTGTCATTTTCGTCTATGTAGTTTGATAATAATTTGTAAGGATTATAGAAAAGACTGATGCACTCAAAACAGTCAAGGTGTCTCCTGCATGCGTGCACCTTGTGCATGGTAGAAGTTACTTCAGAAGTTTTACACACTACAAGAAAATTACACAAGTGTAAAATCTTTCGAAGCCAAAAGACCAATTCTTCCAAAGCCAAAGATGAAGTCTTCTGAAGCTTAGAAGACAAAGTCTTCCGAAGCCTCAAAGATAGAAGACTGATTTCTTCCGAAGACAGAGAAGACATGCTCTCTGTGATCAACAACTTTTCAGAAAAGCTGACCAACTTTTCGCTGCCACTCTGCAGGCTTACCAACTTTACACAAGTTGGTGAAAAGGTCCATGCTTTAGGAAGCTGTAGATTAAGGTCTTGAGTCTGTAACTTTCTACTTTATGTACTTTTATCTTTTTTGTATTACAATAGGATGTGAGCTATGGCATGTCATAGTCACATGTCAAAAGGCAATCTGCCTTTTGACTTTACATTGATCTTGTTGTCTAGATTAGTGTTTCCAGCTGGCTTTCAAAGTATGGCCGGCTGTAGGATGTACTATAAAGTATCTCAGGTTCTTGTATTTTATTTCTATGCTTTGTAACACTTGTAATAGAACTTGAGAGCAATATACATCTTCCTTGAAAACCAATTATCTTGTTCTTAAGCTTTCTGTCTTTTATTTACTTGTGTTATTCTAGTATCATCTAAACCTGCCAGTTCGCTATTTGATCTGTTAAGTGTTCTAAGTCTCTCCTCACTGTGAAAACTGATTTGCATTGAACCCCTTCTAATGGTCCTGCAATTGGTATCAGAGCATTCTAGGCTCTTGATTGTAAGATCTCACCATCTTAGATCTCTCAGTTTTTCACAAAATACTTAACAACTCAAATGGCAGCTCTTTCAAAGGCTGATATGGAAACTGGCACTATGACAAAGTCCCCACTGATCACTCCTGAAGACTTTGATACTTGGTGTCAAAGAATGGAAGGCTTCATCAAGTCTCAAGACTCTAGGATGTGGGAATATGTTGTCTCTGGACCTTACATTCCATGCACCTCTTCAGCTGCTGCTGGAGGTGGCATGATCCCAAAGGAGGTGGCTGATTATTCTGAAGAAGATAGATATCGATCAGAAGGCCATGACTGCCCTCCAAACTGCTCTTCCCAACTCTATCTACACGGGCTTCAAGAAGTGCAAAACTGCCAAGCAGTTATGGGATGCATTAAAGCTCATGTATGAGGGGTCCTCTGAAGCCAAGGAGAACAAAAAGGACCTCTTGAAGTAGCAGTTTGAGAATTTCACCTACAAGATAGGTGAAACCATGACTCGGCAATACTTCAGGTATGTTGAGATTGTGGATACTCTAATGGATGTTGGAGTAACTCTTGAGAACAGGGATATTATAAGGAAGTTCATGTCCTTTCTTCCCAGATAGTGGATTCACTACTGTGTTGTCATCAAGAGGACTGAGAACCTTAAGACTCTCACTCTTACATAGTTGTATGGTATCCTCAGTGGCTACCAGATGGAGATGAACATGCAAAATCCATTTGGTAACTCCAGCAATCAGCAGGGTTCAGCCTTTCATGTGGTTGAAAGGGATTGCAGAGAACCACAGCATCATCTTATATGCTACCCTGACAACTCACAAAAGGGTCCTTTCATCACCTTCCCTGAGACACCAAGGGAGAGCTACATTCAAGGAAGTCCATTCCAAGAGACAAGCTCTTCCCATGCATTTGTGTCTGCTGATAAGAATTCAAGCAGCTTTCTCTTCACCCTTGAAGACCTGGACTGTATCCATCCAGATAATCTAGAGTACATGGAGATAGTCCAGCAGATGGCTCTTTTCACTCACAGAGCCAAGAAGTTCTACAAGCGGACAGGAAGGAAGCATCCTAGCAATGCAGCCAGTGGAAAGTTTGGACTGGACAAAAGTAAGGTGAAGTGTTTCAACTGTAACCAAATGGGACACTTTGCCAGGGAGTGCAAGGCACCTAGAACAAATGGTGGCCAAGCACAAGCCAGACCAAACTACACTGAAGGAGTCAACCAGAATAAGAAGCCAAAGCAGCAAGCTGTAGTTGCTATTGAAGAAGGAGGCTTTGACTGGAGCTTTCAAGTTGAAGATGCATCTCCAAATCAAGCATTGATGGCTGATCATGATGAAGCCAAGGTATTGGAACATCTTTGTACTCCTGAATGTATTGCTAAAGTTAATAGATACAGGTCCTATAACTTAGAAATGAGATCTGATCTTGAGTCCTTAAATATCTTAAAATCTGATTTCAAAAGAGCTGAAAATGGATATAAACTAAAAATAAAAGATTTAGAGAAAACCATTTCAACTCTCAAACATGAACACACAAACTACAGGAATTAGATTAAAGATCTCATTACTAAGTTAACTGAATACCAGGCTGAGCTTGTGATCAGCAAAGCCAGGGCAGAAAAATGTGTTCTTGAAGAAGAGATCTTCAAGAACATGATATCCTCATCTCTGCATGCCAAAGTGTGTTATCAGAATAAGCAGGGACTAGGATCTATTGAGATAGCTCCTCCACACTCCTTACTATCAGTAAGATCTCCAAGGTGTGGAACTTGTGAAGATGAGCTTCCCTTCATAGACCCTATAAGTGAAGAAGATGAAGAGGAGATAGTGAAGAATGGATCTGAGAAGAGTGAAGAAGATCATCCAAAGAAGGGTCACTATTCTCCTGAGGAGAGGAATTCTGTTGGGTTGTCAAAGTCCAATATGAAGAACTTGATCAGAAGAGCAAAAAGAAAGTCCAAAAAAGCTCAAGAGATCAAGGCCACTTTCAATTCTAAGCAGAAACAAGTATTCATTTCTGCAGGATTTGAAGTGGTAAAAGCTGAAGACTCAACTATGAATCCTAGTACCAGGGGTTCTAGTTCTTGTCAACCTCAACCCAACAACAATAAGAAGAAGGCAGATTTGTTGTGTACCACTGCTGCACAATCTGAACTATCCACATCCAGCAGCAAGTCTCTCCCTAAAAGACTTGCAACTTCATCTATAAAGAAGAAGAAAGAAGTGGAAAGTGATCAAGATCAGTCTTGCTCTCAAAAGAAGGCTTCCAGAAGAATGTAGTTTGACTGTGTCATGTGTGGCAGCACTTCTCATTTAGCTAAGGATTGCATCTACAATCCTAAAAGTACTGTCCACATGATCAAGAAAAAATCTTCTAAAAAGATCAAGAAGAAGCCAACTTCTGAAGGAAAAGCTTTTCCTCTCGGAAGTTCCAAGGTGAAGAAGAAGACAAGTGAAAACTTGCCTTTGGAAGAAAAATTGGTCTCGGAAGAAAAGAATGCTTTCGAAGTACTGAAGCCTGCTGTAGTGAAAGCAAGATCTTTCGAAGGTCCAGTCTCCAAAACTTCCGAAGTTTTCAAAACTTCCAAAGTATTGAAGGTCAAGTCTTAGCTTCCAAAGGTGGTGTGGAAGACAAAGAAAGACCATGTGACTAAAAGTTCTTCATCAACAATAGCTGCTGATCCTCAAAGCTTGAACATAGGATCAATTATTGTTGCATTGTCTTCTGTTGATATTACTAAGCCCAAGACCAGCAAGGCTTGGGTTTCCAAATGTAGCTAATCATATCTTTTCGTGCAGGAACAGCTAAAGACCAACAGGAATATGTGGATCATTGATAGTGGTTGTTCCAGGCACATGACAAGCAATGGCTCTCTACTCCAAAATTTTGAAAAGATTGATGGAGGGCCTGTTGCTTTTGGAGGAGATGCAGGAGGTTACATTACAGGAAGGGGCATGGTCACAAATGGTAAGCTCTGCATTGAGAAGGTAAACTTTGTCAAGGAGCTTGGGTACAATCTACTGAGTGTATCCCAATTTTGTGATCAAAAGCATAACATGCTCTTTACTGAGCATGAGTGCATTGTTCTTAAGCGCGGGGTGGTCATTCCTTAAGAGCACATTCTGCTCAGAGCCCCCAGGAAAGGGAACATGTACAAGATGGACTTGCATGAAACTTCTCCCTCTGGAGAAGTGTCTTGCTTTCTGTCTAAAGCAAATAGTGATGAGTCTTTTCTCTGGCATAAAAGAATGTGCCATGTAAACTTTAAAAACATGATTAAATTAATTAACAATGATTTGGTAACTGGAATGCCAAAGAAAGAGTTTACAAGTGATGACCATTGTGTTGCATGCCTGAAAGAAAAGCAGCATAAAGTGTCTCACAAGCCAAAGGAAAGAAACTCCATCACTACTCCCCTACACTTGTTACATATGGATCTTTTTGGCCCCACCAGTGTAATGAGTTTAGGAAGGACCTCAAATTGTTTGGTGATTAGTTATGATTTCACTAGATTCACTTGGGTCTTCTTCCTTAAAACTAAGGATGAGACTCCTGAGATATTGAAGAATTTCATTCTGAAGATTGAGAATCAATCTGATCACAAGGTCAAGATCATAAGATGTGATCAAGGAACTGAATTTAAGAACCAAATCCTTGATACATTTTGTGATGAAAAGTGTATTTCAAGACAATATAGTGCTGCTAGGACTCCTCAGCAAAATGGTGTTGCTGAGAGGAGAAACAGGACACTAATTCAAGCTGCAAGAACTATGTTGTCTGACTCTTATACTGCCTACCACCTTCTGGGCAGAAGCAGTAAACACTGCTTGCTATGTGCAGAATAAAGTTTTAGTAGTTAAGACTCATGGTAAGACTCCTTATGAACTGTGGGACAAAAAGAGACCTTTCATTAGTTTCCTCTGATCATTTGGATGTCCTTGCACAATCTTGAATACCAAAGATCAGATAGCCAAATTTGATGAGAAATCAGATAATGGATACTTCATTGGATACTTTTCTCAAGCTAAGGCTTATAGAGTGTACAATCTCAGAACCAAAATTGTTGATGAGTCAGCCAATGTGACTTTCAATGAACACACTCCTTGTGTGAGAGGTTCTGGTCCTGATTGGCTGTTTGATCTTGATTTAGTTACTAACTGTATTAACAAGTCTTGTGAGAATGTTTCAGGATCTACATGTAACCCATCAACAGAAGATCCTGATCCAAGATTTGAGCTGAGAAAACCTTCAAGTCAATCTACTTCAGCTCCAGTGGTAACTAATTCTGCAAATGGAGCTCCTATTAGCACAACAATGACAAATCCTGCTGATACATCTGAAGTGCCTTCAAATTCTAACTCAGAGGCACAGAACCAAAGGGAAGGAGTTCCAAATGTAGAAGAAAGTGGAAATGGTGACAGTGATCAAGAATTTCTTGATGCTGACTCCATGGAAGACAGCATCATTGATGTCACACACTTATTGGATCAAGCTTTTATTGATAAGTGTGCTGATGTGGTGGGTGAATCTGCTTTGCCTGATCAAAATTTTTCAAATTTGGATCTCTCCAACCAACTTGCTGTGATCCCTCAACTAAGGATCCACAAGTCTCACCCTACCACAAATATCATTGGTGAAGTTGACAGGGGTGTAAGAACAAGAGGACAAACCCATGACAAAAATATTTGTCTCTACTCTTGTTTTCTATCCCAAGTAGAGCCAAAGAAAGTTGAGGAGGCTTTGAAAGATGAAAGTTGGGTTGAAGCAATGCAGGAGGAACTGCTTCAATTCAAAAGACAGAAGGTTTGAAACCTAAGTCCTCTTCCTCCTAGGAAGACTACTATAAGAACCAAATGGGTGTTCAGGAACAAGAAGGATGATAGAGGACTTGTCATCAAGAACAAGGCAAGACTACTTGTTCAAGGGTATACTCAGGAAGAAGGAATTGATTACACTGATGTCTTTGCTCCAGTAGCAAGACTTGAAGCTGTTAGGATATTCCTAGCCTTTGCTGCATCCAAGAATTTCAAGGTCTACCAACTTGATGTCAAGTGTGCTTTCTTATATGGGATGATTGATGAAGAGGTATATGTCAAACAACCACCTGGTTTCGTAGATCCTGATCATCCTGATTATGTCTGCAAGCTTGATAAAGCTCTAAACGGGTTGTACCAAGCTCCAAGGAAGTGGTATAAGACTCTATCTCAGTACCTATGTCAGTATGGTTACAGAAGAGGTACTATAGATGGAACTCTCTTCATCAAAGGAACAGGAAATGACTTGATGCTGGTTCAAGTTTATGTAGATGACATTTTCTTTGGGTCAACTAATCCAAGGCTCTGCAAAGACTTTGAGAAGCTGATGAAGAATAGATTTGAAATGAGTGCCATGGGGGAACTTAATTTCTTTCTAGGAATTCAAGTGAAGCAGGTTGACAATGGCATCTTCCTAAGTCAGTCAAAGTTTGTTCAGGACATATTTACAAGATTCAGCATGACTGACTGCAAGGTTGCAAAGACTCCCATAGCAAGAAACCACTCCCTTGGACCTGACCTTAAGGGGAGTGTGTAGATGAGCATCTTTACAGAGCTATGATTGGGTCTCTCATGTACCTTACTGCCAGCAGGCCTGATATCATGTTTGCCACATGTATCTATGCTAGATATCAAGCCAACCCCAGGATGTCATACCTGGTTGCTATCAAGAGAATTTTAAGATACCTAAAAGGTGCTCCATCACTTGGCCTTTGGTATCCAAAGAATTCTGACTTCAATCTGTATGCATATACAAATAGTGACTATGGTGGCTGTAATATGACTGCAAAGTCTACATCAGGGGGATGTTAATTTCTTGGTGGAAGGATAGTCTCATGGCAATACAAGAAATAATCCTGTGTATCTGCATCAACTGCTGAAGCTGAATACATTGCTGCTGCAAGCTGCTGTGCTCAAGTGCTTTGGATTCAGAATCAGATGCTAGACTATGGATTCAACTTCAAAGAGACTCCCATCCACATAGACAACAATAGTGCTATCTCTATTACAGAGAATCCTGTGCAGCACTCAAGAACCAAGCATATCAACATCAAGTATCATTTAATTAGAGATGATTTTGAAAAAGGGTTAATCAAACTAGTCAAAGTTCACACAAATGAACAATATGCTGATCTGTTCACCAAAGCTTTTGATGAACAAAGATTTAAATATCTTATATCAGCTATTAGGATGATCAACTTTGAGGAGTTTTTTCTTAAACTTAAAATCAATATTATTTCTAAAATCTGTGTGTCCTTAGTTGTCTATTTTATCACCTTCATAAGCCCCTAACTAACTTGGAAGAAGATTGTTTTAGAAAATATTTCTTAGATTTTTGAGAATTTTGGACTTCTTTTCCTTCGGAAGAAAATTATGTCTTTAATATCAACTAAGTACTTATGACAATTTACCTTTGGAAGAAATTTTCTGAATATCTTCCGAAGACAAATTTTTCTTAAGTACTTAAATGATATTGAGGGGCAATTTTCTTCCGAAAGTACTTTTCTCTGAAAAAAAAAATTTCTCTAAGTAATTTTTCTTCCGAAGCAAAATTCTCAAAACTGTTAGAAATATCTTCCGAAGCCAAATTGGCTTCGGAAGCTTTTATTAAAACTTCTGAAGCCAAATTACCTTCGAAAGATTTCGACTTCCAAGAAAACTACTTTTGGGCGCTTTTTCAGAGGTGGGACCGACATCCGGATTTCAAAGTTTATCCTTTCGTATTAACTTTGTCTCAAATCCATTTTATATATATACCTAACGGTTTCCCCCACTTTCACTTTTCTCTCATCATCTGAAACACTTTTCTAACCTAAATTCATCTAGAAACCGACCTTGTTCTTACTTTCCTTCTTGACGAAGTTCTCTCAAATGGCCAATCTTAACCGCAAAAACCAACCCGATTTCTCCATGCAACTCCACAGGCAACACAATCAGGTTGCGCTGCTAGACTCTGAGAAAGATCCTGTTTTCTCAGAGATTTGCCGTTTTCTTTTTTTTTCAAACTACTTCACCTCCCTCACCATTGATCCTCCTCTCTACAAGGATCAGTTGTTGGACTTCTGGCAGACCTGCCAAGAGGTCACCATGGATTGGGAGAAGGCACTGTCTGCCACAGTGAAAGGGAGGACAATCTTCATCACTCCGGCCATCATCAACAACCATCTTCAGCTGGATGATGCAGAAGGTGATTTGTCCTTTCCCAAATCTGCTGTAAATTAGTCCTTTGCGCAGATGGGATATGAAGGAGACTTCTCAGTCAGAACCTTCAGGAAAGGGAAGGTCTTTTCCCAGTGGAAGTACCTCCTCCATGTTATCATACACAGCTTGTTCAACAAACATGGAGGATGTGACCAGATTCCTAAGGATCTGTCCTTCATAGTCCATGGACTGGTTCAGGGGGTCAAGTTCAGGTATTCTCACTTTGTTTACCTTAATTTACTGTCAAACTTGGACTACTTGGAGTATTACATGTTCCCTAGATATGTCCAGCTCATTCTCAACTGCGAACTGGGCTTGCAGTTGAGGGGAACAGGTAAAACTCTTAAATTGGGACAGATGAAGCCTGGCATCTTTAAAATAATGAGAAAACCAACTATGGGATTCTCTGGGGTAGAAACAGCCCTGGTCTCAAAAATGTTAGAGCTCATTGCTTAAGGTGACAACCTAGCAGCACCAGCTAGTGTTGAACCCACACCTGCTATTTCTCATCCACCCTAACAACCTACAATAACCATCACCTACTATAGAAAAGACAAATGAACCCCTGCTCAAGCTATTCAATCTGAGCATGCCCCCATATCACCACCCATGCAAGAAGAAGTGGACACTGGAGCTCCCACTTTTCTTGAGGAGCAAACCACTCCCATCTTTCATACTATCAGTACTGAGGTTCCTCATGCTCAGCCTGATGAGCTCATAACCCAAACAGCCTTAAGCCTTCACTCAGAGTCTCAAAACTCTAGTGATCAACCTTCAGGGGACAGTTACCATCCCCAGCCTCTACATCTCAACCAACCAATCCCAAACCTTGAATTCTATGATGATGAAGATATGAGATTCAGTGAGTACCATGAGTCTCTCTTCTCCACCCTTACTCAAGGAGAGATGAGTGCTCCTGCCACCCCCATATCTAGCCCACATCATCCAACCCAAACTGAGGTGGATCTCCCTGAACAAGTTCAGGAGGTCCATATGGAAGAGGCTCTCACTACTGCTAGTGATTACATCATTAAGACCTCAACCATGGCAACTCAGCCCACTGACACTTCACCTGAAGTTGTCAGTGAGCAGAGAAAATCCAGCAGCCAAGAATGCTATGCTGGTGATGAGGGAGAAGACATCAGTCCAACTCTCTCATCCCCCCATGATTCTTCATCTGAAAATAAGGGGAGTCTGAAACTAAAGGTGCAACAACTAGAAAACATGTGCACCTCTTTGCTCTCCAAGGTAAGTCACTTTGAATCTCAAGTGACTGCCTTACAGAAGAAGGTCAATGACCAGCAACTTAAGATCACCGATCTCAAGGGCAAGCTAGCTGAGAGACCATTAAGACAAACTCAACCAGGTCCACAAGAACCTATGGAAGTAGTGGATTTGACCTCCAGCTCACCTATGCAAGTGGGTGATGCTACCAAAAAGGGGGAAAAAGTCCCTACAACCACAGAACCTGGGAATTATATCATGAGTGTGGACAATGAGGACTCACCACCCTCATTTGCAGTTGTCCAGACTCAACAACTTCCTCAGGCTCACACTGATGTGGAGGCCTTGATTCAACAACTATTTGAGGAAGGAATTCCAATGTCCATGCCTGCCCCATCCCATCTAGCTGAAAATCTAATAATGGGATGGTGGTATGACTCTTCAAGAATGACATTGGTGCTATCAAGGGCTCAAGGGTAGCATGAACTTTTCAACTTTCAGACCCTGAGTTTCCATGATGGTATGAACTTGGTTAGCCTTCCTTTCATCAATCCAAGCCAAAATAGACAGGCTGGCAGGCTAGCTGAGGTGATCCAAGAATGGGTTATGAGGGAATTCAGACAAAGAGCAATTTTATATGGACAGAGGCTAGCAGGGAAAACTGTTGGTCAACTGGATATTGAGGCAGACCCTAAGATTAGCTTCGAAAGGGAAACTCAGTTGAAGGCCCAGCAGAAGAACCTGTGAACCTTGAGACAGGCTCACCCTCTACACCCAGTACCCTCAGTGACACACCTGCTGGTGAAGGTGTATCACAATCTCTCTCTGGCTAGAGCTCAAGCTCATCACAACCATCTGCTGGTCAAAGCTCTCTCCACCGTACAGGCCCACAATTGACAAAGGGAAAAAGAAGATGACTCCTGAGGAGATTGAGGAGGAGAAGAGAGAGAGGAAGAGGAAGGCCAGGGGAGAAAGATCTAGTGAAGTCCCAAGCTTCATGCAAGCTGTAATCAGGGCTGCCCATAGGCCTGATACTCAGAATGATGAGTTAAGGGCAGCTAGATTGAATTATCTAGGACTTAGGAACTACAACATTGATGAAATCATTTCTCTCCCCTTGGTAGAACTTGATGAACTAGCAGACAGGGAGCTGTATAAAGAGAGGAAGGAGGCTGAAGCAGCAGAACTGCTCCTCAAAATCAAAGAAGAGGGAAAAAGAAAAAGACAACAAAAAGCTCATGTCCTTTCTCCAGTTCATGAAAGCTCTGAGAAAGAGTCTGTGGCTGTTGAAGAGGAAGAAACTCAGATAAGCAGGGAACAAGAAAGACAAAAGATGATTGCTTATATGAGTGCCACAGGACTCTATCAGGCAGCAGCCCTCAATCCCCTCTCATTTGAATACATTGAATTTGTGTACTAAAAACAGCTTGAACAAAAGGCTCAAACTCAAAGAAAAGCTATGAAAAGAAAAATGAGAGAGGAAGCTGCTAAAACAAGAACCACCATCAGAGCCCAAGAGAAGAAGTCTGCTGACAGACTGAAGATGGTGAGCTTCTTGAAGTTGTATGGGTTCTCTGGAAGAAGACTTGGTCCTATGTCTCTATCCACAATGGATGAGCACATCAGCAGGATCAAGCAGAAGATCAAAGAAGGTCAGCTTGTGGACTTGCATTCTCCACCAAGTCTAGTTGCACCTGAAGTTAAGGTTAAGGTTGAAGAGATAACACAGCCTAAACCTGAAGCTACAACTGAGCCAACTTCATCTTTTGACCCATAGTAGGGTTCTAAGTCCCCTCCTACTGATCAAATAGGAAATAAGGACCCAATTGAGGAGAGCACAAAAAGTCAATCTGGTGCTGCAGGCCAAGCTCCTCAGTTGAAGTATAGAGTGAGGAAGAGGATGGCCATCAGAAGGGATAGAAGAAAGAATAAGAAGTCCAAGGCATCCACCTCACCACCTCAGGATGAGTCAAAACATCCTGAGTATGTGCAACAAGAAGCTGAGCAATCAACGCCAATTCAGGTTGAGCCTCTTGTATCAGGAAGACCTATTCTGTCCTGGACTTTTGCTGCAAATCCAGACAGATGGTATGTTGTCAGAGATCAAAGTGGTTAAGATCTCTATATCTGGCAGGACATGCTTGATCTACCTCTGCATGATCTCTTTGACATGAGAAGGTTCTATGAGAGTCTGAAGGATCCAGATTAGCTGATGAAGAAGGGAATGCTACTGATCCTAATGAGGACTATCAACTGCTGAAGAACTTCTCTGTTTTGGTAGCATCAGCCTAGGGGGAGTTTGTAAGGATTATAAAAGAGGCTGATGCACTCAAAACAGTCAAGGTGTCTCCTGCATGCATGCACCTTGTGCATGGTAGAAGTTACTTCGAAAGTTTTACACACTACAAGAAAATTACACAGGTGTAAAATCTTCCGAAGCCAAAAGACCAATTCTTCTGAAGCCAAAGATGAAGTCTTCCAAAGCTTAGAAGACAAAGTCTTCCGAAGCCTCAAAGATAGAAGACTGATTTCTTCCGAAGCAGAGAAGACATGCTCTCTATGATTAACAACTTTTCATAAAAGCTGACCAACTTTTCGCTGCCAGTCTCCAGGCTCACCAACTTTACACAAGTTGGTGAAAAGGTCCATGCTTTAGGAAGCTATAGATTAAGGTCTTGAGTCTGTAACTTTCTACTTTATGTACTTTTATCCTTTTTGTATTACAATAGGATGTGAGCTATGACATGTCATAGTCACATGTCAAAAGGCAATCTGCCTTTTGACTTTACATTGATCTTGTTGTCTAGATTAATGTTTCCAGCTGGCTTTTAAAGTATGGCCGGCTGTAGGATGTAGTATAAAGTATCTCAGGTTCTTGTATTTTATTTCTATGCTTTGTAACACTTGTAATTGAACTTGAGAGCAATATACATCTTCCTTAAAAACAAATTATCTTGTTCTTAAGCTTTCTGTCTCTTGTTTACTTGTGTTATCCTAGTATCATCTAAACTTGCCAGTTCCCTATTTGATCTGTTAAGTGTTCTAAGTCTCTCCTCACTGTGAAAACTGAATTGCATTGAACCCCTTCTAACGGTCCTGCATAATTGTCACTTCCATCATTTACAATCTTTCATAAACTTCTTTCAGTTTTGGCATATTATTTATGTGCATACAGTCATTAAGAATCTTGGCACATAAACTTTATGATTTAACACAAGAATTTTATACCATATGTAGAGTTTTATAAAATAAATTTTCAAAACTCATATTGCATCATTCTTGTAAATATATTCTTTGAGATACCATAATTATCATCTACAATTTCTTGTATATGTTTATTGGTACATGATGTGTTGATGATATGTATGAGTTTTAGATGGTTAAAACTATATTTTTAATCTATTTTTTATATCCAATTCAATCACTTTATTATGTGTTTGAAATATAGGTTAAAGTAAGCTAAATACATATTATTTGAGAAGGTTACGACATATATATTAAGACTATGGCTTGAAAGACGTTGAAAATGAAGAAAGTTGTATAAAATTCAAGGAGGTCGTAAGCTACGACCTGAGGTCGTAATTTACTACCCTGTGCTAAGTCCATCTGGAAATCCCGTAAGACAGAAGGTTTGAATGTCTACTTGAAGGTAGGCCGTAACCTACGGTCTGTAGGCCGTAACCTACGGTCTAATGCGATATTTGGAGGATTAGTTCAAAATTTAAATCCTATTTAAATTCCAATACTTAGGATCTAGAGGGACACATTCTTTGAACCCCAAGAACATCTTTTTGTGCAAAATTCAACCCTTTGAGCCTTTTCTAATCATCTCAAATCATCCACATTCATCATGAAATCAAGATTGAAGACATAATGAAGATAATGAGCGGCTATGTTTATGGTGGTTGCTTTGGGGTGAAAGATTATTGTTAAGAGAGATAGTTGGTATGTATGATTATAGTTTATGCGTTGAGACTTGAGTTTTGAATGTCATTACATGTTTGATTAAGTTAAAAAGTGTATTTATGAATAAAGTTATTTGCATTATCATCAGTTTTTTGTTTCTTTGCATCGTTAATAACATTGTGAATGAATGAGTCTTAAAAGTATGATGCTTTGTTGTTACGTTATTTTTTTAGATTTTGAGATCAAAAAATAATTTTTGAATGATTTGAATCCGAAACGCTTGAGTACACTTTTTATTTTATTGAAAAAATTCTTGAAAAGGTTGATCAATTTGTTTAGGTTGCTTGTTCCTGAAGTATAAAACGTTCCCTCTATTCCTGAATAGCTTCTTTCAAAATGGCTTCCGCTTCCTCGGTGAATATCTTGGTAGAAGATATTATTTCTTGAAACTGTGGATTGTGTTTTAGAAAACCCTAGTTTAAAGTACCAATTGTTGATCTTGCATAATTAGAAACCCGGAAGTGATTGCTTCCATATTAATTATTAAATTCTTTTCAAAGTTGATTGCTTTTTGCATTTGTGTTGGTGAATTCATCCACAGTTTCAATATTTACTTTTAAAGTTTGTGTCTTTATGTTAATCTAGTTTGCTTGTTAAACACTTTTCACTAATTTCCTGTGTAGACGACCTTACTTACCCTAATATAATAAAGGTAGCTAAGACCGATTTATTAACTTGTTTTTGATCGAGTCTCGACAACTAGATCAGTACATCCTTAAGAAGTCTTCAATTACCTTTTAAGGACTCAATAGCTTTTGGAAACTCATGAGGAGTTTCATTTATATTCAATTCAATATATTCAGATCCAAGTGTGCATACGACAATCATATGTTCTCGAGAAATTACATTGCATTACATGTATTAGGTTATTTATAAGACGCATATGAATTTTCTTTTAAATTACTAGACTAAAAATATGTTGAAATGACAATGCATCCACTACAGTAGAATATGTCTTCTCATAATTAATTATAGATCTTTTGCGAAAAAATTTTTTGCCACCAATTTTCCTTTACATCTATCTTTTATTATTTCACATAATTTTTTTTTCATACAAAAGACCCCACTTACATATTAGAGATTTCAACTCTGCTTATGTGCATCTGTTTATTTTGGCCAATTTGTGACCCCTAGGCTTAATGGGCGGGCTATCATATGAAGAAACAGGTTGAGAACATGAATAGAAATAATGTATGATGAAAAATCCCAAAAGAATTGTTATTTCTAGACCTTAATGACCGTTAAGGGTCCTGTTAATTGACCATAACGGTCCGCCACAATGGTTGTGGACCGCCATGGTAGGTCATAATGGTTTGCCAAGGAATGGGGTTTATGACTAGGGACTTGGGTTCCTTAGCAGACCACTAGGGTTCGAGGTGACAGTCCGCCATAGTGATCGTGGACCGCGATGGACGGCACTAACGGCCAGCGAGGAATATTTCTTTTCAAGATGTGAATATTCCATTTAAAAGATACGAATATGATATTTTAAGTCGGTGGCAAACCACTAAGCAGGGCTTAGTGATCCGCGATGAAGCTGATCGAGCAAAAAGGGTATTTAAACCCCCAAATACGATTTTTCACCACTTTCACAACTATCTCATCTCAGCCTACTCTTTTTCTAGTTGCACTCTGTCATCTCTCTATGGTTTCAAGGCGTTGGAGTGCTCAGTGCGACGATTGGGGATAGTAAAAACGCTTGTCGGTGTTTGTTTGGTTTATAAACGAGCTTAGGAGTTTGGTTTGTCTTAGTAATTATCAAACCCTTGTGAATACGATTTATGGGTATAAATGAGTGTGAGTGTGATGTATGAAAAGCTCACTGTAGTGTTGGGTCACTCGCTGGGTGAGCTGTAGACGCCAAAGACCGTCAAAAAGCTTAGATCTGCTATGTTAAGGTTCTAATACTTTAATATGATGCATCATTATGGATCATTTACAAAAATTTAGGTTTTGGGAAAAACCAAATCAGTAGATCATGTGTTTTGGTAAACAAATTTGTCACGAGGCAAAGCTCTAGTATAAGTATGAAATGGGTAATATAATGTCTTTTCATAACCGTAATATTTAGAGATTTAGACGATAGGGATTTCATGTGGTGGTTAAGTCTAGTCACTGTGTCGGAAGTGTGCGTAAACCCTAACTTTTCGACGAATGTTCGTAAAGAGTTTAATGGAAAATATCGACCTAAGTCGAAGAACTCTAGCTTGAGGTCACAACCATGACAAGAGAAGGTCGGGTTATGATATCAGGTGGAAGAACCCGAGGGGTTTACGATCATTAAGACTAGGTCTTGATGTGAATGTTTGTGTGATTAGGATTGTGAGACGTTCGCCGAACAGTGTACGGGCATGTTCGGAAGCTTATTGCTGTAAGTATAATTGTCCCTTTTATAAAATATTTTAGGGCTCTATCCGAGCTTGTTAAGCATTCTGGTAAAAAATTTAATATGTGTTTGATGGTAAGTTAAATTGTCCCCAATGGACTAGCATACCTGTTGGTCACTACAATCACGACAAATCATTAAGGTGAGGGACGAGCTCTTGACCGAGTCATTGATCACCTCGAGGCATATCCGCGCTTACAAAGGAATTTTGATTGGCTCCTGCTCCTAATCAACATTGGATTCTCATGCCTTACATAGGAATTTTGATCTCCAACAAATTTAATGTAATTCTTCAATGCTTATCTCTCACTGAAAATGCGACTTATTTTCTAATCTGGACCGATCCGCATGAAATCATATACCACCAATTCATTACTATTGCACATTTGTATGGATGTCATTACGTCTCTGTGCGTTTAGAGGGTCAATATCCAATGCCTCTAATAACGTCGTTGTTGAATTTTCACAGAAATAATAATGCGGTAGCGTGTGAAAGAATGTATGAGGAGAGGATTCAAAGATATAATTAGTATATACTTCATAACAAAACTGTTAGTCGTTTCTATATAGATTAGATTAGTCCCATTTGTATTTTTTAAGTATTCATATTAAAAAGTTAAAAAAATATTCATTTTTTGATTTATTAATATATTTTATTTTTAATTATACATATCAAATATGTTAAGTTATATAGCCAAATGCACAAAGTTATGATTTTTAATTATATAAACGATAAATAAATATTAATTTTGAATTATTTTAGATACACAAATATTTAATGACTTTATAAAAGTCTACATAAAATATATAAATCTAAAATATTTGAATAATATATATATATATATATATATATATATAATATATATATGTAGGACCGTTGAAGGGGTTCAATTCAATCAGTTTCACAATGAGGAGAGACTTAGAACACTTAACAAATCAAATATGGAACTGAAACCTTGGTATGATACTAAGGAACACAAGCAAGCAAGTGAGACAGAAATAAGAACAACAACAGAATGGTTTTCAAGGATTAAGTATATTGCTCTCAAGCTCTTTTACAAGTGTTATAAAGCATAGAAATAAGATACAAGGACCTGAGATACTTTATACTACATTCTACAACCGGCCATACTTTGAAGGCCAGCTAGAAACACTAATCTACAAAACAAGATCAATGTATAGTCAAAAGATAGATTGCCTTTTGACTAGTGACTATGACATGCCATAGCTCACATCCTAATATATTACAAAAATGATAAAAGTACATAAAGTAGAAAGTTACAGACTCAAGACCATAATCTATAGTTTCCTAAAGCATGGACCTTTTCACCAACTTTTGTAAGTTGGTGAGTCTTTAGAGTGGCAGCGGAAAGTTGGTCAGCTTTCTGAAAAAGTTGATCAGAGAAAGCATGTCTTCTCTGTTTTTAGAAGAAATCAGTCTTCTATCTTCATGGCTTCGGAAGACTTTGTCTTCTAAGCTTCGAAAGACTTCAACTTTGGCTTCGAAAGATTTGGTCTTTGGCTTCGAAAGATTTTACACAGAGAAATTTCTTTGTAGTGTGTAAAACTTCTTAAGTAACTTCCACCATGCACAAAGTGCATGCATGCAGGAAGTACCTTGACTGTTTTGGGTGCATCAGCCTTTTTCATATTCCTTACAAACTCCCCTAGGCTGATGCTACCAAAACAGAGAGGATGCTTAATAGTTTGCAGTCCTCATGTCTGGATTAGTAGTATAGATCCAGGACATAATTGGTCATCCAGATGCAAGAGGCTCTACTTGAATGGGGTTGATTGAGTAGCCTCTTAGTGCACTTCCTCAGGATGTTATTACTCATCCTAAGGTGTTGAGGAGGATGCCTTGGACTTCTTTTTCTTCCTTTTGTCCCTTCTGATGGCCATCCTTTTCCTCACTCTATATTTCAACTGAGGAGTATGGCCTGCAGCACCAGCTGAGCTTTCTGTATTCTCCTCAGTTGGGTCCTTATCCCCTATTTGTTCAGAAGAAGGGGGTTCAGAACCCTACTGTGGGTTAGAAGATGAAGTTGGCTTGGATGTAGCTTCAGGATCAGGTTGTGTTGTCTCTTGTGGTTCAACCTTCACCTCAACTTCAAGTACAGCTGGACTTGGTGGAGAATGCAAGTCAACAAGCTGACCTTCCCTTATCTTCTGCTTGATCCTTCTGATGTGCTCATCCATTGTGGATAGAGACATAGGACCAAGTCTCCTTCCTGAGAACCCATACAGCTTCAAGAAGCTCGCCATCTTTAGTCTGTCAGCAGACTTCTTTTCTTGTGCTCTGATGGTGGTTCTTGTTTGAGCAGCCTCCTCTCTCATTTTCCTCTTAACAGCTTTCCTTTGAGTTTGAGCTTCTTCATCCAGCTATTTGAGGTACTCAAACTCAATATACTCATATGAGAGAGGGTTGAGTGCTGCTTCCTGATAGAGACCTGTGGCACTCAGATAGACTATCATCTTTTGTCTTTCTTGTTCTCTCCTTATTTGAGTTTGTTCCTCTTAAGCAGCCACAGACTCCTTCTCAGGACTTTCTTGAACTAGAGAGAGGATAGGAGCTTTCTGAAGTTTCTTTCTTCTTCTTTCTTCCTTAATTTTGAGGAGCAGTTTTGCAGCCTCAGCCTCCTTCCTCTCTTTATATAGCTCTCTGTCTGCCAGTTCATCTAATTCTGCCAAGGGGAGAGAGATGATTTTATTTATATTGTAATTTCTTAGTCCCAGATAGTTCAATCTGGCTGCTCTTCACTCGTCATTCTGAGTGTCAGGCCTGTGAGCAGCCCTGATTGCAGCTTGCATAAAGCTTGGGACTTCTCCAGATTTCTCTCCACTGGCCTTCCTCTTCCTCTCTCTCTTCTCCTCCTCAATTTCCTCAGGAGTCATTTTCCTTTGCCCTTTATCAATTGTTGGCCTGTATGACTCAGGGTGGAGAGAGCTTTGGCTTTCTGATGGTTGTGATGAGCTTGAGCTTTGGCCAGAGAGAGGTTGTGATACACCTTCACTTGTAGGTGTTTCACTAAGGGTACTGGGTGCTGAGGGTGAGCCTGTCTCAAGGTTCACTGGTTCTACTACTGGGCCTTCAATTGAGGTTTCCCCTTCGAAGGTAATCTTAGGGTCTGCCTTAGTATCCAGTTGACCAATAGTTTTCCCTGCTAGCCTTTATCTATATAATTGTGCTTTTTGTCTGAATCTTGCAGCAGCCAATTTTGAATTTCCTCAGCTAACCTGCCAGCCTGTCTGTTTTGGCTTGGGTTGACAAGGGGCAAGTTAACTAAGTTCATATCATCATGGAATCTCAGAGTCTGAAAGTTGAAGAGCTCCTGCTGCCCCTGAGATCTTGATAGCACCAATGCCATTCTTGAGCTGTCATACCACCATCCCACTATTGGATTTTCAGCTGGGTAGGATGGGGCAGACATGGCCATTGGAATTCCTTCCTCAAATAGCTGTTGAATTATGGCCTCCACATTAGTGTGAGCCTTAGGAAGTTGTTGAGTCTGGACAACTACAAGTGAGGGTGGTGAGTCCTCGTTGTCCGTACTCAGGACATAACTCCTAGGTTCTGTGGTTGTAGAGACTTTCTCCCCGTTTTTGGTAGCATCACCCACTTGCATAGGTGAGCTGGAGGTCAAGTCCACTACTTCCACAAGTTCTTGTGGACCTAGTTGAGTTTGTCTTTTTGGTCTCTCAGCTAACTTGCCCTTGAGATCGGTGATCTCAAGTTGCTGGTCATTGACCCTCTTCTGTAAGGGAGTCACTTGAGATTCCAAGTGACTGACCTTGGAGACTAAAGAGGTGCATAGTTGTTCAAGTTGTTGCACCTTTAGTTTCAGACTCCCCTCATCTTCAGATGAAGAATCATGGGGGGATAAGAGATTTGGACTGATGTCCTCTTCCTCATCACCAGCATAGTATTCTTGGCTGCTGGATTTCCTCTGCTCACTGACAGCTTTAGGTGAAGTGTTAATGGGCTGAGTTGCCATGGTTGAGGTCTTAATGATATAATCACTAGCAATAGTGAGAGCCTCTTTCGTATTGACCTCCTGAACTTATTAAGGGAGATCCACCTCAGTATGGGGTGGATGATGTGGGCTAGACATGGGAGTGGCAGGAGCACTCATCTCTCCTTGAGCAAAGGTGGAAAAGAGAGACTCATAATACTCACTTAATCCCATGTCTTCATCATCATAGAATTCAAGGTTGGGGATTGGCTGGTTTAGATCAAGAGGCTGGGGATGGTAACTATCCCCTAAAGGTTGTTCACTAGAGTTTTGAGACTCTAAGTGAAGGCTTAAGGCTGTTTGGGTGTTGAGCTCATCAGGCTGAGCATGACGAACCTCAGCACTAATAATATGATAGATGGGAGTGGTTTGCTCCTCAAGGGAAGTGGGAGCTATAGTGTCCACTTCCTCTTGCATGGGTGGTTATATAGGGCCTGATCAGACTGAATAGCTTGAGCAGGGGTTCGTTTGCGTTTTCTTGAGTAGGTGATGGTTATTGTAAGTTGAGATGATGGTTGGGAGATACTAGGTGTGCGTTCAACACTAGCTGGTGCTACTAGGTTGTCACCTTGAGCAAAGAGCTCTAACATTTTGGGGACAAGGGCTGTTTCTACCCAAGAGAATCCCACAGTTGGTTTTCTCATGATTTTAAACATGTCAGGTTTCATCTGTCCCATCCTCCATGCTTGTTGGATAAGCTGTGTATGACAACATGGAGGAGGTACTTCCACTAGGAAGAGACCTTCCCTTTCCTGAAGGTTTGGACGGAGAAATCTCCCTCATAGCCCATCTGCTCAAAGGATTGGTTTATAGCAGATTTCGGAAAGGACAAATCACCTTCTCCATCATCCAGCTGAAGATGCATGTTTATGATGGCTGGAGTGTTGAAGATTGTCCTCCCCTGCACCGTGGCAGACAGTGCCTTCTCCCCATCCATGGTGACCTCTTGGCAGGTCCGCCAGAAGTCTAGAAGATGATCCTCATAGAGAGGAGGATCAATGGTGAGGTAGGTGAGTAGTTGGTCAAAGAAAGAAAGCTGCATACCTTTGAGAAAGCAGGATCCTTCTCAGAGTTCAACAGAGTAACCTGATTGTGTTGCCTGTGAAGTTGCATGGAGAAATCGGGTTGATTTCTGCGATTTTGGTTGGCCATTTGAGTAAGCTTCGTCATGAAGGAAGATAAAAACAAGGGCGGTTTGTGGGTGAATTTTGGTTAGAAAGAGGTTGCAGATGAAGAGAGAAAAGTGAAAGAGGGGGAAACTGTTGAATATTTATATGAAATGGATTTGAGACAAAGTTAATGCGAAAGGATAAACTTTGAAATCCGGATGTTGGTCCCACCTTTGAAAAAGTGCCCAAAAGTAGTTTTACTTTGACTAGTTTGATTAACCATTTTTCAAAATTATCTCTAATTAAATGATACCTGATGTTGATGTGTTTGGTACTTGAGTGCTGCACAGGATTATCTTTAATAGAGATAGCACTATTGTTGTCTATGTCGATTGGAGTCTCTTTGAAGTTGAATCCATAGTCTAGCATCTGATTCTGAATCCAAAGCACTTGAGCACAGCAGCTAGCAGCAGCAATGTATTCAGCTTCAGCAGTTGATGCAGATACACAGGATTGTTTCTTGCATTGCCATGAGACTATCCTTCCACCAAGAAATTGACATCCCCCTGATGTAGACTTTGCAGTCATGTTGCATCCACCATAGTCACTATCTGTATAGGCATACAGATTGATGTCAGAATTCTTTGGATACTAAAGGCCTAAAGATGGAGCACCTTTGAGATATCTTAGAATTCTTTTGACAGCAACCAGGTGTGACATCCTAAGGTTGGCTTGATATCTGGCACAAATGCATGTGGCAAACATGATATCAGGCCTACTGGCTGTGAGGTACATAAGAGACCCAATCATAGCCCTGTAGAGATTCTCATCCACACACTCCCCCTTAAGATCAGGTCCAAGGGAGTGGTTTCTTGCTATGGGTGTCTTTACAACCTTACAGTTAGTAATGCTGAATCTTGTTAGTATGTCTTGAACATACTTTGACTGAATTATGAAGATGCCATTGTCAACTTGCTTCACTTGAATTCCTAGAAAGAAATTGAGTTCTCCCGTGGCACTCATTTCAAATCTATTCTTCATCAGCTTCTCAAAGTCCTTGCAGAGCTTTGGATTAGTTGACCCAAAGATAATATAATCAACATAAACTTGAACCAGCATCAAGTCATTTCCTGTTCCTTTGATGAAGAGAGTTCCATCTATAGTACCCCTTCTGTAGCCATGTTGACATAGGTACTGAGATAGAGTCTCATACCACTTCCTTGGAGCTTGGTGTAGCCCATAAAAAGCTTTATCAAGCTTGCAGCCATAATTAGAATGATTTGGATCTGCAAAGCCAAGTGGTTGTTTGACATACACCTCTTCATTAACTACCCCATATAAGAAAGCACACTTGACATCAAGTTGGTAGACCTTGAAATTATTGGATGCAGCAAAAGCTAGGAATATCCTGACAACTTCAAGTCTTGCTACTGGAGCAAAGACATCAGTGTAATCAATCCCTTGCTTTTGAGTATACCATTGAACAACTAGTCTTGTCTTGTTTTTGATGACAAGTCCTCTATCATCCTTCTTGTTTCTAAACACCCACTTGGTTCCTATGGTAGTCTTCCCTGAAGGAAGAGGACATAGGTTCCAAACCTTTTGCCTTTTGAATTGAAGCAGCTCCTCCTGCATAGCTTCAACCCAACTTCCATCCTTTAAGGCCTCTTTAATTTTCTTTGGCTCTATCTAGGATAGGAAACAGGAGTAGAGACAAACATTTTTGTCATGGGTTTGTCATCTTGTTCTTACCCCCTTGTCAACTTCTCCAATGATGTTTGTGGTGGGGTGATACTTGTGGATCCTGAGTTGAGGGATCACAGCAAGTTGATTTAAGAGATTTAAATTTAAAAAATTTTGATTAGGCAGTGATGAATCTCCCACCATATCAGCACACCTATCAAGAGAGACTTGATCCAATGAGTGTGTGACATCACTGATGTTGTCTTCCATGGAGTGATTGTCAGCATCAAAAAATTCTTGATCACTGTCACCACTACCACTTCCTTCTACATTTGAAGTTCCTTCCTTTAAGTTTTGTGCCTCTGAGCTGGAATTTGAAGGCACCTCAGATGTATCAGCTAGATTTGTTATGGTTGTGTTGATAGGAGCTCCATTTGTAGAATTTGTTACCACTGGAGCTGAAGTAGTTTGATTTGAAGGTCTTCTCAGCTCAAATCTTGGGACAGGATCTTGTGTTGATAAACTACCTGTAGATCCTAAAACAGCCTCACAAGACTTGTTAAAATAGTTGGTAACTGAATCAAGATCAAATAGCCAATCTGGACCAGAACCTCTCACACAAGGAGTGTGTTCATTGAAAGTCACATTGGCTGACTCCTCAACTACTCTAGTTCTGAGATTGTATACTCTATAAGCCTTAGCTTGAGAAGAATATCCAATAAAGTATCCATCATTTGATTTCTCATCAAATTTGGCTATCTGATCTCTGGTATTCAAGATTATGCAAGGACATCCAAATGATCTGAGGAAACCAATGAAAGGTCTCTTCTTGTGCCACAGTTCATAAGAAGTCTTACCATGAGTCTTAACTACTAAAACTCTGTTTTGCACATAGCAAGCAGTGTTCAATGCTTCTGCTCAGAAGGTGATAGGCAGTTTAGAGTCAGACAACATGGTTCTTGTAGCTTCAATTAGTGTCCTCTTTCTACTCTTAGCAACACCATTTTGCTGAGAAGTCCTGGCAGCACTATATTGTCTTGTAATACCCTTTTCATCACAAAATGTATCAAGGATTTGGTTCTTAAATTCAGTTCCTTGATCACATCTTATGATCTTGACCTTGTGATCAAATTGATTCTCAATCTTTAGAACGAAATTCTTCAAGATTTCAGGAGTCTCATCCTTAGTTTTAAGGAAAAAGACCCAAGTAAATCTAGTGAAATCATCTGTGATCACTAAACAATATGAGGTCTTTCCTAGACTCATTACACTGGTGGGGCCAAAAAGATCCATATGTAACAAGTGTAACGGAGTAATGATGGAATTTCTTTCCTTTGGCTTATGAGATACTTTATGTTGCTTCCCTTTTAGGCATGCAACATAATAGTCATCACTTGTAAACTCTTTCTTTGACATTCCAGTTACCAAATCATTCTTAATTAATTTATTCATGTTTTTGAAGTTTACATGGCACATTCTTTTATGCCAGAGAAAAGACTCATCACTATTTGCTTTGGATAGAAAGTCCATCTTGTACATGTTCCCTTTCCTGGGGCCTCTAAGCAGTATGTGCTCCTAAGGAATGACCACCCCGGGCTTGAGAACAATGCACTCATGCTCAGTAAATTGGGATACATGTTGTGTCTTTGATCACAAAATTGGATACACTCAGTAGATTGTATCCAAGCTCCTTGACAAAATTTACCTTTTTAATGCTGAGCTTACCATTTGTGACCATGCCCCTTCCAGTAATGTAACCTCCTACATCTCCTCCAAAAGTAACAGGCCCTCCATCAATTTTCTTAAAATTTTAGAGTAGAGAGCCATTGCCTGTCATGTGCCTGGAACAGCCCTGGTCAATGATCCATACATTCCTGTTGGTCTTTAGCTGTTCCTACACAAAAAGAGATGATTAGTTACATTTGGAAACCCAAGCCTTGCTGGTCTTGGGCTCATTAACATCGACTGAAGACAATGCAACAGTAATTGATCTTATGTTCAAGCTTTGTGGACCAACAGTTGTTGTTGATGAAGAAATTTCAGTCGCATGGTCTTTCTTTGTCTTCCACACCACCTTTAGAAGCTTAGACTTGACCTTCAACACTTCAAAAGTTTTGACAACTTCAAAAGTTTTGGAGACTAGACCTTCGAAAGATCTTGCTATCACTGCAGCAGGCTTCAGTACTTCGGAAGCATTCCTTTTTTTCGAGACCAATTTTTCATCCGAAGGCAAGTTTTCACATGTCTTCTTCTTCATTTTGGAGCTTCCGAAAGGAAAAGATTTTCCTTTAGAAGCTGGCTTCTCCTTGATCTTTTCAAAAGTTTTCTTCTTGATCATGTGGACAGTGCCCTTAGGATTGTAAATGCAATCCTTCGCAAGATGAGAAGTACTGCCATACATGATACAATCCATTTGCCTTCTTCTTAGAGTCTTTTTTTGAGAGCAGGACTGATCTTGAACACTTCCCATCCCATCTTCTTCTTCACAGATGAAGTAGTAAGCCTTTTAGGGTGTGACTTGCTGTTGGATATGGATGGTTCAGGCTGTGTAGCAGTGGTACACAACTGATAAGCCTTCTTCTTGTTGTTGGGATGAGTTTGACAAGAACTAGAATCCCTGGTACTAGGATTCATAGTTGAGTCTTCAGTCTTCACCACTTCAAATCCTGCAAAGATGAACACTTGTTTCTGCTTAGAGTTGAAAGTGGCCTTGATCTCTTGAGCTTTCTTAGACTTTCTCTTGGCTCTTCTGATCAAGTCCTTTCTCTTGGACTTGGTCATCCCAACTGCATTTCTCTCCTCAGGAGGATAGTGACCCTTTTTAGGATGATCTTCCTCACTCTTCTCAGATCCATCCTTCACTATCTCTTCTTCATCCTCTTCACTCATGGGGTCTATGAGGGGAAGCTCATCTTCACAAGTTCCACACCTTGGAGATCTTACAGATAGTAAAGAGTGTGGAGGAGCTATCTCAGTAGATCCCAGTCCCTGCTTATTCTGATAACAAACTTTGGCATGCAAGGATGAGGATATCATGTTCTTGAAGGTCTTTTCTTCAAGAACACATTTTTTCTGCCTCGGCTTTGCTGATCATAAGCTCAGCCTGGCATTCAGTTAACTTAGTGATGAGATCTTTGATCTGAGTCCTGTAGTTTGTGTGTTCATGTTTAAGAGTGGAAATGGTTTTCTCTAAATCTTCTATTTTAGTTTATACCCATTTTCAGCTCTTTTAAAATCAGATTTTAAGATATTTAAAGACTCAAGATCAGATCTCATCTCAAAGTTATAGGACCTATATCTGTTAACTTTAGCAATACATTCAGGAGTACAAAGATGTTCCAATACCTTGGCTTTATCATGGTCTGCCATCAGTGTTTGGTTTGGAGATGCATCTTTAACCTAAAAGCTCTAGTCAAAGCCTTATTCTTCAATAGCAACTGCAGCTTGTTGCTTTGGCTTCTCATTCTGGGTGGCTCCTTCAGTATAGTTTGGTCTGGCTTGTGCTTGACCACCATTAGTTCTAGGTGCCTTGCATTCTCTAGCAAAGTGTCCCATTTGGTTACAATTTAAACACTTCACTTTGTTTTTGTCCAGTCCAAACTTTCCACTGGCAGCATTGCTGGGAAACTTCCTCCCTGTTCTCTTGTAGAACTTCTTGGCTCTGTGAGTGAGGAGAGCCATGTGCTGGACTATCTCCATATACTCCAGATCTATAGGATGGATACAGTCCAGGCCTTCAAGGGTGAAAAAAAAGTTGCCTGAACTTTCATTAGCAAACACAAAAGCATGATAAGAACTTGTCTCTTGGAATGGACTTCTTTGGATGTAGCTCTCCCTTGGTGTCTCAGGAAAGGTGATGAAAGGACCCTTTTGTGAGTTGTCAAGGTAGCAGATGAGATGATGCTGTGGTTCTCTGCAATCTCTTTCAACCACATGAAGGGCTGAACTCTACTGATTGCTGGAGTTACCAGATGGATTTTGCATGTTCATCTTCATCTGGTAGCCACTAAGAATACCATACAACTCTGTAAGGGTAAGAGTCTTGAGGTTCTCAGTCCTCTTGATAACAACACAGTAATGGGTCCATTGTCTAGGAAGAGAGGACATGAATTTTCTTACAATGTCCCTGTTTTCAAGATTTACTCCAACATCCATTAGAGTGTCCACAATCTCAACATACCTGAAGTATTGTTGAGTCATGGTTTCACATGTTTTGCAGGTGAAATTCTCAAACTGCTGCCTCAGAGGTCTTTTTTGTTCTCTTTTGCTTAAGAGGACCCCTTATACATGAGCTTTAGTGCATCCCATAACTGCTTAACAGTTTTAAACTTCTTGAATCCCCTGTAAATGGAGTTTGGAAGAGCAGTTTGGAGGGCAGTCATGGCTTTCTGGTCGATATCAATCTTCTTTTTATCTTCTTCAGAAAAGTCAGCTACCTCTTTTGGTATCATGCCACCTCCAGCAGCAGCTGAAGAGGTGCATGGAATATAAGGTCCAGAAATAACAGATTTTCACATCCTGGAGTTTTGTGACTTGATGAAGCCTTCCATTCTTTGACACCAAGTATCGAAGTCTTCAGGAGTGATCAGTAGAGACTTTGTCATAGTGCCAGTTTCCTTATCAGACTTTGTGAGAGCTGCCATTTGAGTTGTTAAGTGTTTTGCGAAAACTGAGAGATCTAAGATGGTGAGATCTTACAATCAAAAACCTGGAATGCTCTGATACTAATTGTAGGACCGTTGAAGGGGGTTCAATGCAATCAGTTTTACAATGAGGAGAGACTTAGAACACTTAACAGATCAAATAGGGAACTGGAACCCCGGTATGATACTAAGGAACACAAGCAAGCAAGTGAGACAGAACTAAAAACAACAACAGAATGGTTTTTAAGGATTAAGTATATTGCTCTCAAGCTCTTTTACAAGCGTTACAAAGCATAGAAAATAAGATACAAGGACCTGAGATACTTTATACTACATTCTACAGCCGGCCATATTTTGAAGGCCATCTGGAAACACTAATCTAGACAACAAGATCAATGTATAGTCAAAAGGCAGATTGCCTTTTGACTAGTGACTATGACATGTCATAGCTCACATCCTAATATATTACAAAAAGGATAAAAGTACATAAAGTAGAAAGTTACAGACTCAAGACCATAATCTACAGTTTCCTAAAGCATGGACATTTTCACCAACTTGTGTAAGTTGGTGAGTCTTCAGAGTGGCAGCGGAAAGTTGGTCAGCTTTCTGAAAAAGTTGATCAGAGAAAGCATGTCTTCTCTGTCTTTGAAAGAAATCAGTCTTCTATCTTCATGGCTTCGAAAGACTTTGTCTTCTAAGATTCGAAAGACTTCATCTTTGGCTTCAGAAGATTTGGTCTTTGTCTTCGGAAGATTTTACACAGAGAAATTTCTTTGTAGTGTGTAAAACTTCCGAAGTAATTTCCACCATGCACAAAATGCATGCATGCAGGAAACACCTTGACTGTTTTGGGTGCATCAGTCTTTTTCATATTCCTTACAATATATATATATATGCATGCAAAAAGTCTAGAAAAAACTATATAAATATATATTTAAAGTTACATATAAATTCTTTTTTAATTTTATAATAAAATACATAATATAAACATATAAAATTTAAATTACATATAAATTTTATTTATAATATTATAATAAGATATTTTACATGATATATACATAAAAAAATTTTGAATAATATACCATAGCATAAATATAAAACTTTTAAATAATATATATACATACAAAATGTATGAAAAAGGAAAAATATTTTAAAAAAAAAATTATAAACGGACATTTACTTTGATTAGTTCCATCACTAAATTCTAAAATCACAAACGACCGTTTACAGTCATGCAAACAACCGTTTGAAGTTTGTTTGGTGTAAAACACCAAAACGATGGTGTGTGAAACAACACCCCTAAATGAAAGGTAGG